>CM033461.1:4099685-4699685 GCA_019425755.1 Amaranthus cruentus | reverse complement strand
TTACCTAAATAATTGAGTAGGTAGTTGAAGGAGAATAAGATGTTGGTGAGAGGTTTATTTTGTCATGAAACTCCCATTTTAACATGTCATGTGTGTGATGCTTAAATTAGAATTATATGATGCTTCATATTATTATATATAATTAAAGAAACTCAATATTGTAGTTTAATGCAAATCTTTCTCTTTGTACTTTTATTTTTTTAGTTATATTAAAACTTTTGTCTTTTAACATAAAAAATAGTGTTGTGCATGGTTGAGTGATTTAAATTTTTTTTATATGCCTACTTTTTTATTTGCAATTCAAACTCTTTTATTTTGCGTAAAATAAGGGAAATTTAGTGGAATTGGAAATTAAATTGAAAAGTAAAATAAAAAATACGAAGATCATAGAAATACGTGGTTAAGATGGAGAGAGAGTATGCATTCGTGAATCAAATTAAAACAAAAGTAAGATTATTGTCAAAAAAGAAAATTGAGTAAAATCAGTGAGACAAACTATAATGAAAAGTGGCACAAATTGAGAGAGAGATATGAAATTTATAAGAATTGTGTATAACATTTTCAAAACGTGTAAGCCATATCAAAGTTATACTCTCTATGTTAGGATCCATTGCTTTTTGGGTGAAAATTAGTTGATGATAGAAATGAGTAGTTAAGAGCGATAGAGAAATAATGAGTTTATGAATGAGATTAAAAGAAGAGTGAAACTATTGCAAAGGAAAATAGCTTGCAAAAATTTGTGGGACAAACTAAAATGAAAAAATAATACAAATTAAAAGGGAAAGAAAATATCATTTTCTAGGACTTAAAGAGGCACTAATTAAGAAAGCAGGTCCTTTCTTGAGAGACCGTCTATAGCATAGACATCTCTCAAGAGCCCAACCCATATCTTCCTTTTAACTTATAAAACCATCAATTAGTTTTTTTTTTAATTTATAATTTGGGTCAATCCCAAAACTTGAGATGTCTATTGTATAGACGGTCTCAAGTAAGAATTTGTGTTAAGGCAAATCTTGAAATTAAATGTTCTAATGTTGGGCATTAGATATTAGCATAAATGAAAAATATGTTAATGTTGCCAAAAAGAGTGAAGAAGATCAAGTGATGTTTCTATCCATGCATTTTATATCAAATGTGCTAGTTAAAAGTTAAAACTAGAGAGCTAGTGTTGGTTTAGTAGGTTATGCAAAGTGTTACTTGAATATGATATTATTGGCTAATGTGCTGAGTCTACGATATTCTCTTTTGCGGTTTTTTAACTTTTAAAATTGAGTAAAATAATAAAATAAATTTTTTTAACGTTATAAATTTAAAAGAACAAAAAAATATATATTATAATCACTTATGACAAGGTTTCTACTTAGACTCATCATCTCATTATAAATGTGCACTTGTTTCAAGCACTCCATAGCAAATAAAATGGGAGCAGGTGCTCTCTTGAGAAGCCGTCTATTATAAGACGACTCTCAAAAGTTCAACCTCAATCTATATTTAGCGTTATAACAATACATATTTAGAATTAGACTGAATTTTTAAGAGCCGTCTCTCAAGTAAGAATTTGTGAAAGGGCAAGGGTGAAGCGAGGCAAGGCCCTTCCAATCCAAACTTACTCGCATTCCATTATATTTTGAACCGGACTATTTTTATTAATTTATAATGTATGATATAATGGTTAACTGTTGCTAGTATATCAATCACTTGACTATTTTGCTAATGTATATGCTAGTCACGAAGACAGTCTCTTTGAGACAATTTTAAATTGGATCGGTCTAATATATTGTAAGTAGCCATTAAGAATTATGTAAGTAGACATTTAAGATTTTGAAAGTAGGCATTAAAAATATGATAAGTAAGCATTAAGGATAATGTAAGTAAACATTAATCAAGAATACGGTAAGTAGAAACTAATCTTTAATAGACTGGGCTTGAAATATGGTCTCTCTAGAGACTAAATGTTTGCCCAATTGCCCCCCAGTTTATATAGCTAGTACACAGTTGTGTACGTTATGCATTCACCACCAAATATGAGCATTTTATTTTGTACTCTAGTATGCTTATTGCTTATAGTAGAACTAGTACTTAAATCTTTGAATAAAGTATTAATATGGAAAATTAGATGTAAAAAGATTTTTTTTGAGATGAATAAAAAGATTTTTTTAGTAATGAAAATTTGAGTTAGTTATTTACACATACTAATTTACAAATCAATATAAATTATTTAAAAGGTTAATTTGTTTTTATCTCTCGTCAATATAGAATTTTAATGTTAGTAATTGATTAGAAACATAATGTATTTTTCTTCCGTCCTCAATTTTATTTTCGAAGCAATCCTTTACTACACTTATTTTGTAACATTTAGAATAAAAAACTCATACATTGAAATTTACAATGTCGCTGAACAAGTGAGATAGAGAAGTGACATGTTTTGTTTCGATCCAAAAGAAAAGTTTAGAGGTGTTCAAAATAGACTCGACGATCCGATATTTATCCAATTTTATAACTGAATTTGACGTAACCTTACTTCAAAGTGAATTGAAAATTATGTAAAAAGGATGTGAATACAAAACTCAATTTTAAACCGACCCAAAATACGTAATCTGATCATCGGAATTAAAAATATTGGTAATGAAATGGGATTGAGAAGTGATACGCTTTGTTTTGGTCCATAAGAAAAGGCTATAAATTATCCCTGTTGGCTGTTGATATTGACAAACATTCCGATGAACTTGAGCCAGGTATAATGTTCTGAAAAAACAAAAAAATGTAGCTAATTGGCATATAAAATGTCTGCGTTCTTGAGTTTTGACACATGCTCAACTGACTTTAAAGAGGCCCATTATTTGTCCATACTTGCTTAATTATACTTGGAATAATACAGCCATGACCCCAAACTTCTTTTCACTAAATAGGAAAACAACTATTCTTCTGAAAAATCGTCTTTCTGAGAGATGTCTTTCAGGCCTAATCCATTAAAGCTTATTGCCTATATTTACTCTACACAATTTGTGATAGGAAAATTGTTTTTTTAGCTAGTCTTTTGAGAGACCGTCTCTAAACCGTTTTTTTGAGAGACGTCTCTCAAGTTTCATACATTAAAGATTAATATCTACTTAGGAGGTGTTTGGTATGGGAATATAAAATGTAATGGAAAGGGAAATGATAAAGAGGAGTAAGGGTAAGGGTATGGGTTGTAGTTATATGTTGTTTGGTATGAACATATAAGGGAAACACTCATTTGATCATAGAAATGAAATTTATTACTTGACATAAATGAGTGGTAACAAAGTAAGGGTATCCATTACCCTCAAGAAAGAGATTGGGTTAACCTAAAATCATACCAAACAAAAAATGTGGAGTAATGGTAATTAAATCCCTTACTTAGTATTAAAAAGTCCATACCAAACGCCCCCTTATTGTATTCTTAATGCATACTTACATATCAATAATGCTGACTTACTGTATCCTTTATACTTACTTTTAATATCTTAAATGTCTACTTACATTAATTCTTAATGTTACTTATAATATTTTAAAAAATATATAATGGACTAGCCTAATTATAGATTGTCTTTCAAAGAGACCGTCTCTTACAAGAATCAGTGTTTTTTTTTTATTTTTTTTTAATTCAATTTTTTTGGAAAAAATGATCAATTTTGACTTTATATTTCTAAAATCACAAATACATAGAAAAATTTTTGTTTTTGTGAACTTATTTTTAAAACCTAATTAAGAAACACATACACAAATATAAACTAATTTCAAAATAATATATTTTAAAATAAATTTGTTGTGTATTTATTTAGCCACAACAATTATATACTTTTAACAAATCTCCATGTAACATATTAATAAGCATTATTTTATGTTAATTTAGAGCATATAATTGTTTAGGAACATGGAGGAATGAAGTCGTGGTTGATACACAAAATAGATTAAAACAAATGTACGATTATAGCTAAGTTCTCACTTTGTGTACACAATGACAAATTAAAATTTAAAACTCACAAACTTAGAAACATTACAATTAGGTGTTAGGTGTTAAAGAGTATTAGGTGTCAGCTTAAACTTTTGATTGAATTGATTTCTTGACATTAGGACCCATTTAGTTAGTGATACTAAAAACTAAATGACGGTAATAAAAATGATTTATAGTGTGGCAAAATACATGGAGAACAAAATAGGTTTTCTATAGGGAAAAAAAACACTTTAATTAGGGCTGCAAAAAAAAAGTGTGGCAAAAAAATATGAAATACAAAAAACAAATCAAAGATTGCAGGTCGTCACCTAAGGGCGTGCAAAAATATTCAATTTGAATTATCCGATATGTAATATCTTGTATTATCTGGTTATAAAAGTCGGATAATTTATTCCAAATATATGTATTGTTTATACTGGTACATTATACACAAATTCTTGTGAAAAACGGTCTCTTTGAAAGACCATATCTAATTGAACTGACCCATAAAGGAAAATATAGAGTAAAAGTAGATATTAAGCTTTAATGGACTGAGCCTAAAAAATGTCTTTCAGAAAGACGATTTCTCGAGAGACTAGCCGAATATTATATACTCTTGCTTATTTGAATTCAGGATTTAAGTTAGTTTAAAATTTAAAAGTGAGATTTGGTGATTTCAGCAATGATAAGCAACAGCTTCAGACCGACGATTTGTCGGCAACATTAATTAATCAGAATCAGCAGTAATAATATGTTGATTACTAGAAAATTAGGAAGCGGATAAAGGTGTTTGCTTTTCATTTAACACCAATTTAAGAGTTTCCAGAAGGTATAATTATGTAATTGCTACCTAATTATTAGGCTTTTTGTGGTAATTTTACATTATTATTTTCACTGTCCATTAAATCAGGGCCGGCCTTGAGATTCTAGGGGCTCAGGGCGAAAAATAAATTATGGGTTCTAATTATTAAATATATTTATAATTACAAAATTTATAATATATAAAAATAATACACGTCAAAAATAGAGCTCGATATTATCCGCTTTTTGTTTGATAATCATGCATTTATATATAACTCAAAATTTAGTAAATAAGGTAACAATTATCATAAGGTCTGAAATTCGATACATATGAAGGTAAAATTTATTTACATTAGGATGACAATACATCTTAGTAAATAATGGTATTTGTATAAAAACAAATTACCTTACGTGGTAGAATTAATAGAATACAAGTTTTGTGATTTTAACTTATCTTTTTTAATTTCATTTGTTTAGTATTATTTTTTGTCTTTTTATGATGATTTTTACATTACAGCAATTGATTAAGAATTTTTAAACATTTAAATTTCATTTGTGAGTTTTTTCGAGAGTTTTGCTGCATATTCTAATTGGAATAAGACAAATATTTAACGTCATTTCCCCAAAGTCTTAGGCTTTTTCTATTCAATTTTCCACATATTGAAGGACAAATCATTGGATACTCCATAATATGGTAATTTATGACTCATCTTATTATCAATAATAATAATAATATATCAAAGTAAGACTATTAATGTCATTTCAAAAAAAAAAAGTAAGACTATTAATGTATTAGGGTAATAATTAATATATGAGGGTTTTTTTGAGTTTAATAGTGTAAATTTAAAACCATTTTATTGAGTGGAAGGACACATTATTAAGATGGTAAACTTAACTAATGGAGGTTTGAAATCCGCAAGGATAAACCATTTTAATATCATCATCATCCTATTCAGTGTATTCCGCTCATAAAAAATTATGGACAGGACTTGAGGAGGGAAGGACGGCGGCAACTCATACCTATAAAGGAGAGCACGGCTAAGAGGAGTCTCTCAGCTCGAGGAAGATAAAGATACGTTTCTGCCACGTGAGAGATAAAGTCATTATTAAATATAAATAGTTAAAATGAGTATTTTAGATGCTAAAAATGGATGTTCAATTTAATTTAATTGGATTTTTTAATTGAATTTGTTGTTTTACGGTGCGACCATCTGTGTCAACATATATGGTTATAATTAAGATTGATCTGATGGTCATAAGCACTTCTATGCATACCTAAGGAGCTTGAAGACGGGGACACAAATCTAGAAGCAATTTTGGGTATGAGACCGTCTTAAGTTAAAGACAAGCCTGAATAAGCATAATTAAAAAATTATGTATTTTATGTATTAAAATAATATTTTTAATTAATTTAGTTGGATTATTTACTCCAGTTTAAAGCTTTTTCACTGTTTTAAATGAGAATTTGCAAAAACAATAGACACAAAAACTTGCGTGAGACTCTCTCACTTGTGAAACGCATCTTATTGGGTCGGCCCAATAGTATATATTTTATTTTACCAATTTTATACATTAAATTGTCAATTTCAAGAGTTAAAAAACCAATTTAAAGACTTAAAAGACCAATTTCAAGGATTCCAAATTGACATTTTAAGTCATGAAATTTGACAATTTTAAGACTTAAAAGGTCAATCCAATACTTAAAATGGCAATTTTAAGACTTTAAAGACCAATTCTAGACTTAAAATTCTCATTTCAATTTTAAAGTCAGGTAAAAAAAACTCGTAAAAGTCCAGCCCAAATCTATATTTAGAGTTGAAATAATATATATATTTAGAATTGAACTGGGCTTTTAAAAGCCGTCTTTACAAAAGACGGTCTCAAATAAGAATTTGTGTTTTAAAGTAGGATGACTTAAACATTAAAGTTGATATATTAGAAACTTTGAAATTGGCTTTTTAAGTCTTAAACTTGGATTTTTAGGTCTTGAAATTGTCATTTTAAGTGTTAAAATCAGTATGTCAGAATATTCTAAAAAATTTATTGGACTTAGGCCGATTCTACGACTAAGGCCGTCTTACAAGAGAGTATCTGAACAATAAAATAGGGGATGGGCCTATCTGAAGTGAAATAAGGATGGGCCGGATGGCAATAGTGTTGTGGAACTTAACCACCAACTTTATTTGCCGCCTCAAATAAATCACCAAAATGAAAATATGAAATCGTTGGAAAGCTTATGGAGATGTGCATGTGATTTACACATGTGAAGGTCGAGGTGGACGTAGATGTGTTTAAAATAGATCCGACGTTTTAATATTTATCTGACTTTGTAATTGAACCTAACTTGACCCAAATTTGGAATTATATAAAAATTAATATGGACACAAGAACCGATTTTTAATCAATCCGAAAAACTTGATGAAATCAACCTGATGAACCAAATAAATACCTCTGAATGGAGGTTGGTCAATTGTTTTTTTTTTTATTATGTTTGATGATGATTAGGATATATAGTATCATTAGAATCCAATGTATCTAGTGTCTTAAATTTTGAGTTTAAGACTAATGATTTGTGATTAATGTGTGTGGTATCCTGCGTTTACTAATTCAATGGTTCATTTATTCTATGAATAACAATATATGACATGACAAAATAATAGACGCAAAATCTTCAGGTAGCCTAGTGGTTGAGATTCTGTAAGTTGTGACAAGGATTCGATTATCCCCGATTCACCACTTATATGTTGAATTATTCCTTTATTTATAAAGATTCTCTAAATCACCCCAAATAAAAAGACAAAGAAAGCCGATGAATTATTTTATGTTTATTCACAAATCACAATAAACATTTACACTTGTAGAAATAAAATGCAAGAAAAAGAGTAGGAATAAAGATGATTTTACTCTATGAAGATTTGCCCAAATTACATTAAAAAATGACAAAAAAACAAAAAAATTACAAACAAATTAAAAAGTTCACAATACACAAATTTGTTGCTAAAAGTGTAAGCTATTCATCCCAATCTTTGAATATCAGGAAAAAAGTTCCTCTATATCATCCTTTATGTTTCAAATTCAACCTAAGAAATACATAAAAACACCCAATTTTGAGCAAAATGAAATGTTAATATGTGTATATGTCATGGATAAATCCCATGTACATGATGCATATTTTACCTCCCTTGAAAGTTTGCAATTTGTGAGAAGGCAGAAGCACCAACTTCTGTATGATCATCACTTGTAGGAGCATTACTAACATCTCCTACATTTACACCCATTATTGGTATCGTTTCTAACGGGATCAACAACGAGCTCTTATCTTCATGTGCATCGGTCCTAGAGCTTGCGTCTTGGAGCTGCAACGCGTACTCTAGATTCCACAACACGTCTCCCATTGAAGGCCTATCAACACCGTACTCTGCCAAGCATTTCTCGGCTGCTTCAATGTACTTCTTCAACGAGCTAGAATTTATCGTTCCTTGCAAATTGGGATCGATTATTTTCTCAAGAAGCCCCTTTCTATAGTTCGACATAGCCCACTCTGCCAAGTTCACTTGATCCCTAGGCAATGCTGGATTTATAGCAGGTCGTGCTGTTAGGACTTCGAGAAGAACTACTCCAAAAGAATACACATCCGATTTCTCGGTGAGTTGTTGTCTTCGGAAATACTCTGGATCAAGGTATCCAAAACTACCCTTTACGGCTGTGCTCACATGAGTTTGCTCCATTAGACAGGCCGCTTTAGACAGGCCAAAGTCACTGACTTTGGCCACAAAATTCTCGTCTAGGAGAATATTTGTTGTTTTAACATCTCGATGTATAATACAATGAGCCGCTCCAGTGTGAAGATAATGCAACCCGCGAGCTGAACCAATACATATCTCAAGCCTTTGTTTCCACGGCAATGGGGTCTTAAGCTTCGCCCCATAAAGATGCTCGCGGAGAACACCATTAGACATGTATTCATACACCAAACACATCTCCGATTGCTCATCACAATACCCAATAAGAGACACAAGATGCCGGTGTCTAAGTTGAGACAACATCTGAATCTCCGTCTGAAACTCATTTATGCCTTGTTCAGATTGCGGATTGCCTCTCTTAATTGCAACTTTCGTGCCATCATCTAATTGTCCCATGTACACCTTACCGAATCCACCCACTCCAATCACAGCATTCTCATCAAAATTGTTGGTAGCATCTTGCAATTCACTAAACCCGAAAAACTTCCCTACACCTTGATTAGTAGAGGGAAACATGCTGCTTTTTCGAGACCCAAAAAACGTGCTCTTCTTAGAGGAAGTCATAGAGCTTTTACTCGAAAGAAAACTGGTGTGTGAAGATGTTAAGGGAAGAAGCCATGAAGAGAAGCTATTGTTTCTCTCCCAATCTCGAGGTCGTTTGTGCCACCTTACAAACATAGTTAGTACTAATAGTAAAGCCACCACACCTATAACTAGACCAACCACTGCTAAGATTCTCATGGTTCTGGTTCTTGTGGCTGCACCCATGTAGTTCCCATTTACATCAAACAGACCACTTAGACTGCCTGCGGAATTGCTCATTTTGATCAATTCCACCCCATTAAGGATTGCGTTTGGGTCGCTTGATGGACTGTTTGGGGTTGGTCCTACTTGGACTGTGATTAGTCCATTTGTGATTTCCGTGGAGTTGATCACGAAGTCCCTGTCAACGAAATTTGAGTCAATATTCATAATAGAATATAAACGTGCTTTGGGAGGATCAGATGTATCGCAACCTAACCCAATGTTAGTGATAATAAAGAGGTTGATTTCGAATAGTCCTTGGAAGCAAATTTATAATAGTACACATAATGCAAAATGATTCTATGCTTGCCAATGTTGGGTATAACTCTCATCCTAAGAATTGTTGTAGATCCTAAGAGGCTAATCACCACTAAATCACATACACGAAAACAACAATATCAAACCCTTAATCTAAACATATGCGATCATCAATTAACTTAACCAAAACATATTGAGTGAGACTCATTGTAACAAAGATCACATTTGATTTGATACTTATCTACCATAAAGAGAATCACTTCCAATGGTTATATTTGGTGATTCAGTTCAGCTTCAATAAATATATTACACAAAAACACAGATAAGTACAAATAACTCTTGTTCAATTCTCCCAGAGTAACACTAACATGACATCAACAACATACTATATATAGTAGCACAAAAATGAAGATATTATGACTTTGATGTGCATGGGTGGTTCTGGGCATGTACAAAATACATGACCGTACAATCACGCTTAAATTAAAAGGACCTCAAATATCAGTTTACATTTCATTTCTTTTTATTTTAGTTTAATTGCTTGTGTGCAGATTCCAAAGTTCTGAAAAGACGTAAAATGAAAAGAGTCTATACAATTTATCCTACATCGATGAATTAAAGATGAAGTGCACGCTTTATAAGTAATTGGAGCCCTTCCTCCCATAGCCATAAGGATTTGGCTTATGAAGTGTGTGCATCTCGTGTTTTTCCCTTTATTTATTGGCATTCACAATAAGTCCAGCCTAATTTGACACTACCTGGTTGATAAAACTAGATACATAATATCAAATGCTCTAAAAAAAAGATCATAGTCAATGAAATGGCATAGATTTACCTGTAATATGCAGTAGCTAAAGCTGAAGTAAGGGAAGACAAGTCAACATTAGGAGCACCCATCATACCATTAACATAAACATTGAAGTACAAATCATTCAAAGTAGTACTCACAACATCACAAAAATGAAGCCTAATAAGATAATCATAAGAAGGATCAACTGGCATTTTCCAAGTAAGATTAAAATTAGCTTCAATTGTATCAGCATCCCCCATTTCAGCTGCTGTTGCATACACCCATGGAGGTGCAATATACCTTGTCGCGCCCCCGGAAGGGTAGTCTATCTTAGATGGTTCGATCCCAACTGTCGCGGTTCCTTGTGGGAAAGCATTGAACTTCCCATCAGGGTACCATGTCCTCCATAAGGTATCATTTTTTGGACTCACAAGGGGCCCACCAATGTTCAATCTTAGGTACACTTCAAAGGCATGGAGGGTTACTCCTATGTTGCCTGTTGATGGGATTGTGGAGGCTGTGTCGGAGATAAGATCGTTAGGTATGGAGATGATTTCGATTGCATTAATGAATGCATAAGAGTTTTTCTTGGGGGAGAATTTGAGTGTAAGGGTGCTTGTAGTGATGTTAAGGATGTATTCCTTAAAGATTTGGGTAGGATTGGGGATTGTGAAGTCATGTAGGAGTACAAAATTATCAGTTGTTACTCGAAAAACAGAGTTTGTGAGATTGTATGATGGGTGATCAAGGGGGAAAAAGTAGAGTCTGATCAGGTGAAAACCAGGGGAAGAGATGGGGAATTTGTATGATGCTGCTGAAGGGAAGATTCTAGCTGATTTGTAGAGTGGTAATGGTGGAGGTGGAGGTAGACGAAGAGGCGAGACGTCTGATTTTGGTGGTGGTGGAAGTTTTCCAATGGTGGCCTTGACATCCTCATCGCTACTTAGGAAGCTGACGGTTGATGGGTCGGATTTAAATGATCTACCATCTGGGAGTGAGACGTCTTGCTCTGCACCACAAGCGATTCGGATTATGTCTTTAGGGGTGTATTTAGGTGTTGATGGAGCTTGTGCTAGGATGGTGGATGCAAGGAGCATGAGAAGGAAGAAAATGTAAAAGGGTTTTTCTCCTTTGGAAAACATGATGAAATTTTAGGTACTTGAATGCGTATGATGTTGTTACATGGTCGAAATGGCTGCAGTCATGATTCTGGTCGTTGAAGTAAATGGAAAAAGGACTAGACTAAAGGAAAGAAAGGGAAATTGGTGTTTTTGGGTATGTTTTGATATGTAATGGAGTTATGGATGGGTGTATAGAATGGAAATTGTGGAAGGCAAGTAGAGGAGGAGAAAATACAAGTTGTGGGCAGCAACAACATTAAGTGAAAGAATAAGGAAAAGGACTTGAAGAACGTGCCTCATTGTACTATTAGTTTTTATGAATGTTAGAATTATGTTTCCTGGCTTTAGTGTTTGCTTGTTATACATATTTTATATGTTGAAATGGGGACAAATAAAAGACCTAGTAAAACAAGCTTATAAAATTGTTCTTTATTATGTTGTGTGGACCTTAACGGGATGTTTAGCTGGCTATACATACACTATTCTTCTGTCACTTTAAATTAGCATCAAAGAAAAAATAAAGTATTGTTTTAAAAAATGTGAATATTTGACAATAAGCGAGAAAAAAAATGAATTGCATTGATGAAATTAAAAAGAAAATGTAGTTATATAATATAGCAGGTCTATTACTAATTAAAGAAATAATGCAACATAAGAAAGCTATATCGAAATTTGTAAAGGCCCTGTGCAATTTTATATTTTTCTAATATTGAAATTCTTATTTTTCGAAGCCTTGTGCGATCGAACATATTGAACAAAATCTCGCCTGAATAATAAAGAAGTGTGATGAAGGAAGTATTTAAACTACCAACTAACTTATAAAAGTTCAAAAGCGCGTAAATATAAGCTATCCGTTTCCTCTATGCAAATTATGAATGTGAGCCAAGTTTTGTAGGGTTCAAAGCCACTATCACCATGTCATTTATGATTTGGCATTTGCTTATTTATCATTATTTTTGTTAGGTCAGAAAATTCGAAGAACATCGTTTAATATTATTATTTGTTGGAAAAAAATATTGTGATAACACTATTATTCCTTATGACTTATCAGCGATTAATTATGATAAAAAATAATAGAGTCGGAGAGGTTCTGAGTATGTTCAACATGTTCAACTACATAAGATCCTGAAAATTTGGGGTCTCAATATTAAATTATGTAGTATATATTAAGTGTTTAAAGATATAAAATTCACAAAGGTATATCGACTTATTATTTATATTAGTACAATAACTCAATTAAATCAATAGAAAAGGTCTACAAAAGCTTGAAATGATATTCCGGAATTTTTTGTTGTATTTTTCAATATTATTTTTAATTCTTATAATGAAAAATATTGTTTTATCACGAATTCTTACTTGAGACCGTCTTTATTAGAGAAACATTTCAAATGGGCCAACCCTCTATTACTTAGAAAAAAAACTTAAAAAGAAATGCGCGTTGTGTAATTCTATTTAGAGTTAGTGTTATAACCTATTGAAGTTGGTATTATAACCGCTAGAGTTGGTAGTATAACTATTAGAGTTGTTTTCTCCAAATAGGTACAATACCAACTTTAATTGGTTATTACACCAACTCCAAATACCAACGTTAATAGGTTATAATACTAAACTTTAATAGGTTATAAAACCAACTTCAATAAGTTATAACACCAACTCGAAATACGTTTAACTGCGCGCGTCAGTTTTTAGTTTTCTTTTTTTTAATCATTGAGAATGTGAATTGGACTCTTTTAAGATGCGTCGATACTATAGACGGTCTCTTAAGAGATGACCTGTTATTTTATATGTTGTCTTGCCCTGATGTAGTTTCATGATTTGTTGACACGGAAATAGGGATATTTGTATCAATTAAGCCATATTAAAATGTCAACTTCTATTAGTTGCATCCCACTTCCATATTGACATGCAAAATATATATTGTTTTATGCTGAATTAGATTTTTTCAGTGGTCACCCCATTTATATTTATTTCTTTCTATTTAATTTTTACAGAATTTAAGGAAAATAAATATATATAATATACAAGTTCAACCCCACCCCACCCAAACATTTTTTAACATAACATTGGTAGCAAGTAAAATAAGAGCAATAAATATAGATACTTGCATTGCCATATGAGAGGGTGATGGGTAAAACCGCGTTTCCAGAAATGATATCCGGTACTACTCTAGCTAAATTTGATCATTAGTTATTAACTTATTATGGGTATAAGTTATTACATTTCTTCTTTCTTCAAACCCCTACCTTAATTTCTGTGGGTGCGATATATTGATTATGATGATGAAGAAGATATGTTATAAAAGGGTGTGGATAAACACTACAACATAATTTGCTTTTAGTGGGATATATTTAGCGATATTTAATTTAAATGTCACTATTTCAAATTTCCTATAGTATATATATATAGGATTTAGTGACATTTATTAGACCCTTTAGCAGCATAATAAAAAGTCACACTAAAGCTTTTTGCGACATAAGATCTAGTGACATTTTTCATAAATGCCACTATAGACTATAGTGACAATTACATATGCCACTAAAGACCAAATAAAGTGTTGTTAAATCACTTAATTTATAATTGAACTTAAAATAAAAATCAATAATTATTACACTAAAAATATGAATTAGTGGCATTTTTTTAATGACATTAAATTCAATGTCGCAAATAGTTAAATTTGTTGTAGTGAAAGCACAGACTCACCTGATATCTGGCGCTGAATTTTCTACTTTAAATGAAGGGTGTTTGAGATTTAAACTCATGACCTCTTGTCACGTCTTTTGTTATCATCTCAAGAAACCAACTCAAAAAACAAAAACTTAAGTTGATGTGGTTGATGCCCCAAGATACTTTAACAAAATCAACAAAGTGGATAAATTGATATTGCACGGGAATTAAGAGAAATTTGTGAATAAGATGAAAAGATAATTTAAAATTTTGGATGAAAATTAAAAAAAGAGTGTGTCAAATAAGAAAAAAATGTTAGAAAAGACTAAAATAGCCGGTGATGAGATGGATATCAAATAATTTGAAACGATCAAGAAAAAAGCGAAGTATTATTAAACCAATGCAAGGAAGTATATACTCCCCTCCGTTCTTTTTTATTCTTTCCATTTACTTTTTGCACAGTTTTTAAAGTAACTTTTGAACCTGAATATTTCTAAATATACATTATAAAAACTTATAAAAAATATATGATAAAAAAGTATACATTAAGACGAATCTAAGGAGATCTCATATGGATATATTTTATCATCTATAAATGTCTTAGAAATCTTAATCAAAATTCTCTCTTCAAAATAGAATATTCTAAACGGGAAGAACAAAAAAGAACGGAAGGAGTAATTAACTACATTTTATTCTAATTTGTAGAAATCAAAACACTGAAATTGGTTATTCTATTCTTGACTGAAATCTTCATCAATCGTCACACGGACCCTACTTAATAATCGTACTCAAGCAAATGGGACGTGTTATACTACCTTCTATTCAATCTAAATGTCCCACCTTCTATTCAATCTAAATGTCCCATTTAGTTTTTTGGCACTATTCACTCATCACTATTAATTTGTATTTTACTCTTAATCTATAAGTTAAAATATAGTCATGTAGGATCTTATTTTATTCGTCTCAATACAAGGATTTTTAATATCAAATTTTTACAATTTTTAATTAAGAATAATTTGAGATATTAAGGGTTAAAATGTTGTCTCGGCAAGTGTGAAAAAACAAAATGAAACATTTAGGCTGAATAGGAGGGAGTATTATACTACCTCTGTTTCTTTTTTATTGTCCACTTTCCTTATCTGCTCAGTTCACTCTAATTGTCCACTTTTTATTTTTGGCAATGATTTTTTTATCTAAATACCCCCAACTACCCCAACTTATATTATTTAAAATACCCCACCTACCACCTTTTCAATTATTATAATCACTTAAATATCCCACCTACCACCTTTTCAATTATTATAATCACTTAAATATCTCAACTACTACCTTTACCATTGTTATAATCACTTAAAATATTTTACTACCATTTTTCTTAATTTGCGTGACCACTAAAAAGTGGACAATAAGATGGGATGGAGGGAGTATTAGTGATTGAAAAACCAAAGTAGAAGTATTAAAAAAGCCTATCTACAATTAGTGCGGCCTTTGTATACCATCTTAATGGTTGCAGGTCCCTTAAAGTTTGGTATATATGGCCGGCAGTTCTGGCATCTTCAGCCGTCAATAAACCCACGAATAAACACATAGGCAGTGGCACACCATATATATAAATCATTTCCATCACATAAATGAAAAATAAAAAAAGAAAGACACCCTAGAATAAAACTATCAAATAGAGTAGTAATTACTAATTAGATATAGGAAAAAGACTATCTATTGAAGCGGTTTTTTATTTTGGCTTTGAAGCTAGCTTTTTAACTACTTTAAATATTATTTAAAACATCAATTTGTTACCATAGTTATTTAAATGTTATTTAAAGACTTTACAATTGTTTCATTTTCTTCACAAAATTCATTCTAAAGCATTATTATTTTGGAGATGAGGTATTATGTGATGATGAAAAATTGTACTAAAAAAATTTTATGATCAAAATTTCGTTAACATGGTACATTTCATGGAATTTCAAATGACTAACCATTCTAATTTTACAACGATTTAGGACAACAACTATACGTGATAGAACTTTTAAAAAATGTGCATGAGCAGCCCAAACAAGGAGAGGAAGTAATCCACTTATAAGCCCAAAGGATGTTCATACCGAAACCATTTAGTAGTAGTAGGAGATATTCTTTACATGTGAGTAAAAATGGTGAAAGGGTTGCTTCACTATTTGGGTGCAGAGGTGTTCAACGGGGTGGGTCGACCCAACAGGTCAAGGGTCGGATCACATTTTAACGGGTCATTAGCGGGTCGGGTCAATAATGGGGCGGGTCATTAAAGGGTCGGGTCGGATTGGGTCGGATAATTATAAGAAATAATTGCGGAAAAAAATTTGCGACTTATTTTTTAATTTTTAAATGATATTATTATAAACATAAGTGGATCGACCCAACGGGTCATAAAATATAATAAAAAAAAATTGCTTTTATTAACTTTTAAAAAATGGGTTAAAGTGGTTCGGATTTAAACGGGATTGACCCGCCCCGACCCGCCCCATTAAACACCTCTATTTGGGTGTATGCCATTCTACAACCATCCAAGTTCAATGTGATGACAAGTCTACTTTACATATTCATATTATGAACGCACATATCACATAAAGATTGACAGTGATCAATTTCATCAGTGGTGTTATTCAAGATGGTGTCATACATTCCTTTTATGTTTCTACTCATGTTTAACCGATGAATATTCGAAGGTAAATTAATTGGCGTACATTTTTCTACACTCAAGAAAAGGTATATACAAAATGAACTGTGTGATCCATACTTAATCTTTAAATATTCTTGCCATAAGCAATAACAATTAACAACATACATTCACTATTAACTCAATACAACTTTTCATCTCTCTGATGACCTTCTCAACAAATACTCATTTTGATCGGATTTTTAAATTACATAAACTTAAAAATGATTGCGATGCCTTATTTTCGAAAAAAAATTATTAACACCCAATAAAACAACATTAAATATCTTTTACATTTATGCGACTCAAATACCTCTTGCACTTTAGATCCGAAGGTGTGGATTCATCTAATTAAGCATAGTTTGTTCAACATTTTAGTCCATGTTTGCATTTATCAGTTTTGCTTATAAATAGGGGATCATACTTCATGTACGCATGTGGCACTTTTGCTTATATCGAGAAAAGTCAAACTTATTAATTCCTTCGTTCTCAAATACTCGCTACATTTTCGTTATCGACACTATGCATCGTTCAACCTTATTTTAAACCTTATTTTATATATTGCGGCTAATGTGTAAGAAAAAATATAATCAAGTGGGATCTTGTTTGAATCGTCTAATCGCATAATTTCATAATATTAATTTTTTATAAATTTTAGACGTGTATATAATTCAATAAATAAATTATCAAAATAACGCATTGGACTGCGTAAAAAGTCCAATATAGCGAGTATTATGAAATGGAGGAAGTATTTCTTTTTCGGCAATTATACTTAACAGCATCGAACTTTTGTGAAACGCTAATGGTAACATTTTTATAAGATTTTTCCACATATTAGCATCAAACTAGATTAATTCAATTTTGTAAACTTATCCAAAAATTAAAAGGCGATATTTATTTCAATTGCAATAAGACCTGATTCTCTAATATATTACTTTTGTTTATTTAATTTAATTTAACAATCTTGTACATCTGTCTCTATTTAATTGCATTCTAATTAGACCACTACTGTACTTTATACACGTAGATACAGCCTTTTTAGTATTTAGTTTCTCGTTTACATCGATTTATATGGCATCTGGCAATTTTTTTATTCTTTTTCTAATTTTTCTAACATTTTTGTAAATAAATATCAAAGAACCAACTCAACCAAAAGCTTAAGCTGATGGTTGAGACCCCAAGATATATTATATACTCTAACAGTCTTTGGCCTTTGATCTCTTTGAAAATGCAATCTGACTATATTGAAATTCGGATATTGTTTTTCTTTACTATTGAGCAAGTATCATTTTTGTAAATAAAATTTTTTGTTCAATTTTCATCTAGTTTTTTTTACCTCTCCTCACCATATTATTATTTAACTAAAGTAAAACTATATTATTCTAATTAATAAGCATTATTGATCAATTCTCTAATTTAATTTATAATAAAATAACTATATATAATTAATAATTATGTAAAATTGATATTAATATATGGATCAAATAAGTTTACGTCTACGGTCAGACTATGTTTTAACTTACGAATTATAAATATAATATCATTAAAGAGTGATTGATAGATGGTAAATAAATGAGACTTGCTTTTGGGTTACAGGGCAGGCATAGGGAAAGACAGAGCTCGGAAAGTGCGATAGCGAGAATCCAAATCAAGATTATATTGCTCAGATAATTTAGTATATGGTCCAATCGAAACAAAACTCAATTCTCAAACAAATGAAACTTAAGGAGTAAGGTAGCGAGAATCAAACTAAAGACCTATTACAAAGATTGTGAATGTGGTACATGTATTTAATTATCTAATATATACTCTAATCGAGACAAAAACTCATTTCTTGGACACATGAGACTTATGGGGTGAAGAGAAGGCAGCAATGTTTCTCACTTGACAGATCTATATTCCACGTTCAACCCACTTCATTTCTCTTAGTGAAAGTGAAAAAAAATCATTCATTCATACATTCATACTACAACATTCATTCAGATTTGTTCCTTAAATGGGTCAATTGAGCACTCCTACTACCATAAAGATCCTCATATCATGTGGGTTTATAACCATTATCATTCTCAGAAGTACCATTGGAATTGATAATTTCACCACCTCATCCTCACAAATTCAGCTTAATATTGGCTCCAATCCGGATCCGGTCATCCTTCCTAATATTGTGTCCAACAAGAACAAGTCTCGAATCGACGATATTGCCCGTCCTAACAATGACACTAGTCCGGTCATTGTTTCTAATGTTGAGTCGAGCAGAAACCAGTCTCGACTCGACCATATAACCCTTCCTAACAATGAGACAGACACTAATCCGGTCAATGTTTCTATAGTCGAGTCGACCAGGAATCTATCTCGACTCGACTATAAAACCCAACCACACAACACTATTCCGGTTGATTTAACCAACATTATTGAGTCCAACAAAAACCCGTCAGATGTGAATGATGTGGATGAAATTGAAACATTATACGACTCCAACTTGACCTACACGTTGGGGCCCAAAATCGAAAACTGGGATGCCCAACGCCAAAAATGGCTAGAGCAAAACCCGGATTTTCCCAGTATAATCCGTGGGAAAACCCGGGTTTTGCTTGTGACGGGTTCACCACCAAACCCATGTGAAAACCCATTTGGGGATCACTATTTAGTAAAAGGGCTAAAAAACAAGATTGATTATTGTAGGTTACATGGGATTGAGATTATGTACAATATGGCCTATTTAGACAAGGTAATGACAGGGTTTTGGTCAAAACTACCCTTAATTAGAAAATTAATGGTTTCTCATCCAGAATTTGAATGGATCTGGTGGATGGATAGTGATGCATTTTTCACGGATATGGTATTTGAAGTCCCATTAAGTAAATACCAAGATTTCAACCTTGTAATCCATGGATACCCAGATTTATTATTCAAGGAAAAATCATGGATTGCACTAAACACAGGAAGTTTCTTTCTAAGAAACTGTCAATGGTCATTAGATTTGCTTGATGCTTGGGCTCCAATGGGTCCAAAGGGTCGGGTCCGGGACGAGGCAGGGAAACTTCTAGCATCAAAATTGAAGGGAAGACCCGTTTTTGAGGCAGATGATCAATCAGCATTGATATATTTATTGATATATGAAAAGGATAAATGGATGAATAAGGTATTTATTGAAAATTCTTATTATTTACATGGGTTTTGGTTGGGTTTAGTGGATAATTATGAGGAATTAAGTGAGAAATATAATCCTGGTTTAGGTGATGAAAGGTGGCCTTTTGTTACTCATTTTGTTGGGTGTAAGACTTGTAATAGTTTTAGGGATTACCCATTTGAGAAATGTTTTAAAAGTATGGAACGAGCCTTTAATTTTGCTGATAATCAAGTCATTAAGCTTTATGGGTTTAAACATACTTCTTTATTGAATCCTAATATCAAGAGGTTTAGGAATGAGACTCATAAACCTCTTATGTTTGTTGATGAACATGATATTAGAAGGCATATTGTTGTTGGTTCAACAAAGAGGTAGCTACTTAGTAGTTTTGGTTCATCATTCTTGTTCTCATGGCCGGACCTAAGCAAGTATAAAACGTGCCTACGCCCAAGGCCCCTAAAAAATATTAGTTTTCAACTAGTGTTAAGGTTTAAACTTTTTAATATATACAATGGTTTAGGCACCCATAAATCATCTTTCACCCCGAACCCCTAAAAACCTAGGATTAACCCCGTTTGTTCTTTCAATTTTGTATTGTAGAATCTCTAGTATTTATGCTTAACTAACTCAAATGTATTTGTATGAAGGTGATGGGGTGTATCCTAAACTATTTTAAGTTGATTTTTGTAGTTGCCTTTGAGTTTGTGGATCGATAAAAAGGAAAAAAAAAATGATTGAAAAATGCTTTTTTACTTTTAAGTTAAAAATATAGAATTGTTTTGATTAGCTTATTAAATTGACTTTTGGCTTGCTGTTTCATTATTATCTAATAATTAATTAACAACTAATACATAAATTCATCGAACATCTATCTAAACAATTTTTTATTCAGTTTTCTTAAAAATCACTAAAAATAGTCAATACTTTTAACTTGTCAAACAAACTAACAGAAAAGTCAAAAGTGAGCAACCAACAATAAGAATGGATCAACAAAAATTATCAAACAAATATTTAATATAGAGGGTTTTACATGAAAATGTTATTACCGTAAAAAAAACAAATGAATTGAAATCTTATTAATAAACAAATATTTAATAATAAGATTCATATTATTGTTTAGTTTCTAATTGTCAACTTTTTCTTAGCTAGTTTTACTATTTTCTTTCTTCCAAAATACTTGTTTGTTTTTTTAAACAGTTAATGCACTAACTCAATCCTTAATATTTCTAATTGTATATAACAAAAAGTTATAAAAATTTGATATTAATAATCTTTACATTGAAACGAATCAAACAAGATCTGATCACTTGACTATGTTTTAACTTAAAGATTAAAAATTAATCATAAATTAAAGGTGATAAATAAATAGTGTTATATTAATAACCTTTACCCTATCGCATTTCTTAATGTAATATTATACACTTCTATCCAGACCCGGCCATTAGCAGGAGCAGCCGGAGCTCCTGCACAGGGCCTCGACTTTACTAGGGCCTCGTTTTTCTAAATATGCTCATGCAAATACAATTGAAGTGATTGGTCATAGCTTGATGGAAATGATACTAGTTTATTGTTTCTTATGTCTGTGGTTCAATTCCTCTTGTCCACAATTTGCTTTCTTTTTTTAGTTTTTTTGGACATATCTTTAACCTACTAGTCTACATTTCTTTTCCCTTCTCGGTTATAGCCTTTAATTATATTCTATATGTTGATTTTTTAGGTCAATTTCTACTTAAAATATTAACCAATTGTTATTTTTCTTTTCATTTGTTTCAATTGTAGTTCAATTATTAATGTTAGTTTTGTTAGCTACCGCTTATTAGGACCCGATTTTAAAGTGCTCATAATACTTTTGTTTATGTAAAAGAAGTATTAATTTGTTTCATCTGTCCAATTGTGGTATCCAATTACATATTTAAGTCATCGCTTTTTGCTAATGCTTCGAAAGTTGATGGCTACTTTTTTCTATTATTTTTGTTAAGTTATGGGTAATATATTAGTGAATATTGTATAACAATTTTTGTATTTTAAAGTGAAAAACATATAATACTTTATCAATCATAACTTAGCTTATAAAGAATAATCAGACATATAATTCAATATTGTATAACAATTTTTATATTTTAAAGGGTCTACAAATTAATTTCGCTCAGGGCCACCGAAATTTCCGAGACGGCCCTGCTTCTATCAACAATATACAAATGAAAATATTAGACCGTAAAAGATGCAAAGGCTAGAGATATATAGTATAAGTAGTAGTAGACTAAAATATCAAAGTATGGCATGAAAATATATTGAAAATTTTTATATGTTCAACCATAGAGCATCGCAAAATTGTTCAAGAAATCAATTAATTCAGATGCAAATGTAAATGCTATAAAACTATTGTAAATCAATGGCTTTGTTCAATAAAAAAGTATTGAAATATACCTCTAATTTAAACAACAAATATGGTCATCTTTTGAAGCAGATGAACGAATGTTCCAAAATCTTTTATCGAAATTATGTACAAAGTTAAATGGATATATATTACATGATAAATGATTATTTGACACAATATGACAAGATCCACATGCTTGTGCTATGCCACAGGTCATTGTTTGAGGGTGGTCGATACATCGCGTACACAAACATATGTTTCGAAGTTAAAGACCAATACTTAACGTCCATTTGCCGAACCATCTCAAATAGTATGCACAAATTCCAAATTTAAGTTGAAAGACATGCTACAACCTACATGTCTATTATCTATTACAATTAAAAAGGATAACGGGGAGTATTCCGCTTTCTTAAGAAAAATAGCCTCAAGTATAAATGGGATGAAAATAAAAAAAAAAAAAGGTGATTGAAAGTGATGAAAGAGATTTATAGGAAAATCGAAGAAATGTGGGAATGAAATTAAAATGTTACTTAAATATAGGAAAATTTTTATGATTACTCTCAAATTTTGAAATTTCATCAATAGACAAAGTTTTTGTAAATCCTTATGATAATCCTCTAGTTTCAAATTCGTTTTGCACAATGACTATTTATTAACATGATGACCTACTATAGTAGGTAATTCACCAAAAAAGTAAATTGAAATTTTTTTTTTTAATTAAACCTGTAGCTTATATTAGATATTGAAAATTAATTTAAAATTAGAGAATTATTGTGGAATTTTAAATAAAAAAATTCTAAATAATGAAAAAATTATAAATTTTTTTGATCATTTTTGAACATTTTTTTGAACATTTTATTTTAATTTATCTTTTTTTAAAAATAAAACTTACTATAGCAAGTCATCTGGTCATCGGATTTACTCTAAGAAAATATCATTTAAAATAAAGATTATTCATGGTTAATCAATAGATGAAATTATTGTAGAAAAATTACAAATATATTGGATTATTCTAGGTAATTTTCCTTTTATTTGTGAATAAAATTATAATGCAAATCAATACAACAATTAAAATGTACTCCCTCCGTCCCATTGAATTAGTAGCATAGAGAAAATGTGTGAGAATTAAGAAGGTGGTGATAAATGAAGAGAGAGAATGAATTGTGTGGATGAAATGAAAAGAGAGTTAAAATGTATGGATGAGATTAAAAGAAAGTGGCGGGCCATAGTCCAAAAATAAAAATATTGCAATTTAAGTAGAACGGGTGAAAATAAAAAATGCTGCAAATTATAAGGGACAGAGGGAGTAATAATAATCAAAATAAAAATAAAGTTGAATTTACGAAGAAAGACTTATTTTTGGGACGGAGGTAGTGCTTCGGGGGTTTACTTAACCAATTGTTTTTGCCGTCATTCTTCCCTCCCAAAGTCTCATAACTTGGGCAAATGGCCGGAAAACAAATTTCCGGCGACGCTTTGTCGGTAAACATGGCCACCATGTCTAAGAGTCAACTCTACGAAATCATGTTTCAAATGAAGGTTTTTTCTTTCTTTCCGATTCCTTCCCCCTTTTTTTGAGTTCTTGTTTTTCCTTTTCATTGTTGTTGATTAACTCTCCTTTTTTGTAATTATCTGTATCCATTGCTCTTTTTCTGCTAGAATTTTACTTATCTTGGCTTAATTTATGTTGTTTTACAGTCACTCATCCAGCAGAACCAGCAGCAAGCCAGAAATATTCTTATTCAGAATCCTCCTTTAACAAGAGCCCTTTTTCAGGTTCGATTTTTGTTATAATTATCATCTATTGTGTTAATTTTTCCAATTCATTTGCGTGAATATGAACTATGTTCACCCTTTTGTAGTTTCTGGAATGTATTTGGATCAACGTTGTCTTCGCTAGTGCTTAGTTATTGTTATATGGGTTTTTCTTGAAGATGTTTAATCATTTGATCTCATATATGGTTGCTGAATTGCTCTCCTCGAATGTTAAACTACAGTCTAGGTTATCTTACCCGGAATTCTTTTTGGTAGATTATTGAGGATCAATGGGATGGTTATATGTGGAGTTCTCATAAAACTTAAAAATGGTTTTTCATGGGTTATCAAGTGCTTTGCGCTATATGTTTTCCTTTTTGATTGCAAGAAGGACCAATCTCTTTGTGAGCATTAATATGGAAAAGCTGAGGGGAACATTTTGAACGGAGAGAATATCCAAGAAATTGCTATTGAATGTGTATTATTTGAATGAATTGAAACAATGCAACTTATATTTGATTGAATGGTTCTTCTATCGAATGTATTAATGATACAATGAAGTCACTGTGATTATAGGTTTTTTGTCTAAGAGGATTGACTGAGTGATTTTTTAGGAGAGTAAAAACATGAGGCAAAATGAAGAGAGAGAGTTGTTTTTATTAATGATGAAAATAACCCCTTAATGTTTTCTTTAACATTGACTTTTGTTTTGTTTCAAAAATTTTATGGCTTCTTTTCTTTCTTTGCTTATGAAAAATTAGCTAACCTCATTTTGCTTGAAAATACTTAATGAAGTATTATGTAATGGTGTATATATACTTTATGAAGTATGAGTAGAATTAATCAATCATGCATAAACGGCCTTTTGTAGAGTTTTTATATAATCCGAAACCCACAAGAGGTTTTCCATTGGAAATTAGGATAACTATTATAGTAATTTAATCTTCATGGTGCGGTGGAAAAAGGTGTGCACGCAAGTAAGTGGAAAATACACCTTATGCAGATTGTGTTATATTTTCTTGAGCATCGTATAATTCCATGATACCTTATTGATTTATGATGATAAATTGAACACTTAGTAATCAATTGTCTTTTTTCAAACTCTACTGAATCATGATAAGTAACAAACATTGAGTACTCTCCCGAACTCCGCTTAGGATGAAGCCTATTGGGTAGCCACTTAATAGTAGTGGGGTGATCAAACATTGTGTGATTGTACAATGAATAAGATATAAAGATTGGTGCATCAAATTTCTAATCTTTAGAGGTATATGTTTGGTGAAGCCGTGAATTAAAAATTTTGACAATTGACTATCTTGCTAATTGAAGAATGGGGCAAAATTATTTATGTTTATCAGAGGAATGGAAGGACTTACTGTGTGGTATATCAACATTCAATCTTGTGTGGAAAAGAATCTAAATACAATTTCTTTCGTACCTTAGCTCCCCCAATATAAAGCAAGTAGAAAGGTTTTACCGTTCAATACCCATGTACGACATTTGTTTTCATCGTTTGCTCAAGAAGAACGGAAATGAGCATCCAGTGATAGGATCTCTGGATTTTCAAATTAAATGCAAACTGAAAATGTGGATGGCCAATAATTGAGAGTGATTTGAGTATTGGATGAATAATGAGGAGCCTTCATGAAAATATTTACAAATGCTTACTTGCCAACAATAGCAAGTATCCTATACGAATACAACTCTTTTGTTGGGCTTAGGAAATAGGAGTTTTCAAATGTATGTACTTTTATCCTTATCTTGCGTAGCTAGGTAGTTCTTTGTTGTCACATATGACTACTTAAAAGACTAAAGCAGTACCTCAAGATGAATCGTGTTCCATGTGTGCACTTGTAAATTTTGGTAGAAGTGTAAAATCCAAGAAATTGGTTTTCATTTAATGAGATACAAACACTCACATTACCTCCTTTAGGGGATAACCACACCATGAGTGTCAAGAATTGATTGTGGAACAATTTGCTAGTTGAGATTGGTTTCACTTGTGGATGATGTGACAACTTGTAGAGCTTCTTGAGTCTGGAATAAAGAGGAATGGGTTATATTAGAGAGATAAAGAGAAAGTCCATTACGGTCTTTGCTGCAATTTTAGTTTTAATAAGCGCACCTCAAAGGTAGGTTCGAGAAAAATCACCTTTTTTTTACAAAAGGTGCACACTTTTGTGTGTTTTTGTGCCTTTTGCTCTTTATGTGCTTTCGTTTTTTATGGAAGAAAACATTGTTTGATAATCAATCATTAAGTAATTAGACATAAAAGTTTTGTTCTTTGAAGAGTCCGTAAAAGAGACATGATTTCCCATTGTTTTTCGAAGGGAAAAAGAGAAAAGAGCAAAAATAAGAATTTCTATAAGTTAGCTGATTTCTCTTCTGCCTCCACCATCACTATTCACTAGGTATCTTTTTTTTTTTTTTCTCTCTTTTATCTTATCTTATTTAAGGATTTTGTTTTTGTTTATTCTTATTCTATGGCTTCAATTTTCTTAGCTTCTTTTTTCTTCTAGTATTTTTTTATTTCAATTTTCTTTTTCTTCAGTATAAGTCTCTTTTCATTTCAAAAAAGTCTCTTTTCATTTTTGTCTTTTTTTCGTCTTTTAGTTTTCCTCTTCTTCGACTGTCTTCTTTCATCTTGATCCATCATTTTTTATCTCTTCTTGTTTCTTAATTTTTCCTTGTTTGATAAAAGTGAGACAATTGTTGTAGATATAGGTTTAGATTCCCTTTTGTGTATTTGTATGAAGAAATTATTATATGGATAGAATATTGTTTCAAGCATTAATATATGTTCTAGAATTGTAGCTTTTGACCCTAAATGTGCGTCTTGCCTATGGTAGCTCAGCTAGTTCTCGTTTTCGTCTTGCGCCTAGGCTCCATTTGCGCCTAGATGCGCGTTGCTTCTTTTGAATTAAGGTCTTTATTCCCAATCTGTACAAAGTGGTTCTGTTAACTGGTGATTTATAGTATCAAAAGAATGCTTGCTGCTTAGTTTTAAAAGCCAACTTAGCCTGCCTAACGCGAGCACCTTGGGCAGGTGATGGTTGGATACCTTAATAGTATTAGGCAAGGCGAGCCTTCCAGCGTTTTGATGTTAGCCTCAGTAGAAGCCCATTTGATGTGCGCACCCACCGGATATGTTCATCTTCTCTTCTTTTTTGTTCTTAAATTATATTCATTTCTCTTCTTTTGAATCTGAAACCTACTTTTGTTTGTCTATGGAAATGAGTAGTTTGTCTACCTTCAGTCTTGGCCTTTCAAGCTACTCTCATGGGCATCCCTTAATGCGTTGCTGAGTGATGTAGTGTGTGATAGCAACGCTTTACTTTTGTCTTGGTTTATTTTTGCGTCACCGCTCAGGCGCTTACCATACTATGTAGGATTATCTTTCTGATTAATGAAGTTTGTTTTTCTGTCATAAAAATTAGGAAAAATAGGAAATAGAAGATTATTTGTTTTGAAATTACAATGACCCTTGTGCTTAAGCCAAGTTCTGCATTGTTTTTTTCTACTCAAATTTAAGAAAACCAATTTGAAAAACAAATCTTATGTTGTAAGAAGTTCAATACTCCAATATGGCACTAATCCCTTTTTATATTGGTATGTTATGTTTCTTGACCTTGTAGTGTGGAGAGCATTTTTTTATAATTTATGTATATGGTAATCTAATAATAACTTTTTAGATATAATATTTTCCTTTGACATGTGTATTTTACCTGTTTCATTTCTACCTTATAAATTACTTATGCTTGAAAATTCAGTATTGTACAACATTGCATTATCCCACGCCATTAGTGGTTTTCACCTTGGCTTCCATCTAAATTGGCTTGGAGGGCCAAATGTATTTTTGTTACCCTTGTAACCTTTGATATCAAACATCAATAAGTGCACATGATTTGATTGGCCATTTCTTAATGGTCTATTATAATTCAAGACTAAAAAACTTCAAATATTTGAATTTATCAAGGATGGACTCTGAAGTTTCACTTATCGCGGCGCTTTAAGAAAACTTTGCAGCAAGCTACGTGATGATGTATGGTCTTCATAATGTGTGGCTGCCGGTTTTGTTATTTGTTTGGATTAAACTCCAACTCTTGAGTGACCTTCCATTTTTGCGCAGTTGACTAGTCTTCTACATTGTTACTTGCTTCCATAAGAAATGAATTTTTTTGCTTTTGACATCTATATAATACTTGTAGCCCTGTAGTAGCAGGGTTTTATTTCTCAAGGGAACCTCTTGAACAATTTAAGAATTGCATATAATATACTTTTAGCAGATACTCCCTCCTATTCAAAATTATTGTCCACTTTCCTGATTTAGTCAAGTCACTCTAATTGTCCACTTTCTATTTTTGGCAAAGATTTTTTACCTAAATACCCCCAACTACCCCAACTTATATTATTTAAAATACCCCACCTACCACCTTTTCAATTATTATAATCACTTAAATACCCCAACTACCACCTTTACAATTATTATAATCACATAAAATACTTCAACTACCATTTTCTTAAAATCCGTATCCCACCCAAAGTGGACAATAATTTTGAATAGGAGGGAGTATTTCATAAAACTTGTTTTGGCTACTGATTCTCTTAAATCATCTTCCAACAGGCACAAATTATGCTCGGCATGGTTCAGGCCCCACAAGCGGTAGTATTTTATATTATAAAAAAGTAATAATCTCTTTCACTTTTTAATAGTTGATCTAGTATTAATGATAGACATACGTCAGGTTCAGAGCATTCCGCCTCAGGCATCATCCCAACCTTTACCTTCTGTTCAGCAGACAAAGTTGCATGAGGCTCAGTCAACACCAAATCAAGTTAATTTGCCAGACCAAGCCAATGTACCACAGGTTCAAGAGCCTGTTACAAAGCAGCAACAGCACAAACCTACTCAACCGATTTCATCAAATCCTGTGCAGGGATTTCATCCTCAATCCTTACCGCCACAAGCTGTTGAGCAGTCTAGAGTTTCCTTTAATTTCCAGGCAAGCCAAATGGCACATCCACAGTCTTCACAGGTTTCCAATATGCCTGCACTTCCAACTCATGCTGGACCACAGCAGCCTCTTGTTCATCAACCTCCTGTGCTACCTGTTCCTGACCATTCACAGCCACCGATGCAAGCAACTGCTGATTCTCATCACTTGCTACAACCTCAATTACCTCCGCATCTCAGGCCTCCAATGCAGATGCAGCACCAACCACCAATGGGTGTGAATATGAACTTTCAGAATGCTGGCATCCCTCAAATGCACCATAGTCAACCTATGTTCCATGTATGATTTAGTTGAAAGCAATAAATTTGTTTATATTCTATTATATTTTAGTACCTTTCAAAGCTTTTATGAATCTACTTTATTCTTATTGTTTTTTGTTTGACATTTCTAGAACAGTGGTAGGCCTCCTCCTGGTGGAATGAAACCATTTCCTCAAGTGCAGCCGCCACTCTCCCATCAGCGACCTCATCAGCCTATGTATCAGGTATTAATTAGGGCCATGGGGTAACCTTGCTAAATACTGGTCCAGCGATAATAGTTGTGTTGCCATGTGGTATGCTTAATTTTGTTGACATTCTTTTTGTGTTACTTTATTATCTTTGATGGCATTCATTTATTACATTTCAATCTGAATATTTTGTCATAACCTTTTATAGTTTTATGTAACATCTTCGACTGTACCGTCTGGGGCTAATTTAATCTCAAGTTCTCCAATGTCTCATATTGGAAGATGTAACTCGCATCACCTTATTGTAATGGATTTGAGCTTACGTGGACCAAAATATAGGCAGAGACACGCACAAAACCGTCCACATTGACCGCAAAAGTCTTTTGGCAACGGTAACTATGACCAAATTTGCTAGTTTACACTATGGTGTATACTCCATGGTTTTACCTTGTCCCTTCCTCCTTTTCTCACTGAGTTTGTGGGGCCATGGGAAAAACAAAGCTGGATATATATTTCTGATCAGTGTAACGTAATTTACTAGCTAATTCGCCTTTTATATTTGTGATTCGCTTAAAATGACCTAAAATAGCCCCAAACCGACAACAATTTGCTAATTTCAATTCACAATTCGTACGGAGATTAGCAAATCATTTGACACCGGGTACAATAGCACCTATTACATGTCGAACATGTTTACCAAATCATGAAAGGAACAAGCGTTTTCGGGTTGGTGAGGTGAAAGGTGCACAAGTACATGATAGATTATCTCACAATGACCTCCACCCCCCCTCAATTTTTTCTTATTCCTTAAACCAATTAAGCCCCTACCCCACTCCAAACCACAATCAGACTTTTATTTAACTTTATGAAGAATGGATAAACATACTATCTAGAGAATTTAGGAGACACATTTCTATGGTTTAAAAACAAGTGAAACATTGTAGTCATGCTGCTTTGTTATGGTAATTGAATGATACAGACTGTCAACAAGGAGTTTTTGAACTATTTGTAGAAGCGAAGACGTAACGCAGACTCTAAACCAATAAGAACAGAGGACAAAGTACCTTTATTCGTGCTTTTTGCGATGATAAATCAATGTTTTCTTTCAGAGTTTCTAGTAATCTGTAATTATGACCTTTTTGGAAAAGAACAGTAATGCTTCCTATAATATAACAAGCTAACCATCATCAAATTAAGATTTCAAAACTGTTAATTGAAAATTAGTTTACCATTCTTGAATATGAATGAATATTCAGGCTCTTCAGGAAGTATTTTTTGTTCTAATCGAGTTGTTTGCTCTTAGAGTTTATATGTTTCATTTTTATTTTTCTTTTTTTGAGGAGTGATGTACTTTTATGTATGCATCTTTAGTGGAATACTTCCATGGAGGCTTTATTCATAGAGGCATATTCTATGTTTAATAAGCATTCCTGCACCTACTTCGTTTGCAATTTGCTCTGTTTTGTATATCTCTCACTTCAATTATTGTTTTTCTACAGGGAGGAGGACCACATTTGAATTTAGATTTTAATAACCAGAATACAGGCAATATGCAAGTTGGGAGGGGATCCTCTTGGCCACCTGGTTCTCGAGAAAACACGGCTGGGATACAGTCCTCTGTACAATCATCGATAGGTGCAGGACAACCTATTGGAAATCAACCTCCTCGACCCCCTCCTGTAAGTCATATTTTTGACTGATGCTTTTCTACTTAGACCTCTCGAATCTTGACTAGACCCGAAATCGACCTGGAATCCAACCACAATTTAGTTGATCATAACCCAAAAGGTTTGACCTGTAAAAAATGACTCCACCCTAAAATACAACTAAAATTGGGTTAAATCCGACCGTAAACCTTAATTTCGTTAAACCTTTCAGTTTCATGTCATTATTTTTAATCTGGACTCACTTTTAGTCAATTTTTGGTATTTTGAGTCACATTTTTTTTTTGTAAAATCGGTAAACGAGTCCTTTTTTATAAAAAATTATTTAATTATAAAATAAAATTGTTAAAATCCTTGATCCATTGGGTGAATCGAAGCAACTTGTAGTTAACTCAAGCCGAAATTAATGCATTTTGTTGGATGTTTCAGTTAACCCCGGAAGTAGAACAGCAATTGCTTCAGCAAGTGATGAGTCTGACACCTGAGCAGATTAATCTGTTGCCTCCAGAGCAGAGGCATCAAGTCCATCAGTTGCAGCAAATGCTTCGCCAGTGATGTTTAACATTCTCTCCTTATATACATTTCATTCAACATTGTCTTTTTAAATTGCTCACTTGTTGAATTTCTTCACCAGCCCTTCATCTTTATCCTTAATGTCTTAAGAATTTGTCCAACTTTTACTCCCTTTGATCTTTGTCCACTTTTGTTACTTTTGAAAATATTATGCATATTTTTCTACTAATGAAGTTAAATCTAATAACCAATTTGTCTGTGTTTTTAATTGAATAATTAATGTATCATTGAGCTTGAATTCAACTTTAATCCAACCTCAAATTAAATTCATATAAAAAACAATGTGTGATATATTAGATTTAGCTTGAAAAGGAATTGATAAACTACTCATATAAACGAAGTGCATCTTCTTTTTATGGGAGTTTATTTGCTAAGAACTCCACAGTTAAGCGTGTTTGGTGGGGAGCAATCTTAGGATTGGTGACCTCCTGAGAAGTTTTCTTGGGTGCGCACGAGTGAGGCCAAAGTGCGTTGGAAAGACTTGTGTTGGTCTGTAGGGTCAGTCTATATGAGTAGTCACCGATGATCTGTTGGGCCAGGGTGCTACAATATGTACACAAAATTTAATTTTGAACAGATTCCCATTACTTGAAATCTTAGTAGTATTGTATTCATTTTAAGTTTTATAATTGCTTTTATTATTTATTTTATCTATATGCGTTTTATTAATCTTCCACGACGCATGAACTTCTCTTAAATCTTTCTCGAGTCGGAGGACTCCTTTTGGCCGCACTCTTCTTTATGGGTATGAGTTGTCATCGTCCTTCTTTCTCCAGACCATGTCCATAGTTTTCTATGAGCGGTATATACTAAGTAGGATGATGATGACGACCCATTACTCGAAATCAATCCAAAATACCTAATGAATCCTATACTTCCACACACCAAGGACAAAATCTAGAGAGCAACTCTAACAATAATTAAATCAAATTATGTAACCCCTAGAACATAACCTAGCTATAAAAAAACCTGGGGGTGGGGTCTATTCCAATCTCCCCCTTACTACTATAAATAGCTCATAGGAGTAACATTTGAAGCATGCAAATTTAAATATAAAACAAAAATTAAGCGAAAAAAATCATAATTATCAAAAATGATGAAGGTAGTGGTGATTTTGAGCATCTTATCATACATGATATTTGCTACATCTGGATCTGGAATCACCATTCCTGATCAACAAGTTGATGAGCAACAAAACATAATTCTGGGGAGAAAAATTAAAGTCCCTTATACAGTTTCTATTGTTTATAATAAGCTTCTTACATCTGAAAACATAAATGATGTTCTCAAGCTTAAAAAACCTCTTGGTTGCCAAAAGCTTTTTGATTTTTGTGATGGGATTCTATACCAATGTTGTGATCCTTATTGGTGTTCTAAACCTGTTGTGGGTGGTCAATGTCAGTAAAATATGCTCCCTCTGTCCCTTTGAGAAAATATAATATGAGTTAAAGATATAAAAGTTTTTTAAGTCATATGGTGCAAACTCAAAGTGGTAGAAGAAATATATTGGTGCAATATATATGCATAAATAAGGAAATAGTTTCCATCTTTAAAAGTGTGTTTGAGAGTTGAGGCCTTGAAGGAGTATAAATTGGTGTTATGTTGCCACCTTCATTTGCTTCCTCTCTTTATCTTTGTATTTTGTTTATGTAATCTAATGATATTTATATTAATCACATGTTTGTTAAAATGTTTTCCCAATATTTGAGGTCTATTGTGCAATGAATTTTCATATGGCTTGAATTAAAAAATAGCTTTAGGATATACAACATTACATATTTAGTTTGAGCGTGTATCTTAATATCACGTTCGCCCAATCACAAATCACCACACACACCAATAGTCATTGTGCTCTAATGAATGGAGGCCCTAACAATAATTACAGACCAAAGCCACATATTAGAACATGTTTATAATACACATAACATCCATGTTTAAAGTACGGAAAATTATCAATGGTGCTCCTGAGGTATGGGTTATTATTAATGGTGTCTATGACTTTTTTTTGAATGGTACCCCTAACGTTTTGAGGTAATTACAACCGTGACCTTTTTATGTTTTTTCCGTTAAGTATCTGTTAAGTTTTCGAAGTTAACCTAACAAGGGTTAGAATTTTCTTCTTCTTCCCTTTTCCCTTTTCCTCTGTTTTTTCTTGATGCTTGATTCTGAATGATGTCTTTATGAACAGATTTATGAACTTGAATTGAACCATTAATATTCAGAAAACTGTTGAAAGTATGGATATAAAGGTCTCTGGATGTTTTCAGAAGACAATTTCAATGCCCTAGATTCTCCTGAAACAACAACAAAATAACGCACAAATCTTTGAGCATCACTTATCAAGAACACTACTTTACAATCAACAAACTTTAAACAGTAGTTTCAACAAATTAATTTGCCGAAATGAAAAGGTCTAGCTCAATAAGCAAAAATTAAAGAGAGTGAACATGAAACTCACCACATTTAGGAATTGGTGCAGTATGAAGATCCCTATAACTTGCATTTGTGATCAGATTCTGCTCCAATTTTCTCTTAAAAGCATTGATTAAACATCGCAAATTGTTCTTCCACTACATATTGTATTGCCCAACAAATTAATTTGACTTTTGAACCATAGATTTGGGGGTTTTGAGGCAGTGTTGCTTGAAGTTGAGAGGGGAAGATTTTGTAAGGGAGTCGATGAAGTAATGTCATCAACTTGATCTTATCTTCAATCCGTACCGCATTAGAAAACCCATTGAACTATGCCCGGAATTACTTGGGTGATATACTTGACCCGTGTGTCTATTTCAATTTCAACTGGAGCATCATTGGAGCAACGGGACCCAAATTCACATCAGTTCCTGCCAAATTAGGGTCTCCACCTACTGCCGCAGCAGCTGCTGTTGCAAAATTCTGCATCTGTAGTAACTATTCAAGAAAATCATGGTTTGGGTTATCTAGGTTATTCCCCATTGAAGTGAAATTTGAAGAAAAAAGATTTATGGGTTTCTTTTGAAGAAAAAAAATTGAATTTTGGATGGAAATACAGAAAAAACATAGGAAAAGGGAAAAGGGAAGAAGAAGAAGATTCTAACCCTAGTTAGGTTAATTTCGAAAACTTAACGGATACTTAACGGAAAAAACATAAAAAGGTCACGGTTGTAATTACCTCAAAACGTTAGGGGTACCATTCAAGAAAAAAAGTCGTGGACACCATTGATAATAACACATACCTCAGGGGCACCATTGATTATTTCTCTTATGCTATGTTTGGGAATGACAATTTCATTTGAAAATATAAATTTGACTCAAAATTAGCGTTTGGCAAATACTAAAATTTCAAATTTGGATTTGAGTCAAATCCACAATTGTTATAAAAAAGGTTTAAAGATGAGGATTTGAGAATGACCTCTCAAACTAGTCATTCTCAAATTCTACATTAATGATTTCATAATTGAAATCCTTAATTTGAAATGAAATGTTAGTAATTACCGATCCAGATAAGTCACAAAGATTCAATCCAGATAAGCAACTTGCATAATGTGTTATATATTACATGTGTCGGAGAATTTGCTATACCATAGCAATTTGGTTTAGATTATGAATGATATTAAAGGAGATAATAAAAAAATGTTGATCATGATAAAAAAATCAATATATCAAATTAATTTAGATAAATAAAAGATATAGCATCACATGCATGGGAGTACAGAGTACACGCATATAATTAATTGATAAATAAAAAATATTACATATTATTTTGTAATTTATAATATTTATTTTAAAACAAACAATACTTAAAAAATTAGAGGAAAAATTGATATTAATAATTCAATTTTTTACTCATCCGCTGTGAATAAATTAACCTTTTGATTATTTTCTAACAATTTAATGTTTGCTCTTAGTTCGCTTTGAAAGGTTGGATTATTAGAAAACAATCCAAAGATGGGATATACTATATATCTCGTACATACCTTATACTTAAATATACGTTGGTAAAAAGTATGTATTTTACTTTTATGAATTTTTGTTTTGATGAATATTTTTTGGGCTGATCTTCGTCATATTCAGTGTATTCCGTCTATAAAAATGAATATTTTTTATATAAAGTGCCTTTATTTCTTTTGAAAATTCCACGTGGTGACCCTAAGTTTTTGGCTTTTCCACAAATGTTATTTAAATTCGCGTGGTGACTTTTGGGTAAAAATATCATAAAGGTAACAACAAAACTTCTCTTTTGTCTACTATATGAAAAAGTTGAAACATCAAGATTGTAAATTTAAAAAAAAAAAAAATCTACCACATAAAATAGTCAAAAATTCAAGACTACTAAATGAAATTTCCCTAATTTTTTCATTTGCTAAGTTCTTTAAAATGTCACGATCTACACTAATTATTACGTGTACTCCTAGTTTATTTTATCTTTCAAGGTAATATTTAATTTAGCATTATTTTTCGGTTTATTGATGCTTCATCATAGCCAAGGGCCAAATGGTGATTATTTATATCGAATAATTGAATGAATGATGACAATCCATTTTAACTGATGTATGACATTGTTATCCCCTTTAATAATTTAGGTTAAATCTTAACCAAATGAAAGAATGATTTAACCAAAACTATGCCCTACATACTCTTTTTTTTAATAGGTTAAATATTCAAAATTTACCCGATTAACTAGATACGATTAGTATGACCCGATCTTATCCAATATAACCCGTATATAAAAATTTAAATTATATTGTTAAGATATTTTATAAATATTCGATTGATCCAATCCGAGATATTACACCCGAAATTCGCCCAGACAACCAAATTAAACCCTTTAAATTTAGTACTTCTATTCATCCAAACAGTCGAATTTACACTTTTAAATTTATATTATGTCTATTATTTTAGATCACTTATTCATATCTTTTGTCATTTTCAATTAGTATAACATTTATAATATTTTACAAGGATATGGTAATTTTTTTTTGACGACCATTATAATTTTTTATTTTTTTAAAATTTATTATAGAGTAAGCCGAGCAAATTGAGGAAGAGCTAAATAAAAATCGACCCATTACCATATTTAAAAAAAAAATTTACTAACATTGTAACAACTTTCATAAAAACTTTTAGGTGTCAATGATGCCTCAAGGCTCACGTCAATTTGTCATCCTTTTCATCATTTTAATTTTTACAATATTTTTATTTTGATTAGTGCCTTCACGCCTGATTTAATTTTTACTCGCTTTTTCTTTTATTTTCTTTCACTTTTATTCTTACAGTTTATTGTCCTTTCTTTTATTTTCTTTCACTTTTATTCTTATAGTTTATTGTCCTTTCAGGCTAATTCCTTAATACTTGTCTCTATTGTTAATATTGTCTACTACCATACTACGTCTAGTATTCATAGGTATCATGATTAAGTGTATGATTTATCAACGTATAAGTTATTGGAATTATTATTTGGTTTTCTATAATAGGTTTAGTATCAAAAAAATATTAAAAGGAATATTTTTGAATTTTGATTATATAGATATATTAATTGTTTGTAACCTAATATTTTGCGGATTCTATCTGGATTATGAAGCTTAGGTGTTTTTAGAGTTAATTAATAAATAAATAACTTTAAAGAGACCTAACTATAGACGCAAATGGATATTTTTTCAGTTGAAACTTAGTTACCATTTATTGTATTAAGTGAGAGAAGAGTAACGTCTATTGTATGTCCAAGTAGAAGAGTCCACTTGTCTAAGTAACCGGTTGTCCAATCCAATTCATTGAGGTTGAATGTAGTTGAATATGGTTGAAGGTGTTTGAAGATCTTCAAATTAAACTACAAAACGAACAAAGGTTACTAACCCGAGGCAACACCTGAAAAGTCTCTACGATGCTTCGGTCAAATATAGGTTGGATATATAAATGTTAGAATTGCTTAGAGAGAATTTGGGAAAATTTACTTCATTTAGGATTCGTGTTAGTATTAATAGTTGTTGGCTCTAACTGATATTGAAACTGAACCAAATCTGCTTTACAAACTGAAACGAAATAATACATAAGTTGAAATTAAGCTTGAATATATTATTAACTATCGTTAACTTGAATTTAACCAAGTCATAAACTTTCTTAAACTAAATTATGAAACTCATTTATAATTAGGCTTTGGACTCAAAATAGATACCTCTATTATGGTTCAAAGTTTAGGATTGTGAACTTTAATAATATTATTATTAACTAGATATATATTTTTATTTTCAAAGACTTTAATCAATGTAAACCAATATTATACAATCAAAGTTATGACTTATGAACTTTGGAAAATAATAATATAAACGAGAACTTTTACCAACTTTAAAAAAATTTGGGTGACAATAAACAATTGCCGATTCTTACAAAGTGTTGCCCATACTATTGTTGATTCTTATTTTAAGTGTTTTCTATATATATGTATCAAAATGCTAGAGAACAAAATGACACCCTTTATGTGAAAGAAATAAAATGGGATATCAAATTAATTGACACAATATTAATCAAAAAGCTTTTGTTATTAAACATTAAAAACCTTAATTCTATCCATCGTATATTAGTCGAACTTTACATACTTCATCCAATATAGAGTAAAATTTCATTTATTTTTTTACACTTTATCCAAAACATCTCAATTCCAAATATTTTTAATTGTATATAATAAAAAAATTATAAAAAATTAATATTCATAATATTTACTTTAATGACACCCTTTCTTCTATAACTATTGATGCTATTATGCAATAGGCAAACCCATTAGTCTGGGTCGGGTTCTCCATTTTCTCATGAAAATTTGAAATAGATAAGACTCTTAATAAAAAAAAGCATGCAATAAGATCCAAATCAAACTTATTCCAAATATAAGCGTCTGATACCCCAGAGCACAGGTTCGGGTTCGTTCGCACTTAGTAAGTGCGAACAATAATAAACTGGTCAAAAAAACCAAGTGTCTGTTCGCACTTAGTAACTGCGAACAAGTCAAACAGGGTCAACATGCTAATTTTAAGACAAGAGTTGTTCGCACTTAGTAAGTGCGAACAGACTGAAAACCTAAAACATGTTGTTCGCTGTTAGTAACAGCGAATAACCTGTTTCAGTTTTTCACTCTGTTCGCACTTATTAAGTTCATTTTTTGATTACACGTTTAGTTTTGGACTAAGTTTGATTATGATCTTATTATATGCTTTTTTTTGATAAATAATCTTATTAATTTCAAATTTTCTTTTCTCAGCTGGAAGTTCATTTTCTTTGATCAGAAACTCTCCTGTGAGACGGCCTTATCCGTGCAACCGGCCCAAGCCCTATAAGTTTTTTAGAATATTCTGACATACTTATTTTAAGACTTAAAATGACAATTTCAAGGCTTAAAAATCCAATGTTAAGACTTAAAAGGTCAATTTCAAAGTTTTTAATATCAATATTAATGTTTGATTCTCCTACTTTAAAGTTGAAATGAGAATTTTAAGTCTAGCATTGGTCTTTTGAAGTCTTAAAAATGGTTTTTTAAGTATTGAAATTGAACTTTTAATTCTTAAAATTGTCAAATTCATGATTTAAAATGTCAATTTTAAATACTTGAAATTGTTCTTTTAAGTCTTCAAATCGATCTTTTAACTCTTAAAATTGACAATTTAATTTGTAAAATTGGTTAAAAAAATATATACAATTGGGTCGGCCCAATATGACGCGTCTCACAGATGAGACGGTCTCACCCAAGTTTTTGTGTTCTTTGATTAACTTGCAGCCCAATTGTCTTCCTGGACATTCAAGAATTCAGTGGCTCCCAAACTTTTGGCCCAATATTTCAGCCAAGCAAATTAGGAAAATTTGAAAAGGATAAGATTATGAAACAAAAAAAATAATGAAATAAGAGCCAAATCAAAGTATTCCAAAAAGTAAGCGTCTACTAGGCCTGGGTAAAGGTTCGGATATGTTCGCAGTTAATAAGTGCGAACAGAAGAGAGATTTTCAAAAAAAAGCCAGGGACGTTCGCAGTTACTAACTGCGAACAGGTCAAAAAGTCAACCTAGCTGTTCGCACTTAGTAACTGCGAACAACTCCAGACCTGTGCTTTGGGAATTTAATGCTTATTTTTGGGTTAACTTTGATTTGGCTCTTATTTCATTATTTTTTTGTTTTATAATCTTATCCTTTTCAAATTTTCGCAAATTAGCTCGTAGAACATTCAACTCTTGTATGTAATTGTCTCACGGTAAAACAAATCTTAAGTTACTTATTAAACAATAAAAGTCGATATTTTACTATTTGCAGTGTCAATTTTAACATTCAAAATGAATTATTTAACTAAAATTGAGTATTTTAAAAACAAAATTGAACGTTTTAACAAGTTTAAACTGATTTTTTAGCTCAATTTTAACATTCGGTTTAGCTCAATTGTTTAGTTATCTCTTTTCTCTGATTAACTTCAACACAAAACTCAAGAAAAATTAATCAAACCAATTACAAACAATTTTCGCAATAATCTCTTAGTTTCCCAAATCATGAAAATTGTGGAATCTCATCTCATCTCAAGATTAACATATAATAACTATAAAATAATTAAACGAAAAAACTTCTAATACGTTCTCGCAAACAAATTAGAGAAATTCTCTAAAAACATGCCTAACCAACTTGACATAAAATTACAAGATTATGAACACGTTTGGCGCAAAAGTAATTGTGCAGGTAACTATTAAGTATCTAATTAGATGTAGATGTAGGTAACTAATTTAACTGTAGTTGTGTAATTATAACCGTTAATTATTTAGTTGTCTAATTAGCAATAAAAAAAATTATTTGGTAAATATTACCGTAACAATAGCTATTAGAATTTTATTTTGAGATATATGTATAAAAAAATTTAAACTATTACATTTGAATTCTACAAATTGTAAGTTCTAAGATAACTATTTATAATCATTTCAAAAATAAAAATTTATAATTATAACCATTAAACCCTATTGTTAATATGAACAAGAAAGTGCATGTATGTGAATTTTCAAAATTCATGCAGGCATTTTGAAGATTCACGAGTTGTTGAGTTTCAACTGGATTTATTTAGATTTAGATTCATACCCAAACTTTATTAAAGCTAGTACATAAAATTAATCTTTAGAATCTAAAAAACTTAGACTCAAAACAAGTTCAACATCTGAGTTCTATTCTTATTATTCTTGCTTCACAATTGGTTTTTACATAACTGTAGATCTATTTTTAAGTCGGGTTAAATCGAATTTGGTTATAAAGTCGGGTGTCTATCGGGTCATTGGGTCTGTTTTGAACACCTCTAGTGAATTCGTAGATTAAGTTTATTAAGAAAATGTGATGAGAATAATGAACTATTTAAAATAAAGGGAAAAATACTTTTAAAACTCCCAACTATTCGCGGTTTAAATGTAGAACTCCCAACTATTGATTATTATTCAAAACTCCCAACTATAGCCCATCTTAAATATAAAGCACCGATACATTTTATAACCTGTTTTAACCGGTTACCTTTTGTTGAAATGGGAGGGTACGTGAAGGGTCACGTAAGGTTAAAGGAAGTGAGTTAGGTCCCACTATTTCTCAATTAAAACCAATTTATCTGATTATAAGTTATCTTGGACTTTAAATATAAAATGGGCCTAAAGTTGGGAGTTTTAAATAATAATCAATTGTTGGGAGTTTTAAATTTAAATAGAGAATAATTAGGAGTTTTTAATGTAATTTTCCCAAAAATAAAACGTACTTACTTTCAACTTTCAAGCTAAGACTCATAAATTGAATATGATTTGATGAGCTCAGAATTAAGACCCAAGTTCAATTATTTTCAATATAGTATTTAACTCGAATTCAACCTTAATCCACATTTAGTTATCATAAACAAATTAAAAATAATACGTTTTTGATTATATTTTAAAACACAAAATATATTTAACTAAATTCCAGACCCATAAATTCATGATAATCATTTCTAATTGAGAGGATGAGAAGCTTAAGTGCCTAGGTGGTGGTCACCCCACCACGTAAATCATGCTTTCCTTCCACGCATGTCTCTTATCCGCTCTTTGGACGGCTGTAGCCTCTCAACAAAATTCCATTCTGGAAAAGTTTAGGCAAGTGTTTTGGCAAATTAGCTTATTGAGCAATTTTAGTTTATTTTGATATAATTATGGGTTGCGTGGTCAAACCAGCTAATGTTAGTGTTTGGTGAATTAACTGGTTGAAACAATAACTTATTGATACGAATAAACTGTTTTTAAACAACCTACTTATAGCAGCAAGTTTAAAATCAGCTGGTCAAATCAGCAAGTTGCTATAAGCTATCAGCCATATGACAAACATCCTATAAATATATATCAAGCTTTGTCACACCACCCAATAACAATGAAATTCCAAGCTTTATCTTTGGAATTTGCTTAGGTAGATTTTGAATCATGTATTCGATTTAAAATGAAAATTGTCTATGTTGATTTTTTCGTAGAATTAAGTTGTTAGTTGGGTCAAATTGAATTTACTTATAAGGTTGTTTAAATATTTTTTTCATTATGTCTGTTTTGAACACCTCTGAACCTCTACATATATCAAAGATATACTCCTTCCATTCCACAGAAGTGGTCCAAATACAAATACGGTGAAAATAAAAAAAATAATTAAAAGTGATAAAAGACATATTTTGCCAGAAAATGAGAGAAATGTTTGGATGTAATTAAAAAGAGAGAAATATGGCTAAAAATAGAATGTGACAAATTTAATGATACAAATTAAAAAGTGAAATTGAGCATATTCTTTGGGACGAAGGTAATAAAGGTATTATATTTTCAATATGAGGTAGCCAGGTAGGTAAGAGAAATCTTAAGGGAATGGGAAAGAAAAATTCTTTTTGTTGAAAATCTAACCTCTATCCAAATAGTGAAAGAAAAATCTTCGACGATCAGGTTAACTTATCAATTGAAACATTAGGATTATCAGAGTCGTACAAAGTTGACCCCCGATTAACTGAAATCAAATATGACCTAGTGAAACTCAAAATAATCCATATAAAAATACAAAATAAATTGTTAAGAAATAATATTTAATTTGCAAAATATTAAGGGGTGTTTGGCAAATTAATTTATTAAGTAATTTTAGCTTATTTTAATATAAATAGAGGGTTGGGTGGTCAAACCAACTAATATTAGTGGTTGGTGAATTAGCTAGTTGAAACAACTTATTGATACGAATAAGCGCTTTTAAACAAACAGCGAGTTCAAAATCAATTGGTCAAACCAATTAATAAAATCAACTGGTCACTATAATGAGCTATCAGTCGTAGTAGACTAACTTTTAGCTTAGTTGGACAATTAAAAAAAAAAACATGTAAATAACAAATAATGGTAGACATAAAAAAATGTAATACATACAGAAAGTTCATCAGTAATGGTGGATAGTTCTTGCTTGGCCTTCTTAGATATCAAAATACTCCCAACTTTCAAGCTCCCTACTTTGGTAATTGCTTTCTCCATTTCTCTTACAATTTTTCTTTGTTTTGATAATTAAATAAATACACTTTCTTTATATTATGAAGAATAATTATAGATGGGAAGTGATTAGGAGTATTCATGAAGATTCATATTTCTTCTCTCTCTAATTATCAAGTTTATGATTGTAAGCCAATTAAGTGGGTTCTATCATGGCGTTAAGCTGGAATTACAAGCAAAAATGATGCAACAAATTGACACTAAAACTAGATACTCCTAATTGACAGCTATATACTACCCCTATAATTGTAACGGCACAATAATACAGGGGCTTTGACCGCACTATTCTCTATGGGTATGAGCTGTCGTCGTTTTTTCCTATGAGCATGATACATTGGGTATGATGATAATGAATAATACAGGGGCTTTAATCATAAGATTAGATTTTTAATTGAGTTAGTTTCTTAACATGGTATTAGAAGTCAACGTGTAAATTGATATGAGGTCACAAATTTGATTATCTTACATCTCTTACTTCAACTGGAATAATAGAAATCTATATGAGAGGAATTAGCTGCATCCACACATCTAACCTAAAAAAACTCTTATGTAAGTGACGTGATGAAATATATAACATATTATAAGAGTTTAACCATCTTGTATAACATAAACATCTATACTAATAAACTAGCATATTGATGTTGGGCAATGGTACAACATTCATCAATTATTATTATTGGCTATTTTAAGAACTACTTAGTTTAGATTGAATTGGGTCGGACACAATGATAATTTTTCCTATAGAATTATGGATAGAAAAAATTATTAGGAAAAATACCACCTTTTGTTTATTTTCCTAATAATACAAATTTTTTAATTAACCATGAATAATACCAACATATGGGAGTGTTTCTCTAGAATATACCTAACATGTTAAAAATCAAACTATAAGTGATTATATGACAAAAAAATTTAGTAAATTAGTCAATAAACTAAAGTTGGTATTATTATAGGAAAAAACCCCAAAATTGATATTATTCATGGTTAATTAAAAGTTCGTATTATTGCAGGGAAATTAACAAAAGGTTGTATTATAGTCGGTAATTTTTCCTTATGTATATGAATGTTGATGATTGCACGTGTACATGCTTATGATATAGATTATTTTGAGTATTTTAAACGGTAATGATGTATTATTTTTAACATTGTATTTTAAAATATTAGTCGTGCTCATTTGTCCGTGGGTGTCGCCCACTAAAAAATGAATAAAAGTAAAAAATAAGAAGATAGAAAGATAAATAAAACACATATAAATAAATAAAAGTAAAAAATAAGAAGATAGAAAGATAAAAAGGAATAAAACAGCGATATGTAAAGGTAAGAACAATTACAACCATAGGTAAGTGGGACATAATCCGTACTCTAAGTCGTGAATATAAGACGCCTCGAACTACCCATATCCTTGGTCAGGTCCTTGTAGGTGTAGCTCACGCAAGTTACTTTATTTGTTTCTCGTACGTTCTCCTAGATATTCCTCGACTTCTCTTTCCCTCCACTATGATACTTTCGATCCATCCAAGTGGAGCATCATAAGTCTGTCTTTGCACATGCCCAATTCATCTCAACTTGTTTTCACACATCTTTGTAGGAAGAGGTGCAACCCCTAACTTCTCCTTAAACTCCCGATTTTCACACATCCACCCCACCATATGCATTTCTTAACTTTCGTCCTATGTTCAAAAACGTTATTTATGGGCTAATATTTTGTCCCATACAACAAAACAGGCCTAATTACAATGCGGTCAAATGATTGAATTATGAGCTAGATTAGTGGTTAATGCATTTTCTTTTGATAAACTTTAATTATCAATGATTGAATTATTTTTCTTCTAAAAAAAATTAATTTCCAAAAGTTTCCAAAGAAAAAGTAATCAGATGCTCTCTTGAGAGACCGTCTTTTGTAAAGACGACTCTCAAAAGTTCAGCCCAAATCTATATTTAGAGTGACAATATATATTTCGAATTGGACTGGGCTTTTAAAAGCCGTCTTTACAAAAGACGGTCTCAAGTAACAATATATAAAAAGTAATTATCAATTATGTATCGTTGTGTATTAATAGAATCTGTCGCAAACCTTTCGCTCTTGGGTCCATATCAGATTTACCTCTCAGGCCCAAAAATAGGATGATTATAGCAGTAAGCAGCCCATGAATGAGAAGTTTCAATGGGCTGCACTAAGCCCAAGTCTCAACTTACATCTTGCTGAATTACAACATAACGCTTATGTTTGAACACAAATTGTTGTAAGAAACAGTCTCACTAAAAACACTTTCTATATATAAATTAATAGCCGATTTTATACATATTATGAGTCTCACAAAAGTAACTCATGTTTCTGTTTATTTTCGAGCATTATAAATAAAGTGGTATTGAATATTCATGTGACTATACATATAATAAAAGGTACCCAAATTCACATATGAGACGGTTTTATGGTGAGATTACTTTTATCAGGCTAATCTAATTAATATGCATTTATTGTCTTAAATTGATCACTTATAACCTTAAAGTAATCATTTATAAATTTTAAATGATCACATACAATCTCAAAGTATAGAGAAAGGATCAATTGTATGAGTTCATCTCAGACTTGCTTAGCAGGTATGTATGAGATTCTCACCAATCTAATAAATACCTCTCAAATTTTTTTTTAAAGTTCTATTTCTTGCGATACTTGAAATATAATCGAAATAAGGACAAAAAGTACTTAAATTTCAGACTTAATAACCATGATATTATTTAATTAAGTATTTATTTTAGTTACATAAGAAGTTGAAAGAAGCAGAAAATTATGTTAGAATCGAACTCAAAATCCTACTAAAAACGATACTAACTCCACAAGAGCTAATACCAATTCTGTTTGGTTAAGTATTGATAATCTGAAATGGGTTCTAAAAAAGCATTTATGTGGCTATTTTCTACAAGAAGTCAACAGAAATTAACAAGTAAGATAATGACATAGATAATGATATTGATATATTGATATCTAGGAGAAAAATAATAATTAAATAAAGGTAGAAATTGATGTATATATTCAATATTCAACCATTGTTTTTTTGTTGTTTTTTTTTTTTATAAATTATTAATACGTGTGGCAGCAAGTCCCCTCACGTGTGTATGAATATATAGTTGAACTTCCCTATTGCCCACGCTCATACCTTATTGGCCCTAAATTATCGTTCAACTTTGACTTCTTCATCTTTAGTGCTGATGATTTTGTTGAATATATCTTTATTTATTTATTTGGTTTTTTTAGTAGTAGCCACTAGCCAGTAGTAAACTCATACTCTATCATAAACTGTTAATATGTAAGTAATAATACTTGCTATATTTTGTTTTTTTAGCACTATTCATCGTTTAAGCTTGTTTTATATATTGCGGCTAATATGTAAGTAATAATATAGTCAAGTGTGATCTTGTTTGAATCGTCTAATCGCATACTTTCATAATACTACCTCCTATTCATCTAAAATGTCCCATTTACTTTTGTGACATTATTCATCTATCACTCTTAAATTGCATTTTATTACTATTAATCTATAAGTTAAAACACAGTCATGTGAGATCTTATTTGATTCGTTTTGATCTAAAGATTATTAATATCAACTTTTTATAATTTTTAATTATACATAATTCAATATATATATTAAGCATCGAATAAGTGCATTGGATAGAGTGTATAAAGAAAATAACACATTTTAGATGAATAGGAGGGAGTATAAACTTTTTATAATTTTTAAATGTGTATAATTCGACATATAAATGAACAAAATAGTATATTGGATTGCGTAAAAAGTTAAATGTAGCAAGTATTATGGAATGGAGGAAGTATGAATCAAATAACACAATTAGTATATAATACTTTATTTAATTTTTTATACTTGTCTATTTTTTTGGACACGTAAATCAAGGATATTGTAGGGACCATTTAAAAGTGAGTAGTTGGGGTATTTTAAGTGATTATATTAATTGTTAAGGTGGTAATTGGGGTATTGTAAGTGGGGGTATTTTGGTCTTTTACTTGTGTGAACATAGCGTAATTAGGTAAAAAATTTAATGCTAAAAAAGGAAAGCGAACAACTAATGTGAATTTACTCAAAAAGGAAAGTGGACAAGTAAATAGAATTGGAGGGAGTATGATATATGAGTTTCTTGTTTGTGGCGTTTCACCAAGATATTGTCTCTAACAAGAATAACTCATGCCTTATGTGAAGAAAGTGATACTTACTCTAATTGAATTAGTCACAATACTCATTTATTTGTTCGATTTTTAACAAAGTATGAGATGGAAATTTTCAAAAATATATATTTAGCGTTGTTTATGCTTGAGATATTTTGTGGGCAATGAAAAGTTTGGATTGATATTAACCATTAGAAAAGGCCTTGGTGATGTTTAAAAGAGCTGATTTACAGTGACTCAGTGAGTTTAGCCCTTTCAACATATATTCGATTCTCACCATTTACACGAATAATTTATCTTAATTTCACTTAATAGCACATTCATGTCTAGCTCTAAGATAGGTCCGAAGTTTAAAATAGCATATGATGAGAAAAAATTGTTAATTAACAACTCTAAAATTATGAAAAAAAGAACACCCCATAAAATTATCAATATCGTCAATCAGTAATAAGATTTCATAAAAGTCCACAAGATATGTTTCAATGGACATAGGAGTATATGTTATCTTCTCTTAAGTATTAAGTATTAACCAGTAACAATTAAAATAAATTTAAACTAATAAATTTGAAATAATCTGAATAAAGTTGTGCTATTCAGAAATGAATAAAATTGAGTTGAATTGATTATAGTTAAAGTTAAATTTAACCAAATAGAAATGAAATAAACTAAACTAATAGATTAGGACTTATTAAGAATCCTAAAAATTAACTAGTCCTACTACCTTTAATATCACTCATTTAAAATAATACTTAAATTGGCAAATTTTTATAGTAAAATAATATAACTAATCAATAAATACTATTAATTGAATATCTAATGTTTATCTTGTATTGTCTTGTCGTATTTCTTGTCTTGTCATGTTTTGTTTTACCTTACATGTTTTTCTCGAGCCGAGGAACTTATTAACAGTATTTTCCTTAATTTATGAGTATGATTTACCGTCTTCTATCCCTCCCCAAACTTTAATTATATTCTTATTTAAATTATTCCTTTTAAGTAACTATTCCTTGGTAGAAATCTATGTTTATTATATGGGCTTTTGGTTCTAACTTTGCATGGATATTAAATATCATGTTTTCTAAGATAGCGCAATAAAAAGCTTATTAGAGTAACGCAGGTTGTGTGAATTGTGATAGTTTTCAGAAGTTAGTTTCTTGTGAGAGCGCTTGAGAGCCGATTCATTAAAATTTAATATCTACTTACATTATTTTTTATGTCTAGTTACCGTATTCTTAATGACAACTTAAAATATCTTAAATTCTACTTATATCATTTTTAATGTCCACTTACAATATTTCGAAAAAATATAATGGATCAGGCCAATTAGAATTGGTCTCTCAAAGAGACCGTCTTTCACAAGAATTTGTGTTCTCTAATTCAAGACTTGTAAACAGGCGTGGATTCAACTCAAGGCTAATTCACGATGTTTATTAACAACATTTAAATTATTATTCATAAAATCATATAATTAAATATATTTATATGAGTGCTGATTAAGTTGATAAGACTCGGAAAAATCTGATTACCAAATACATTTTTTTAAAATCTAAAAAGAATAGTTATCAATTTGCATTTTTAATCAACTTCTTTAATACTCACAGAAGTGAGAAAACAACTATTTCAAAATCATTCTTTGAAGGTGATCACTTAATTAACATGAAAAGGATTGAATTAAAAAGTTGGTCTTTAAAGGTTCGGAGATACTCGTTAGGGTTCTTATTTCAAAACTGTTTGCAATTTCAAAATATTGATGAATATAATATTTTTAATAATATACAAATTATTTAATTTTGTTTTAGATCACCGATATATGTTATAATATACTTTCTCTGTTTCATTATATTTGCTACATTTCACTTTTTACGCATGTTAATCCGTTATTTTATTTATTTATACGTTGAATAATACAAATCTAAAAATTATAAAAAGTTAATATTATGAAAGTATGCAATTAGATGATTCAAACAAGATCCCACTTGACTATATTTTTTTTATCTTGACTATATTCTTACTTACACATTAGTCGCAATATATAAAATAAGCTTCAACGATGAATAGTGTATATAATCGAAACGCAGCGAGTATTTTAGAACGGAGGAACTAAATTATGTTTAGAATAAAATATTTTATTGAAAATTGGGTAAAATTGCATAGTTAGAGGCTTAGAGCACTCAAAGCTCAAACAAAATGGTCAAATCAAACATTTGTTGGGGACATAAATAGTGGTCTAATGAAAGCAAAGATTGAATAGCGCACGTTCAACTTAGTCCAACTTATATTTAAGAATTTTCCTTAGAAATGACAATTTGCTCATTTTCTTTGGTCATCATCCACGTTTTTTGTGTAATGAATATGAATATATATTCCCTCAATCTCTAAGAAATTATTATTATTATAATTATACATTACAAAATAGTTTTAAAAAGGTAAGGCAATTTCAGATGTTCCATTTGATTTTTGCATAATTGTCAATGCACTAATTTAATATTTTCTCTATTTCATTTTAAATGTTACATTTGCTTTTTTGAACGTTTGTCAATACGTTAATTTAGTACCTAATAATGACAATTGTGTATAATTTAAAAATTAAAAAAAGTAGATATTAATAAAACCTTATGTTATCTTATCTAAAAAACTTGATGTTGAGACGAATCAAACATTATTTCCTTTGACTATGCTTTAATACATAGAATAAAAATAAAATACAAATTAAAAGTAGTTGATAAATATAGTAATCCAAAAGTAAATAAGACATTAAAAAAACAGTCAGCCTCCTAAAAGACCGTGTTTCTGAGAGACGTCTCTCACATCCAAGACACCGTCTCTCACAAGAATTAGAGAGTGAGTAATACTTCGAAATTGGGAGTCCAACTTAGAAAGCTACCACCATGTTTTGTTGCAATCTTAACTATTTGTCCTCTATTTTCCTTGCCAAGAGATACTACGATTTGTCCTTTGTTCACTTGTTACGCGTACCTGGTTATACTCCCTTCAATTCAGCTTAAATGTCTCATTTAGTTTTTCAAACTTACCGAGATAACATTTTAATCCTTAATATCTCAAATTATTCTTAATCAAAAATTATAAAAATTTGATATTAATAATCCTTGTATTGAGACGAATCAAACAAGATCCCACATGACTATATTTTAACTTATAGACAAATTAAGAGTAATTAGTAAATAGTGCCAAAAAATGAGACATTTAGGCTGAATATGAGGTACTATAATATAGTACTTTATTTTAGGAAAAATTACCTAGAATAATCCAATCTATTCGTGATTTTCCTACAATAATCCCAACTATTGATTAACCATGAATAATCCCAACTTTGAGGGGTATTTTCCTAGAGTAAACCCGGTGATCGGATGACTTGCTATAACAAGTTTTATTTTTTTTTTAAAAAGGTAAATTAAAATAAAATATCGAAAAAAATGTTCATAAAAAATTTACGATTTTTTTATTATTTAGAATTTTTTTATGTGAAATTTCGAATTTTTTTCTGATTTTAAATTAAGTTTTAGTTTACTTTTTTGGTGAATTACCTACTATATCAGGTCATCGGGTTATCCAAGTTACTCTAGGCAAATACCCCTTAAAGTTAGGATTATTCATGGTTAATCAATAGTTGGAATTATTGTAGGAAAATCACGAAAAGGATGGATTATCCTTGGTAAATTTTCCTTTATTTTATTTACTATATTATTGTCATATTTAATTTTGACACATCTATCAATGTACTATTTAAATTATAAATATTTTTAACTGTGCTTGAGTAAAATTATAATTAGTTGATATTAATAAAAACTCAATTAAGAAAAAACGAACAAGATCCCACTTGACTATGTTATAATTTAAAGATTAAAAATAAAACACAAATTAAGAGTGATCGATAAATGACGCCGAAAAGTAATGAGACATTAATAGTAAATAGGCGTGAGTATTGAGTATCATGAAAAGTGATGTATGACAATAATAGTGAACTAGCTTGAATCCCGTGCCAAGCACGGAAAATTTAAAAATAATTTCTTAAATATAAACAAAATTAGTTTACATGTATTAATTTGTTATTTGTTAACTATAATAAATATAGAGAAAATATTATTTGACGTGTAAGAGAAATTAAACGTATCACTTTATATTTTCTTATGCATGGAATATCGAGTATTATAGTAATCACAATTTAATCTTTTGAATATCTACTTCTATGTGTAGTTTTTTATATATAATATGAATATATGATATATAATATCTTAATAATTTTTTAAACTCATGAGTGCTTTTGTGTATTTTTGATGACTTAAGAGAAGATATTTCATAAATGATATTTTCAATAGATGTAGTAATGTAGTAAAATTTTGTTGATCGAGTAATTAAATTAAATGTAACAATTGACTATTATAACCTGATCAATTAGGTGTAGTGTACGTAGGAAAATTTCAATAGATGTAGTAGTATAGGAAAGTTTTGTTGATTTAGAATTTTTACACCTTTTAAATGTACATACATGTTTTTTTTATTTAAATCACGTATCATACAATATTAATAAAAGAGTTGAAAAATGACAAATGACAAACTTTTAAAAAATTTTCAAATGAATTTATTAAATAAGTTAAAATTGATTACATGGCACGCTATTATCCTAAATAAACATGATATTTTTCATTAACTTATTAACTGATTTTTTTAAAATATGTAAGTCAAGCTTTAATATTCTTCTTAAATTTAAAACCATGATATTTTTCCTTATCTTATTAGCTACTATTTTTCAACATTCAACACCTTTCGCAGATATAAATTAATTAACATGATATTTTTCCTTATCTTATTAGCTATTATTTTTCAAAATATGCAAGTGAAGCTTTAATATTTTTCCATTATTACCTTACCTAATTAGCTACTCTTTTAGTATATTAGTAAAAATATAGATGATAATTTTTTTATTGCCTTTTTTTTAATTCCTATTCACCATATATTGTCCAATTTTTATAGAATAGAGTGATAGTATAAACCAACTGGAATATGAAACATATATATTTATAACATAAAGAATAAATAATGATTCTAATTACCCAATTTAGCTAAATGAAGAAATTTTCTAAAAATACACATTTGTCATTTTGGAGGGAAAATAATGAACATGAGAGTGACACGTGTCCTTACTGAATAACAGTTTTAGTATATAGTATTTTAGTATTTTATATTTTTTTTATTTTTTTATTCATATTCACCATATATTGTCCAATTTTTATAGAATAGAATGATAGTATAAACCAACTGGAATATGAAATGTATATATTATAACATAAAGAATAGAGAATGACATTAATTACCTAATTTAGCTAAATGAAGAAATTTTCTAAAAAAAAACCCATTTGTCATTTTGGAGGGAAAATAATTAACGTGAGAGTGACACATGTCCTTACTGAATAACGGTTTTAGTATATAGTAAGTATAGATAGAAGGAAGTATTAAGTAGTCAAAAAGTCACCAATTATATTATTTTATTTGTCGAATCTCTAATAAGTTGACATTTCGATTTATTTATTTTTTTTGTTATATATTGTATGATTACTGCTTGTATTTAAGTGCACATTGTAAATTATCAAACCTATCTATCTTTCGTTCATCATCATTATCATATCCAGCGTATCCCGCTCATAGAAAATTATAGTCAGGGTCTGGGAAGGGAAGAACTACAACAACTCATATCCATAGAGAAGAGTGCAGTCAAAAAATCCCTTGACTCTTAAAAGGTCTTCTCCTATTCCTAAAATATAAAAACATAATTAATTTCCCTTCTATTTTGAACTTATTATATATTATATAGGTAATTTAACAAAAATAACATGAAAACCCTAATTTCAAAAAATCAAAATTATCAGCATGAATAAGATCATTTCGTAGACATGAATTTTCCTTGTACAAAGAGCTTATGACACCCCCGACCATTCATTATTTTTATTTTTTAAATAATTCCAACTAGTGACGTTAGATAAAAATAATTCCAATTATTAATTATTTTTTAATAATCCTAACTATTTTCATAATTTGTTGAAAACATACCCACCCCTTTTAACCGGCTACAATAGATAACTTTTCCACTTTTTTCTTTCTTTTTTGATTAATTGACGAAGGGGAAGGGTTAATTTTGAACAGTTAAGTAAGAAAAATGAAAAAAAAGTGGAAAAGTTACATGTTCCAGCCGGTAACAAGAGGTTGGGTATGTTTTCAACAAATTATTAAAATAATTGATAGTTGAGATTATTTTTGGCCAACGGGATGATAGTTGGGATTATTTTGAGCAATTTTTTTTTATTATATTGCCGAATTAAAATTATAAAACTGATCAAAATTTAATTAGTATATCGAGCTATTGTTCCCTAAATACAAATTAAATAAAAAAAGTTTGGCGAAGTTCCACCTATAAAGAATTGTTGCTCAAACTTGAAAATTGGCAACTTTGAAATTATTAAATATTAAGTAATTCTCGACAGTCAATATAAGACGCTAATCCTATTATTAATTTACATTAAACACTATTTAAATTGACGATCTAATGCTAATGGTCTATCAAAATGGAGGGACTAATTTCATATATTCAAAATTTTAACAGTCGTTTAATACATATTTTTTTTCAGGATTAGACCGAATCAGACGCAATATAACAGTTTCAGTATCTGATTGAATATTTCAAAATTCGGTCTTCTAGTCTGATTCGATTCGGGTTTGGACCGGTGTGAACCTCTACTCTTAGCCTACCATCAGGGTCATTCCGTTGATGTTTGGACCCTTGAGCAAAAGATAAAAAGTGCCCATAAAAACTTTGTAACACCCCGGCCCAACGGACCACTGGTGAGTACTATGGAAACTGTAGATTAGCCCCACAGACCAACACAAGTCTTTCCAGCGCACTTTGGCCTCACTCGTGCGCACCTAGGAAAACTTCCCAGGAGGTCACACATCCTAAGATTGCTCCCCACCAAGCACGCTTAACTGTGGAGTTCTTAGCAAATGGGCTCCCTAGAAAAAAAGATGCACCTTGTTGATATGAGTAGTCTATCTATCTATCTTTTCAAACTAAATCTGGGGTATCACACTCACCCCCACTTAGGAATACAACGTCCTCGTTGGACCGTCATTTCAGGATCTTTTCCCCCGCTAGGTGCACTGAACACACAATCAGCCACGGTCGCAGGGTTGCTCTGATACCATTTGTAACACTCCGGCCCAAAGGACCACCGGTGAGTACTCATGGAGATTGTAGACTAGCCCCACAGACCAATACAAGTTTTTCCTGCGCACTTTGGCATCACTCGTGCGCACCTAGGAAAACTTCCCAGGAGGTCACCCATCCTAAGATTGCTCCCCACCAAGCACGCTTAACTGTGGAGTTCTTAGCAAATGGGATCCCTAGAAAAGAAGATGCACCTTCTTGATATGAGTAGTCTATCAATCTCTTTTCAAACTAAATTTGGGGTATCACAAACTTAAGGCGTAACGAATAATATAGTACACCTTTTATTTTTTTATTGTTTATATTTAAACTACTTTATAAAAAAAGGCAATAAGAACTCATATTATTACTTAGCAAAAATAATAAGTTATATCTAAGTTTAATTCAAATTAATATCACTTATATACATAAATATAAGTTTTTTAGGCCCTATAAAATTTGGGACCCTAAACGGTAACCTGTTTTGCGCTTGCTTGATTTAATTAAGATTTCGAGAATTTGAGATTGCCTTTAATTTCCTTAAAAAATATTTTGGTACAAAATTATCCAAAATGTATGTACTTTAGTTGTTTTATGTAGGATTATCTCATAATACCTAATTAATAAAATAAAACAAAAATAAAGATCACCAACCATTGACGAAGAAATTTGTGAAGCAAATCCAAATGTTCATACTGAAAATGAGATGAAGTAGCAAAACCATATTACTCACCACTTAAACCACGTTCTAGATTTTCTTATTTGATATTTCCACTTTCTTCAGTCATGGATTTCAACTGATCAATATAAACCGGCTCATTTTCAAACCGGTCTGGTCAAAATTGGCAGGCCTATGGCTCATCAAACCTTTTTTTACATACAGAAAAAAAAAATGTAAGTCTGAATTTGCCTTAGTCATGATTTGGATCATATGATTAAATAATTGTATAATACTTCTATTAAAATTATAGGAAAATTGTTAAAAAAATCTGTAAAATTATAGGATAACTGTAACTGTTAAAAAATAATCTCAATTATGACTCCTCAATTCAAAGTAAATATTATTGGTTAACCCAAAATAATTTATACTTTGGATAATCTTTTCGAAATAAGCCAAATCATGTTTTTTACCAATATAATTGAGTATATATATTTTGAGAAGATAAATAATATTTCGATCTATTTATGAGACGGTTGCCCCAATAGTATGCATGATTTTGAGTTACTCCATAGTGAGGATAATTTCAAGCGAATGAGTTTATTTTTTTTTTTTTAATATTTTTAACAATTTTATTAACATTAATATTGTTTAAAATTCTATTTTTATTTTATATGTATAGATATAGATTTATTAGTAAATATTAAAATTTAGGAAAGAAAATTCTTTAACAACTATACATAATTAAATTGCATTTGGTAATGACATCTAAACAACTACTATTAGAACCAATGTGGTGATGAAACATTGGATAAACTTTACATCTTTTGAGAGATTTAGAAATAATATATATGACACAAAAATAGCTTAAGTTGGTTTAGAACGCATGCCTAATCAAATAAATGGTATTAGTATTAGTGTTCTGAATTCGCCTCTTAATATATTTATCTTTCCACCTCAATGTCGTATTTTTTGTGTCTCTTTGAATTTGCATCATAAAACTAAAAATACTCTGATATATTTGAAAATCAAATGGCTCGTTAGTAATCAGTACTAAAGGAAGGAAATGGTACTGGAAAATTATAAATTTTAGTAGAAATATCTCTTGAAAAATTAATGGCCATGCTTTTTTCCTCCAACTTTATAATATCGTAATGGAAAACTGTAAATAAAAAATTATTATAATCAAGCATTCCTTATCATGAAAATAACATGATATTATATCATAAAATTTTATGCTATAAATTATTCTCATTATCACTAATTAATATCGTTAACAAAATAAACTGAAAATGACGAAAATATTAAGGTTTTTTATTTTTTTTGAGGGGGAAGGATTACTTAACAAAACGGTTTGTACATTAAAAACATTGTTACTAACTCCACAATTTTTTAAAAAAAAAATATTCAAAAAGCAACTTTATTCCATCACTTTATTAGGAAATTACAATAAGAAACCAACCATCCGACGCCTTCTTTTTTTCTTTTGTTGACCATCAAATTTTAGTTCCATGTTTGGTAATTGGTATGTTACTGATATATTTCCCAGCAAATAATATTTTCTTATAGTAGGACATAATTTTATTCTTTCATCCTTTCTTCAATGAAAGTTTTTATGTAGAAATTGTTCATAAACTTAACCATCAAGAATATCTCAATACAAAGAAGAGAATAGGAAGAAAATTAAAGGTTTTTTTTTTATGTGATTGATCATGGTAGAAGAAGATTCTGATAGATTAGTTCTTCAAATTTGCATAATCCCACTATCATTTATTCTGTTGATTATATTTTCAGGTACCCACTAAACTTTTAATTCTATTTTTTAATTTATAGTATATAATATATTTATTTTTATGAATTTTAAAAAATGGTGGGTTTTACAAGAAAGATTTTGCTGACAACATTAATAAGGAAATGATTGTGGGTAATGATTGACAATGATTAGGTGCAATTATCAAGGCAGATGCTGTAACACAAGAACAGGGGAGGGAACGAGAAATCCTGCTGAATTTGAAGTCATTTTTGGAAGTAAAAAACAAGGTAAATAGAGGGAATTACACTAAATGGAATCAGTTTACCTCAAATCATTGTAATTGGTCTGGTGTTTCTTGTGATCCTGGTTCCGGTCAGGTCACCGGAATCGACCTCTCGTCGAGCAGTCTTAATGGGGAGATATCAGGCAATTTTTCAGGATTATCAGAGCTTAAATTTCTTGATTTATCAGGGAATACTTTGAGTATGATTCCTGATGATTTGGGTGGGTGTAAAAATCTTAAAATTCTTAATATGTCACATAATATGATTAGTGGGGAGCTGAATTTTACTGGGTTTAGCAGCTTAGAGGTATTGGATTTATCAATGAACAAAATCGGGGGCGAAATTCGGGTCAGTTTCCCAGCAATTTGTAGCAAATTGAGGGTGTTAAACATTTCTACTAATAACTTTACTGGGTCAATTGATGGGTGTTTTGATGGGTGCCCTAATTTGGAGTATATTGATCTTAGTGCAAATAATTTTACTGGGAAAATCTGGTCTGGTTTCTCGAAACTTAAGGGTTTTGATATTGGGGAAAATCAGTTTTCTGGGTCATTTCCTTCTTGGTATTTTAACCAAAATTGTAGCTTGCAGATTCTAGACTTGTCAGAAAACAATTTTAATGGGGAATTTCCTGATGAAATTTCCAATTGCAAATATCTGTCTGATTTGATTTTGGGTGGTAATAATTTCACTGGGAGTGTTCCTGAAACTCTCGGGTCGATTTCGGGTCTTAAAGTATTAATCCTTGGAGGAAATAAGTTCTCAAGCAGGATCCCAGAATCACTACTGAATTGCAAGAATTTGCTGTTCTTGGACTTAAGTAGTAATAATCTTGGCAATGAAATACCATCAATTTTAGGCAGATTCACTCAGCTGCAAGTTCTTGTTCTGCACAACAATTCATTCAATGGAGGGTTGAATTCATCTGGGATTTTTCGGTTATCGAATCTTCGAAGATTAGACCTCAGTTTTAACAAATTTTCGGGTCATCTTCCGGCTGAAATTTCCTCAATGGTTAACTTACAATTCCTAGACTTTGCTTATAACAACTTTTCAGGAGAAATTCCTTCTGAATATGGAAATCTTAATCAACTTTTAGCCCTTGATCTTTCTCATAATAGATTAACGGGTTCTATCCCACCGAGTTTAGGGAAATTAACTTCGCTTCTTTGGCTTATGCTCGCGAATAATTCCTTAACGGGTGAAATCCCTTCTAATTTGGGTAACTGTAGTAGCTTGTTATGGCTAAATTTAGCTCATAACAATCTGTATGGAAGACTCCCTGCTGAACTGACGAAGATTGGGAGTAATCCTATGCCTACGTTTTTGTCGAACAGACATGGGAAAATTCTTCCTGGATCCGGGGAGTGTTTGGCAATGAAGAGATGGATACCTGCAGATTACCCTCCTTTTAGTTTTGTATATAGTTTGCTTACTAGGAAGAGTTGCAGAAGTATTTGGGATAGGATACTAAAAGGGTATGGTCTATTCCCGATTTGTTCTCCTGGTTCGAAAGTTCAGACGCTTCAGATTTCGGGCTATCTTCAGCTAACTGGGAATCAATTGTCTGGTGAAATACCTTCTGAAATTGGTAACATGAAGAATTTCAGTATGCTGCATTTTGCTGATAATCACTTCAACGGTTCGTTGCCCTCAACAATTGATAAAATGTCGCTCGTGTTCTTAAATGTGTCGAGGAACAGATTTTCGGGTGCAATTCCGATGCAGATAGGAAATCTTTGGTGTCTGGAAAATCTTGATTTGTCAACGAATAACTTCTCGGGTGTTTTTCCTACAAGCTTGAATATGTTGGGTGAGTTGAGCAAGTTCAATGTTTCTTTCAACCCGTTGATATCTGGTGTTATTCCGTCAACTGGGCAACTTTCAACATTTGATAAAGAGTGTTACCTTGGTGATCCTTTATTAGTCCTTCCGCCTTTTATCAATGGATCCTCGAGATCGCATTTGAATAAGGAAGAGTCGCACAAGACAGTTCGAGGTACAAAACTTGCGAGTTTTTTGGTCGTCATAATTTTGGTGCTTGTTTTGTTAATCTGTGGTGCACTGTCAATCCTATGCTACAATTTTGCGAAAACTTCGTCAGGAAACACAACCGTATGTCTCTTAAAAGACACGAAATGGAGGCATGATTTATCTTCTTGCTCGAGTAATTCCTCTTCGTCACCATGGATTTCAGATGCAATCAAAATCATTCGACTTGACAAAACAGCGTTCACACACTCGGACATACTAAAAGCGACAGGAAATTTCTCTGAAGATCGAGTGATCGGTAGAGGAGGATACGCGACAGTTTATAAAGGAGTATTCCCGGATGGTAGAGTAGTTGCAGTGAAGAAGCTACAAAGCAGTGGGATCGAAGGAGAACGAGAATTCCAAGCAGAAATGGATGTTCTTAGCCAGCAAGGAGTTAACTGGCCCCACCCGAACCTAGTCAACCTCTACGGATGGTGCCTTGACGGTGCTGACAAATTGCTCGTGTACGAGTACATGGAAGGGGGTTCCTTAGAGGATCTAATCTCAGACAGAACAAGACTAAGATGGAAAACCCGGGTTGAAATTGCAATCGATATTGCACGTGCTTTAGTCTTCCTACACCACGAGTGCTACCCTTCGATAGTCCATAGAGATGTAAAAGCAAGCAATGTGTTACTAGATCGAAATGGAAAAGCTAGAGTGACAGATTTCGGTCTAGCAAGAGTAGTAGATGCAGGACACACACATGTCACCACCACAGTTGCCGGGACAGTAGGGTATGTTGCACCCGAGTATAGTCAAACATGGCAAGCGACTACAAAAGGCGATGTTTATAGCTTCGGGGTGTTAGCCATGGAGCTCGCGACTGGTAGGAGGGCAGTAGACGGTGGTGAAGAGTGTTTGTTGGAGTGGGCTAGACGGGTTGTCGGAGAAAATGAACAGCAAGAACTTGATCAATCAGTGCTTCAGGAACTGGTAACGGAACAAGGGAAAAACGAAGGCGTATCAGAAATGGGCCGACTGTTATGCATAGGAATCAAATGCACGGCAGAAACACCTCAGGCGCGGCCTAATATGAAGGAGGTTTTATCAATGTTGATTAAAATTATAGGGTATGAAGAAATCTGTAAGGATTATGTGTCCATAGTTTGTGATGTATAGGACTTTAGTTTTTAGTTTGAAGAAGTGTTCATAGAGTTTTTAGTTTGTTTGTTATAGTCAGACACAGTCACACAGAAGATAACAGCACAGGTAATTAGGTATACACAGGATAGCATTCTTCTTGTACACATCTCATTCATTGTTTTTCAGAAAAAATTGCAGATTTGCTATAATAAATAATATCAAAAGGATTTATCTCTGAATTTCCAGTATTTGGTGTTGTGAGTTTATGATATGATGTTTAGAGTTTTGTTCCATTGTTGGTTTGATACTTGTAGTATTGTCGAGATTGACCCGCTTAACCGAAACTGGAAATGACTTGATTGAAATAGTACATTGGCAACTGTGCAGGTACAATTGACACATTGTGCAAAGATAAGATAGTGAAGATGATGAGATTGTACTAGAAAGGAATTGATAAAGTATTCATATCAACAAGGTGTATCTTTTATTTAAATAGATTATTTGTTAAAAACTTTACAGTTAAGTGTGTTTGGTGCTTGGTAGGTAGCACTCTTAGATGGATGACCTCCACGGAAGTTTTCCCGAGTGGGTATGAGTGAGATTAAAATCTGTTAAAAAGACTTGTATTAGTTTATGGAGCCATTCTACAGCATCCATATATAGTCACCAGTGGTCTAATAGGGCTGAAGTGTTTCACTAGTGGTCTAATTCCTAAAATAATCGTCTCTGTGTTCGAGTAGCAAACAAGAGAAACATGCTAAAAGCTAAAAAAATTTACTGCAATTTGTTTGCTGTTAGTAACAACGAACAAAAGAAAGACAAAGTTAAAATTTTATAAGAATATAAGTTAAACAATATTAATCGATGAATATTAGTCAATTCCAAAAAAAAATTGATGAATATTAGTCATACACTTATCCTTTAAGCATAGCAATTTTTAAAACCAGGTAGTATTTAAAATGAAAATATAGGAAGCATTTAATAAAAATATTGGAAACACTTTTTTTCAATATCACTCAATGACTCAAACATAGTAGAAGAGCCTATTACTCCCTCCATTTCTAAATATTTATTCTGTTCAGAATATTTTATTTTGAAGAAAGAAATTTGACTAAGATTTATAAGACATATGTAGATGATAAAATATATTCATGTGAGATCTCGTTAGAATCGTCTTAATATATATACTTTTTATTTTTTATCATATATTTTTAATGGGTAATGAAATTTACAGCGCTTAAGGTTGTACATAAAAATTAACAAATTTTTTTTATCATTAATAATTTTAAATTTTCAAGAGCATCTAATGATTTTAACTTCCCAAGAAATAAAATAATAAAGTATAATTAAATGTTTCATCATCATCATACCCAGTATATCCCGCTCATAGATTATATCTATGGTCAGGGTCTGGGGAGGGAAGATAGACGCCGTCTCATACCCATAGGGAGAGGGCGGTCAAAAGAGTCCTCCGGCTTAAGTGTCTTCAAAGAGAGGAACCTGCAGATATCTGAAATCTTGCATCTTACACCCACGTTAGCCTAGCATAGAGATCAGGCAAAATATAAGACTTCAATTCTGTACATATCATCATCATCATCATACCCAGTGTACCTCGCTCATAGAAATCTGTGATCAAGGTCTGGGGAGGAAACAACGATGACAACTCATGCCCATAGAGGAGAGTGCGATCAAAGAGTTCCCTGACTCGCTAAATATCTTCATGGGAAGGATACCTACAGCAGACAAATAGAGCAAAAGGCCAATGTACAAATACCAAGATAAGAACAAGAAAAAGGTAGAGAGCAACCAAGACAGGCAAAGACAATAACAAACGGAAGGTAAAAGAGACTATAATCAAATGTTTATATTTCCAAAACAAAATAATATTAAATCATTCTCCTTCCTATTCACCCTACTTCTCATTCACCTTTTTCACATATGCCGAGACAACATTTTAAACTTTAATATCTTTAATCGTGCGTAATTAAAAATCATAAAAATTTGATATTAATAATCTTTGCATTGAGACGAATAAAATAAGATCCCACATGACTATATTTTAACTTATAGATTAAGATAGGGCTGGCAAAAGTTGACCCGACCTGAACCTAACCCGAAATAAGTGGGTTTGGGTTGAGACTTTTGACCCAATTAATTAAATGGCTCGACTCGACCTGATCTGTTTATTAAATGAGTTAGGTTCAGGTCAAAAATTTAAATCTGAAAAAAACCTGTATAACCCATTTAATTAAATGCGTTAATTTCGAGTTAAATCAATAAGTATAAGATAAACTTAGTTCACTTTATAGTTTCTTATTTTTCATAGTAAATACAAAATAAACAACAAAAAAACATAAAGTTAAAATTAAAGCCTAAAAATTAGATTTAATTAACGTTAAAACCTTTAAAACGAAAACAAAAAAGTTATAATTGGGTTAAGTGGGTCGAAATCAGATCAACCTGATTTGTTGCAGGTCAGGTCAAGGTTGTGATTTTCGACCCAATTAACTAAATGAGTTGGGTTTGGGTCAAGGGTGTTCTGACCTGTTTATATATAACCCGAACTCGAAAACGACCCAACCTGATCTGTTTGACAGGCTTAGATTAAGAACAAAACATAAATTAAGAGTGATTAGTGAATAATAATCAAAAAGTAAATGGAACAAGTAAGAAGAGTAGGAAGGAGTATGAATTAAATACAAAATTCTTTCTTCTATACGACCCTTTAAACAATATATATTATTTTTCATTTTTTATAATATATATTTAAAAATATTAAAATTCAATAATTATTTTAAAAACCGTGTAAAAAATAAATAAGAATAAAGACATAAAAGGGAGTAAAAGTCATAAGAAAGTGGTGTACTTCTATCTATAATAAAATGAGTTATACTTGTAGTCCCCTAAACAGTTGACTGCCTTCAAAATTCTCAAAAAACAATGGATTGTATATGAAACTGAAAAGACCATTTTTTCTGCTATATCAAAATTCAGAAACTGCTTCAATCCACTTTGGAGGTAAACTTTACTTTCAAGGCCCTCTAATCTTTATTTATTTATAAATTATATTTTTTTATACTCTAAATTTTTGTTGTTCTTGTTATCAATCATCTAATCCCCTCTCCCTCCCAATTTACTTTAAATTGCGTTTGGGAACGAGCATTGAAATTGTAGATTTCAATTATGAAATCACGAAATAGGGAAGTCATTCTCAAATCCTTATCTTTAACATGTTTATAACAATTGTGGATTTGACTCAAATTCAAATTTGAAATTTTTATATTCGCCAAACACTAAATTTGAGTCTAAATCTATATTTTTAAATGAAATCCTTATTCCCAAACAAAGCATTAGGAGAATCAAAATTCCTACTTTGATTTGCATAATGTGGCCGATTGAGAGGCATAGAATACTAATGAAATGGGTTGTGTTTCTTTGTGTAAAATAATAAGGTTAATTGGAATTGCAGATAGAATGAAGAAGAATTGATGATGGGATCATGGGATGTGTGAATAATTAGGGGAAGATTTAGATTATAGAAGGGGTAATACAAAACAAATAATTAATGGGGATCCGAGTTGACAGGAAGAACTATGTGATGTCTGTAGAGTTTGCTTTGCAAAGAGAGTTTGATTACAGACACAAACTTCAAAATCAGGCTCTTAAGCCTTCTCAGTTTGCACAGGTTACACTTTTTTGCTCTTCATTTTCTTCCTTCTTCATTTCTTCTAAGATGTTGTTTCATTCAACTATGGCAATCAAATATCGGTTAAGTGGTCGGAATTATGTGATTTGGCCTGAATGTTTTAAACTTTGATATTTAGGTGATTGGTTCAGAAAATAAACATTGTGACTGTAATTTGCAAAAGTCCTGACTGAAAACGGACGTCACAAAGAGGTTCAACAATGAAAACACAAATGAACATTAGAGCAAAAATGACACAAGTGTTTATGAGGTATCTTTGATACCTCCCCTTCAAATGTTGTTTATTAGATTGAATTCAACAATTACAATGTAATAAACCTCCCCTTATCTTGAGAACAATCTCTCAAGATCTCAATACTAATGCAAAGTAAGAACACTCCTCTAGTTTCTTAGCAAAGCAATAGCCTTTGTGGTGTCTCTTACTCTAAGAATTACACTCCCTTTTATAGATGAAGGTGGGTGTGATTCTTAGAGTCTCACATAAATCACCATAAAGCACAATAAAACTCTCTACTAACTATGCTAATAAACATCACAATTAACATAGAAATAAAGCAACACATTAAACAAGCAATTAAGCTACCTACTAAATGCTCCAAAACAGAAACTGCACAAAAGGAATCCAAAGAGACTTTCTGACAGCTTTGCTCGACCAAGACCAGATCCGCTCGACCGAGCGCTTGGTCGAGCCATATTCCAGAAACCTACTGCCTGCATTCTGACCCATTTGCTCGACCAAACCCATCTTGCCCGACCAGGTCGAGCGGCCTTCAGTGGGTCGAGCGAGGCCTCTGAAAGCTCAATTTGTGTTACTTCGATAAAGTAACACCTCATCAAACGTTCCAAACCTTAAACTTATGCACCTCGACACATCTTTATCGTCCTTCTCCAAAGTGCAAGACAAAGCATGTTCGATTAAGTGTTCAAAGTTAACGTCCAAGTCAAGAATATTGTTACTTGCTTTAACACTGACTTTAAAAGCTGTTATTTGTTTGAGACTATGACATATCTTGGGGCCTTAACCATAAGCTTCAGCTTTTTGTTGAGTTGTTCCTTAACATGGTATTGGAATTAGAAGCCAATGTAACAAGAGGTTACGGGTTTGAATCTCAACCACCCCTCATCTAAAGTGGAATATACAGCACCTATGCGCATCCAGACTTCTAACCCAATGGGCTCACGTGTGAGGGGGCGTGTTAGAGTTTATAACAGATTCTGGGCGTTGTGCTTTTGGTTGAGTTGGTTCCTTGACATTATTCTTCCATAAAACTTTTATTGTATATTCACGTTTTTTTATTATCATCTAATACCACCTTTCTAAGCGGTAATGTGTCAGATTGGAATATGGTTTGAAAAGCAGAAAGGTTGACATCCCTTGCATTGAACTGTTTTGATTCATGTATTTGACCCATATTTTGGGATCAAGATTTTACCTTTAGCATTGTTGTTGTGTTGAGAATGAAGATTACTTGAGAAATATTCAAGTGTGTTACCTTACTTTCTGTTTTCTTGTGCAGGTTTCAGGATCAGCTGCAACTGAAATTCCAAGAACTATGCCGCCTCAACCTCCTTTGAATCCCTTGCATCCAAATCATGGCCCGATTCGTGGGCTGCAGAATCCTAGATCATTACACGCAAGACCTTCGCCTTATCCATATCCGCCTCCAAGTACAACGCCAACTCAAACTCCAAGTGCAGGCCCATCTTGTTCGGCTGCACAGAGGAGGAAAGCCCCAGTACCACTTCCAGATGGAGTTTTTACATGTAAAGTTTGTCAAATCGACTGCAAAACTGGGTTCAATCTGTTAAATCACTACCAGGGTCAAAAACACAAGGCCAAATTGCGAGGGACGAAGGGGAAAGAAGTTGCAAGTGTAGCTGTTAGTCCAGCACCAAAAGTAAACGACAGCGATAGGAGGCCCTACTGCGACGTGTGTGGGATCTGGTGCGCTGATGAGTACACTTTCCGACTGCACTTCAACTGCACGAACCATATTCTCAAACAGTATGACAATCTTATCAAAACAAGGGTGTATTCCTGAAAAAATAGTATTACTCTAAATGTGTACTTTTCATTTCTTATTAATATCTTCAGCATTTTGTTGCTCTTGAAGATGAAATATTTGCATTGTAATTGAATAATCTCTGCATGTTATATTTGATATAACTAGTTTATTATCTATGCTTTAGGGCATAATTTGTGTGTAAGTACTAGCACGCGATGTCATACCTTTCATTAGTAACTTGCTAGCATACAGAGGATCGAGTCTTATCTCGGATCATAGCCGTTGGCTAATGCTGATAAATCTTCCTCAAGCTGACACATTTTATGCTTGGGAGAGGTTGGCGACATGAACCGAGTTCAGTAACAGACACACACACCACCCAAAAGTTTAATTGAATGTTTATTGCTTGTCAATCAGACGATAACTACTTAATGGTACCTTATACTCCCCATGTCCCATAAAATTTGCTGTAATTTTTTTTAGTCTGTCTCATTTAATTTGCTACGTTTCCTAGACTTTGGATTCAGAAAAGGAAGCATTAGTACAGTATGTCAGTATATTAAGATGAAACCATTTGGGCGTTTTTCAGCACTGGTATATCAAGATCCAGAATAAAGTGTACTATGAGGAAAGGACAGGAACAACCTCCACTTTCCACATTACTCCATATATGTGCTATCTTACTGATCCTAAAAATTTATAAGTATAACCCTTATGTTTTCTGACAGTCTGTCCTTCCATATCAGTAACTACTTACTAGTACTTGGAGAAAAATGGGTAGTGAAAGAGGTAAGTCTGTAATGTCTATGGAGCTTGCAATGAAAAGGGAGATGGCGTATCGTCGACATTTGGAATTAGTGCAGTTGATTGAAGACTGTAAATCAGGAAAACTCGCTGCATCTCCAAATGTAAGTTATTAAGTTTCTTATATCCTATGCCTTATTATGCTCCCATGTACGTGGGGTATGGATGGTCAGATGTAGGCAACCTTATCTTAGTGAATAATGATGATAAAGACATTGTTTATGATTGACCCTTGGAAGCAAACATTGTCTGCAACTTCACGTAAATAAGAATTGCACGTGATTTAATGAGTCATTATAATACGGAACCAAAGAACTGTATATCTTTGGCCCCATTAAAACATGAGACACACATGATTTTACTTACAAGAAATTTATGTCATCCTTGCAGCAAACATCATTGACAACTTCAAGAACGACTTCTGAGATAAATCTCAACCGTATTCCTAACCCGAGGCCTAAGATCATCAGCAACCATCCATGTTTGGTTTCAAATAAGAGGCCTGATCTGTTTTCAGTCCCAAGACCAGGCCAATCCTCAAGGCCTAAAACAAGGTCCTTTTTCTCTTCACAGCAGGCAAGCCCAAGGCCAAACACGTCTCAAAACCCGGGCTCAACTCCAAGGACCAATCCATCAAATGTTGACTCCTCTGCTAGTCCGATTTCAGTGTCCACAATAGGCCCGAGCCATAAGCGAAAGGAAGCATGTACTCAGCAATTCGAGGCTACAACTAAGGGTAAGGCGAGGAAGCTATATTGTGAGGACTGCAAGGTGCATTGCCCTTCTTCTCTTCATCTTCAGATGCATTTTGGGGGTCATAAACACCAAGCTCAAGTGAAGAAAGACAAGAAAGTCGAAAGCGATTCTGATGATACAAGACTATACTGTAAGTTGTGTGAAGTTTGGTGCATGAATCAGTTTTCGTGGAAGCAGCATGTCGTTGGAAAGAATCACATTCATAAACTTCATGTTGCTCAAAACAATAAATGAAATAGATAGCGAAGTTTATGCGAAATCGAGATTTTTAGTTAATGAATCAATACGTCTTTCGGTTTTTTAATAATATACTTTGTTAGTTTTGAGATTACACTTGATAGATTATATAACATTGAGTGTCTTAGGAGTACATCAACGAAAAACTTAAGCTGATAAAGCCTCGTGTAATGAGACAAGAGTTTCTTCCATCGAATTCTCGTCTGGTAAAGTGGTACTTACTCCTGAACTAGAATTCAAACACTTGATCCTTATCTTAAGAGATCAAACAATGATGGCATTATCAATTCCAATGGCTTAATGTTGCATCAGTAAACAGAAGGTTGAATCCAGTAAGTTTCACTAACAAATATAGTTTGATGAGTTAGTGGGCATATTTCATATTTGTCTGCTTTTCTGTTTGAGAATGTTGACAACCACTTAGTAGTTAGTAGTAAGGCCGTTTGTCGTATATGACTCAAAAAGTTCTCACTAGGGATTGTCATGGGTCTTGGACCCTAAGGGTCTAGACCCGACCCGACTCATATTTAAGGGTCTGGATCCACCTTTTTTTGGACCCTAAAAAATAGGGTCGGATCTGGGTCCATAATGTTAGGGTCCGGGTCCGGGTCCGGGTCTATGTTTTCTAAACCCTGACCCGACCCAGATCCGACCCGTAGACCCTAAGATATAAATATATTCTAAAATTATTATGTATTTTATGTATATTAAAAATATTTTAAAAAACAAAAAATTAAATGTACTCCACTACACCTACTTTCTTAGGCAGAAGCATGCAGCGTGCTACTGCTCAATACCACTCATCAGTCATCAATATTTATTTCATAAGTTTTTTATGCGTATTTGGTTGTTTTGTTCGAAACTTTGTTATATTTTGGAAATGTTTAGTTTAGAACATTAAGTAATTTAAGACTTTTTACTTTGTAGTTTGTACGATTGTATCGGTTTATGTAGTTTGTATGATTGTATCGGCTTATGTAGCTTGAGACTCCACAAAAACGCTTTAGAAATTTTATATGAATAGAAGAAAACTGCATGATATTATTTTTTTTATATAGTTTTTTAGAAAATAAAAATCATTTTAGGACCCAGATTCAGACCCTAGACCCGCCAGACTCTAAAATTTTGGACCCTAAGGGTCTGGATCTGGATCTGGATCTGGATCCTTAAAAAAAATTAGGGTCTGGATCTGGGTCCGGCTGGACCCGACCCAGATCCGACCCATGACCATCCCTAGTTCTCACTTATTTGAGTCATATATATATATAAGGACGAGCGTTAAGTTGAGCTGGCTTTATTGTCAATGCCAACATATAATCGAGGAAACACGAAATGCACAAACTCCATAATCCAAGGAGATATCATCCCAAAACCATATGTCAATGGGAGAAAGTGCTTCAGTGGCTTATAGAGTGTTGCTCACCCTTTTTAATACACGATGTAAGGAGAAACTATCTCAACACCTCCTATCAAGTTTGCATGTGGGAGTAATCAATTAGGGTAGGAGCGCCATTCCTTTCAAACCTACCATTTTAATTTTTGATCAAACCATAAGCTCTGATACCATGTCAAGTTGAACTCTGTTATTTGTTTCGGGTATTCATATCGGATACCGGTACGTGTCCAGATATTGGATACATCTAAATATTCAATTTTATGCCTAAAATAATAGTGTCTAAAATTATAAGTGCCATACCAATGTCTAAGCATCAAAGATCGAACGCGGATATGTAAAGCCAAATGAAGAATTCGAATAACATAGGTCGAAGTGGAATTATTATCAATGCCAACATATAATGTTTTGTGAACAATTTGTTTAAGTGTTCATTCTCAAATAAGGCAAACACTAATACGTGTTGACTTTACGGCCGTGGGCTCAATCAACTATTTTTGTTCATTATTTGTGTGACAGTAGAATATGGGCAGGATTTGAGGGACCTGTAAGAAGTTTGTTATGAAGGACATGTAGTTTTATTGAAGTACTCAGTAAGAACTTGCAACTAACAAGCACAAGTATTCAGCCAAGATTAGGACTTGAAACTTCCTCAATAACTTATATGCAACATAATTGTTGAAATATATAATATATCCCGGGTTTTTTACCATCGGTTAATGTTTTTAGCTATATTGATTTTTAATTTGATATTGTAACAAAAGCATGTAACGCGTTAATATTTTTAATCTAACGAGCTCTCGTGTGGAAGGATGTGTTAGAATATATAACACATTCGGTAAAATCGAATTGGGTTGAGAGGCTTTGCTCTAAAGGTGTGGTTTTATGACATACTCCTTCCACCCATATAAGAATGAACCCAAATTAGAAATTGGGGAAGAATAAGACAAAAAAGTAAATGGATGAAAGAAATAAATGATTAAGATGGAAAAAGATACTTCCTCCGTTCCCTATTGATGTTCCCATAGAGAATGTTCACGGGATTTAAGAAAAGTGGAATCTTTTAGATAGTGGAGATATTATTTTATTAAATAATAATTTTGATGGAGGAAATGTGGGGACCACAAATATTAAAAAAGTATTTAAAGAATGTTAGTGGAAAAAATATCGGGACCACAACTAATTAAAAAAAATATTTTTATGAAGTTAGTGGGAAAATGTGGGGATCATAAGGAATATAAAAATGTTAAAATGAAGTTAGTGGAAGATATGGGGGCCCATAATCATTATTAAAATATTAAAATGAGGATGAGTGAGGTTATTTTTGTCCAAAATTTGTGATATAAATGGAAAGATTTCTTATGGGAACATCAATTGAAACACCCCAAAATGGAAAGTGTGAACTTCTTTAAGGAACGGAGGGAGTAATAAATTTGTGGATGATATTTAAAGAAATAAAGTTGAATCATAGGAAAAAGATGCAAATTGAGTAAGACAAACTAAAATAAAAAGACGTGCAAATTGAGAGAAACAAAAATAATATTAGTTTACTTTAATTTAGTTAGGTATTTATCTTTTCACACCTAGATTTTTTTTAAGTATAATAATTTATAAGATTCTCAACATTACAATATTTTTGGCATGTGAATAGATAAATCATCATACAATTTAATAAAAGACTGGAAAATTCCACGTGTCAGCCTCATATAATTCCGTTAGATAGAATAATTTAATTGGTTGATGAAAATAAAATTAATTAACCTGTCATTTTTATATATATATATATATATATATATATATATATATACATATATATATATATACATATATATATATATATATATATATATATATATATATATATATATATATATATATAATCATATTAAAAATTTCGTGCAATGCACGAGTTTTTATACTAGTTTACTATATTGTAGCAAAAAGAAAGTTTAATTATGAGCATCTCATTTATCTTTTTTTTATTGGTTAGTATTAATGGAATTTGACTTATTTACATTTTTTACACTTACCATATTTACAAATTTATCGAAAAAACTCATACATTAATGAATGTAATAATTCAATTATTTCAATTACACAGTTGTATGTAACTTTTGCAAACTGTTTAAAAATTTATAATGGAAAATATATAATATACGGTGTAGACCAGTATATATTATCTGATAAAATTATGGAATTACATCATGTAGAAAATTATACTACAAAATAAATTACATTTATTCCAGTGTAATTGGAATTACACAATTTTGATAATTATACCGCAAAATTACTCTGTGTATAAAATTATATACAACAATTTAAGAAATTACTTGAAGTACATAATAGCCCATTTCAATTGTTATTTAAAAACAAAATGACATGAATTCAATTAATTGATCATTAAATTAGTCATTTATATTATTAAACTACCATAATTATAATTTTGAATTTTCAGAAAAAATATAAAGTATAATTTGCAATCTAAAATTTCATTAGACTATAAACGTATTTAAAAATTCGTACATTGACGGAGTTCTATCCTAGTTTTATTATATAAAAAAAAGAGTACAGATCGAGCCCTAATTAGTAATTACATAGCACACCAACATTAACTAACAAACTATTCAGCTGGCATTTACTTTTTTATCCTTCAAAAATCAAACTTAATCGTTCATGAGTGTAAATAGGGTTCATTATTATTGTTAGCCATGTTGGTTGATGGTACAACTAGGATTTCTAGTTGTGTGGGTGGATTCAAGGGTGGAAAAGGGTGAGGAGTTTTTTTAATAGTTAATCAAAACGTGCAGTCTCTTGAGAGACCGTTTCTTTGAGAGACAACTCTCAGGCCCAGCCCATTATAGTTTGATTCATATTTTTACTTTATATTTTCTTTTATGGGCCGACCTAATCAGAGATGGTCTCTCAAAGAGACCGTCTCTCACAAGAATTTGTGTAATCAAAATACCGGTATGTTTGACGATTTGAAATTCATTTTTAAATGTTAAATTGATAATGTTTGGCAAATTTTGAATTTAGAAATGTAAAATTGTGTCAATTTCATAGAATTTCAATTATATGAGTGTCATTTATAATTTTTGAATTTGAATACTAAATTTAAATTTTCTATCTTCAAATGATTCTATGTTAGATTACCACAAATTTCCTAAACGAAAGCATGACAATCTAAAGTTCAAAAAGGGTAATAATTAATTGTATTGATTAATTAGACGTGAATGTGTAGTTGATGAATGAAGAAGAGATGGAATTAAGTGCAGAAGGATGTGATTTGTTAGACTCACATATATTCAAGTAATTTCTATGTTCCATAATACTTAATACTGATAGTGACATTTTCCCACACAATATATTGTGATTAAAGTTGTTACAATTGGAATTTTACTTGCAATCGTTTATACTGTAAAATTGAATCGGTAGAATCGAATCATAGAATTGTAAGTTTATTAATTAAAGTTTATTCACTTCATTTTTAAGAATGAAATAGAAAAATATATTTACCAATAAGTTTAAATCTTCGTACCGATGAAGAAATTTATTTTTCAAAAGTTATGATGATGGATCGTTGAATTGTAAGAAAAATGAATGAAAAATGATAGTACAAGAAAAATTAAGAATAAAATTGTAGAATCGAATCTTAAATTTTAGAATCGTAAAATCGTGTTATGATTTTACATCTACAAATTTTAATTTAATTAGAATTCTAAGATTCTACCAACTTACAACACTACCTAGAATTCAAATCGCTCGCTTATTTTAGATCGTAAAATCGTAGGATCGTAGATTAAAATCGTAATTTTAATAACCATGATTGTAACGGAAAAAGAGAGTCTACGGAGTGGGGGACTAGCTGTGGGTTTAGGTGTTTGAGGGTGGCTGTGGTGGTCGGGAAAAGGATGATATTTATTTTAAAACATTTTTATTTTATTTTTATATTACTATTCTATTTTTCCTTTAACATGATGTTACTAAAATGGGGTGTATGTTGAGTGTTGACAGCAAATTCATAGTAAAAATTATTAAATTATTAAAAATAATATAATAATTAAGTAAAAGATTGAATTATTAATATTAATTAATATTTAAATGTGAATTGAATGAAATATAAACAACCGTTATTTTACTTGACTTCCAAATGTACTTTCTTTCACCATAATAATAATAATATAATAAGGAAAATTATCAATGATATTCCTGTGGTATAGGTTATTATCAGTGACGTCCACAATTTTTTTTTCCAATGGTACCCCTAACATTTTGAGGTAATTACAACCATGATCTTTTTATGTTTTTTCCGTTAAGTATCCGTTAACTTTTCGAAATTAACCTAACTAGGGTTAGAATCTTTTTTTTCGTTTTCCCTTTTTTCTTTGCCTCTGTTTTTTCTTGATGCTTGATTTTGAATGATAATAGTATTACTAAACTAATTATAATATAGTGCGACGCCTTTAAAAAAATATTATGTGACATGTAGTTATAATAGATCATGTGATTTAGTAGTTTTGCTATCTAGTGACTAAGTGCAAACATAAAGTTCTCGATATTGAGAGTATGTTTCTATAGACTACTAGTAATAAGTAATTAAAATAAATTTAATTAAATAATATGTACATTTAAAGATAAAAGTTATATTATTATAAACTAAACAATATATTAATAAAAATAATATATTTAATTGAGTTGAATAGAGTTGATCCGATTTATTGTTTAATAAAGAGAGTCGACCTTTCTAATCACTACACAACCCAATCATTTGAAATATTTATTTTTTAATCATAAAGAATTTGTGTGTAATCCATTATTTTGATACTCAAGTTGTCTATATTTGATTTGTTGGTGATGAGATAGGGAAGTTGTGAATAGTCCATTATTTTGATACTCAAGTTGTAACTTGCACGTTTTTCTTCCTTGGAAGACCTTTCTCGAGCCGGGGACTCTTTGACCACACTCTTCTCAATGGGTATGACTTATGAGTTGTCGTCGTTCTTCCCTCCCCAAATCCTGACCATAGTTTTTATGATCGGAATACACTGAGTATAATGATAATCATATTGAAAGCTATAAGATGATGAGTTTGATGAGAAATCATACCAAACATTATATTGTTTTAGAAGATGACATTGGGTGGGCGCCTTCAAATTGATTATAAGTATATGCTTGACAACTTTAGTTAGACATTGCAAAACACAAGTTTGTAAGATATCTTAGATAAGTCAGCTTCCACTTCATTCTAAATTATATTGCACCAAATTGGCCAAGTGTAAAACACAAGAGTTTATCATTCCTTCTTGTTTGTTGAGATGATTAGATCCACTAATGAATTACTTCCTATGGCTCTCTTTTTCTAGGAGTTTAAATTGGTTGCCCACATTTACATGTCTATTCTGGCCATGAAGAAGTAAGGATATGATTTGTTTGCTATTTTTCCATTCGACTAAATTTTGACTTTGTGTGAGACATTAGACTGATGACCATGAGTATTTTTTATTGTAAGGAAAAATTACCAAGAATACTCCAATCTATTTGTGATTTTCCTACAATAATCTCATCTATTGATTAACCATGAATAATCCCAACTTTAAGGGGTATTTTCCTAGAGTAAACCTGGTGACCGGATGACTTGCTATAGCAAGTTTTATTTTAAAAAAAAGATAAATTAAAAAAATGTCGAAAAAAATATTTAAAAAAATGTTCAAAAAAAATTTATGATTTTTTTTATTATTTAGAATTTTTTATGTAAAATTTTAAAATTTTTCTCGAATTTTAAATTAATTTTCAATTTACTTTTTCGATGAATCATAAACTATACTAAAACAATAAACTATTGTGACACATGTCACTACCACAACGCATGTTTTCCCGCCCATATTATGCATTCAATTCAGTTTGTGTAAAATTATTTTAGGCATTTATTTTTTCAGAATTCAAATTATTATTAGAAATATTTATACACTACAACATAATTTGCTTTTAGTGGGATATATTTAGCGACATTTAATTTAAATGTCGCTATTTCCAATTTCTTATAGTGTATATAGAGGATTTAGTGACATTTATTAGACCCTAAGGCAGCATATTAAAAAGTCACACTAAAACTTTTAACGACATAGGATCTAGTGACATTTCTCACAAATGTCACTATAGACTATAGTGACAATTACATATGCCACTAAAGACCAAATTAAGTGTCGCTAAATCACTTTATGGTGGAACTAAAAGTAAAAATCAATAATTATTACACTAAAAATATGAATCAGTGGCATGTTTTTAATGCCACTAAATCCAATGTCGCAAAAAAATAAATTTATTGTAGTGGTAGTTGACTAAACATTAGTTAATTGCCTTCAATTCAACCCATATCATCCATTCTAGATATAAAACTATTTAGAATATAGATTGTAAACTTCCATAACTTTAGTATCTATAAACTAAAATTATGCAAAATAATTAAGAGTCAATAGAACATTAATTTAATATACTTGATTGAATTAAGTATATTACGGAAATCTATTTTAGTACCTTCTAAAATTATGTCTCTAATTTACAAATGATACTTTTTGTTACTTTTGACAAATTTAGGTTTCATTTTTATACATTTACCAAATCTATATTACGGAAATCTATATTACCAAATCTAAATTATGTCTCTAATCAATAGTATATTAATTTAATATACTTGATTGAATAAGTATATTAGGGAAATCTATTTTACTACCTTCGAATATAGATTGTATATTAGTTTTACAATTTTAGTTCATATTATTTTTAGAAAATATTCTTAGTTGACTAAAACTTAACTTATTGCATTCAATTTCGTCCATATCATACATTCTTCGTATAAAAAGATTTTGAATATAGATTATAACTTTCCATAACTTTAGCATCTAAAATTATGTAAAAGGCTTAAAAGAGTCTTTCTTAATTATGTCTTTTGGGGTTAAATAAGCAAGTCTACCAATTTAATTATTTTATATTATTTCTATCAAATTTAGGTAATCAACTGATTTATTAGTTCAAAAACAATCAGTTTAAAGACAGTGTTTACATTTTATAAAAATTGTGATAAGCTTTGAAAACCTAACTCACTGTCCACTTATAAGAAGCAAACCTAAAAAATTTATACCTCTCGAAACCTAACAACCATCCATGGCCCTTAATAAGTACTACAATCATTTTATTGAAGTATTGATGGCGACACAGGTTTTTGAAAAATAATGGTCAATATTTGTGGAAGGAGAATGGGTCCGACATGAAGAGGCGAACACTACACATAATAATATTAATGTATTAAAAGATATATTTTTAACAATCATATTTTATTTATTTTAATCAAATCAATAATAAATTCTTGTGAGAGACGGTCTCTTTGAGAGATTATCTCTGATTGAGCTGACCCAAAAAGAAAAATATAGTAAGTTTCTCGATGGCATTAAAAATATTATAAGTAAGTATTTAGAATATTGTGGGTACTTAAATACTTTGTTGGTGGGCATTAAGTATATTGTAAATAGGCATTAAGGATAATATACGTGGACACTAAGATTTAATGGGTTGGGCCTAAGAGGACGGTCTCTCAGAAGATCGGCTGAATAAATCATTATATATGAATTAGAAAATAATTTGGGTGCGTTTTCATTAGGTCAAATATTATGATGGGCTAAGTTTTGCAGAAACTTTTGATAATGTTCGATCCATAACTATTTTAAGAAACAATGGAATAAGTTTAGTCTTACTGAATAAGTTTTTTGAAAAAACAACTAAGTCTATTTTGCCCATGCTAAATAATAGTAAATGTGAACCATAAAAATGAAAGAAATTGTGTATTGAAAATAAGAAAGATTCTCAAATGAGACGGTAAGACTAACTTTATTGGACTGGACCAATATACATTTAGTGTCTTAAATCGATTACTTATAACCTTAAATTGATCACTTACAATCTTAAAATGACCAATTATAACCTTAAAGTGGAGTCTTAAAGTGCTTACTTTACTTATAACCTTAAAGTGATCACTTACAATCTTACAGGAACTAATTAGATAAATGGACTCACTATATGTGTCGGTAGCATAGTGAGACGTTTTCAAACAAGTAAATATACATAATGCAATTAATGATGCAGTATTATTAATTTTCTTTTTAGTATGGTAAATTTACATTATTGTAAATTTACTTTGGTCGAATACTTTGTCGACAATTATGAAGAGGATATTGGTTATTCCAATTTCAAATTGTTTTGTCGTTCATATTTATTTGTTAACACTTTATAAAATTTAAGTTTATAATATTAATATACCCTTTTTTTTAATGATTATATTTCAAATTTAATATTAAAATAATACAAATATAAAAATAATTATTATTCTTGCTTTTTACATAACGCTCTTTTAATCTTACAACCTTCTTATTTATACTTTTAGTTTTAATGTAAGGGGCAGGGTTTCCGGTAGTTGCATGTTTCATTTTTTTTGAGGATATATCATTAGCCAAGTGACTCTTTGGCTGCTTTCTCCTTTATGGGTATGACTTGCCGTCTTTCTTTCCTCCCCAAACCCTGATCATAGTTTTCCTATAAGCGGAATATAGTGATATAATGATTATGATGATGATGATAAAAGAAACTCAAGTATAAGTCCATTCTTTTTAGGAGAAAATTGTGAATAATAAAGCAATTTATGTTGTATTGGTTGAAAATAAATTTAGCCAATGTTTATATCAAATAAACAAATCTATTGGTTATAATTATTGAAATAAACTTACTAATTGTTTATAACCTTCTTTGTAAATTTATTTTCAATGAATATATCTAATATGTGAGTTTATTATATAAATAATAGGTGATTTTACATCGAACAAATGTTAATCATTTATTGTTGATAATTCCTCTTTAAAAATAACTTGTACAATCCCTTTAATCTTAAAAATTTTATGTTTCTGTTTCATTAGATTTAGAATGAATATAAAATATCTTCAAAAACAAAGAATGAATATAAAATGTTAGAGTATATAACATATTTTGAGGCCTCAAGCATCAACTTTAGCTTTTGGTTGAGTTGGTTCTTTAACATGGTATCAGAAGCCAACGTGACAAAAGGTCACGGGTTCGAATCTCAACCACCCCTCATTTAAAGTGGAATATTTAGCACCAGGTATGAGGAGAGCATGTGTTGCATCCACACTTCTAGCTCAAAGGGCTCTCGTGTGAAGGAACGTGTTAGAGTATATAACATATTCTGAGGCCTCAACCATCAATTAAGCTTTTGGTTGAGTTGGTTCTTTAACATAAAATGTTTTTGAATGATTACATTAAATTATATTGATTCACTATGAATATTTTTAGAATTTTCGAAAAATTATGATATCAATATTTTTCTTAGAAATTTTAAATTTTCTTCGGTCTTCTCTAATGTTTAATCTTATCAAAATATTATTTTATACAAACTAATTTAAGCAAGTTATATTGAATCGAGAACCTCAAATTATTGCCGACTAAATTTAATGGTTTTTGTGTCAACCCACTTAGACTATAGCGTCTAGACTGTATGGGTATGTATGATTTCGAAGACGAGTAAAATCACGCTTTTGTGTCCCTATTTTATAGAAAGACCTTTGAGATTTTTATTTTATCTTTTTTTATTTTGTTTATTTTAATAATGATATTTATTTTATTTTTTTTGGTTATTTGTAAATAATCGTTATTATTTTGAATTTTATATTTCCGAGACCTATGAGAGGCTTGTTTGAATGAAAAATGTTTTTTATTGGGGGCATAAACTGTTTTTCTTTATTACTGGAAAATAATGTTCATAAAATAGAAAATATTTAGAAAAATTACCTAAAATAATATAATCTTTTTATGATTTTTCTACAGTAATTTGACCTATTGATTAATCGTAAATAATCTCAACTTTACAGGGTCTAGAGTAAACTTGGGTAACCCGATGATCTGCTATAATAGTAATTCTTCAAAAAAGTAAACTGAAAATTAACTTAAAATTACAGAAACAATTTCAAAATTAACATAAAAAATTCTGAATAAGAAAAAAAAATCATAATTTTTTTTGCATTTTTTAAATATTTTTTTCGACATTTTATTTTAATTTATCTTTTTTTTAAATGGAATTATTATTGAAAATCATAAATAAGTTAAATTACTCTAAGTAATTTTTCCAAAATATTTTCAATTTTTTTCTTCTTTTCCTTTGCTTCCTTCTCTCTTCCCCAAACCCCCTCATAACCCTATTCTTGTTGTTTCTCCCAAAAATTTTATGCAAGAAATAAACTATGAAAATATAAAATATTAATATAAAAGTCACACAAATGTTTATTTAAGACGGTTTTATCGGGAGATAATTTTAAACTAAGCTAATAATATAATTAACTTAATTAAAATTGATATTTGTTTAATGTTTAACATATGGAGTATCATTTTAGATAATAAAATTAATACTTTAAATACTTTAACACTTACTTTAGTTGTTTAAAAGAGTCAATTTAAAGTTATCTGACCGTGAGATGGTCTCATATAGAAGTTAATTTGTTACTCCTTATAATTCATTTTCATAAAAAAAAAATCCCTTTCTCCTCAAAATATTTTTGCATTGCTAAAATAAACGACAGAACTAAACACTTCAACACTATCAATTTAAATTTTCTTCATTTATCTCAAAAATGTATTTGAGGAACACAAGTACGACTAACTCAACAATTTGCATAAAATGATATGTTCTATATGATTGATTATTGGTCTTTGGAGGAAATTATTATTCATGTTGACCCTTATGGCTATGCTATTATAATTATCATCATCATTTAAAAAAATTAGGAAAATTAAAGAATATTCTGATTTTTCATAATTTTTCTAAAATAATCTCACCTATTGATTAGCCATAAATAATCCCAATTTCAAAGGGTATTTTTCAGGAGTAAACTCAGGAACCGGATGAAAAAATTTTAAAAAAATGATGAAAAAAAACTCTAATTTTTTTATCATTCAGAATTTTACATTAATTTTCAGTTTGCTTTTTTGGTGAATTACTTATTATAGCAAGTCATCGATTTACCCAAGTTTACTCTAAACAAATATCCCCTAAAGTAGGAATTATTCAAGGTTAGTCAATAAGTGAAATTATAGTATGAAATTTATTAAAAAATTGGATTATTATTAGTAATTTTTCAAATAAATTATCACCCCAAACAAAATTATAGAGGTTTCTCACTTTTTTGCCCCAATTGGAGTAAATATGGTAAATTTGATGAAAGTGGATGGATATAAATATGTAAAGTACTACTCATTATGAGTTAGTAGGTAATAGGTAGGTAGTGGATAAGAGGTCTTACCCAACCCGCCCCATACCCACTCAACTCGCCCCATACCCTTCCGCTCCAAATTTAAGATAACTACTTTTTATAAATTTTGTATGATATTATCAAACACTATTCACAAAAAAATTTTAAGGATATTAATTTAATTTTCATTATATATTTATATGGTTTAATAAAATATAACATACAATAAAATTTGTAAAGAATTGTAATTTATGTAGTAAATAGCATGAATTTGAAGTGCATGTGAGGGTGGTATAAGGTGGGACATATACTCAGGATAGGTACACCCTCCTATACATTGTGGGTTGAAATGAGTTTGTATGCATACCCAGCTAGGTAAGCGTTGATATTAAAATATTGCTTGTAATAGGCATGGCATGGCCATCGATATACAAAGCATGCTACCTCCCAGGCCGTGCTACAAATTTTTTAGGGTAAAAATTTTTTTAATTATAAGTTTAATATTACCTTTGCAATAAATTTAGATATGATTTATATTTTTTGCTAAGTAATACAACGAGTTATTAGTGATTTTTTTAAATGGTTTAAATATCAACAAAATCAGTATTCTATTATTTTTTGCTAAGTATTCTATTATTTTGCCTTAGTTTTTAGAGGTTATTTTTATCTTTTGCTCTAGAGCCCAAAAATAAAGAGAATAATATTAGTCATGATTCATGAATAATGAGTATATGATGAATATGAAAATTTTAAGTAGATTTAAGTATGTAAAATGACATACCATACTCGTCCGCTCATTTATGATCTCTCAGAAAAGTAATTATTAATGATTAGCTGTTACTCTGATTTGAAATATAATTTTCATCCTTCATCCCGCTCTAATACCATGGCTCTAACGGTGTAGAACACTTGTAGGACACCTAAATCCCTAGACTTATAAGATTAATGCCTATCATCGTCATATACTCATATATGCAACAAACTAAACAACAACCAAAATTCATCATAGATATGACCCATTATAGGTACGATTTTCGCCTTTTTTTCTCTCCAAATCCTGATTATAGTTTCTTATGAGCATAATATACTGGATACAATTGATGAAGATGTTTACTTGTATCGTGTTTATATAACACCAACTTGGACAAAGACACGTGCATTAGTACACGATCAGACATGTGCACAGACATTTGAGATCTTTATGCTCTAATTTTAGTAGTTAATAGTATTCTCTTTGAGCCTATGTGTTAATAGTCCACACCTAATTCTTATACCTTACATTTATTCATATACCCATGGTGATATGTTAAAAAGGCACGAGTAAATATTTTCTTCATACCAAACAACATAAAATAAAATAAATAATTTTTTGTAACAATAATTTCCTTAAAACCAAACGGTACCCCGTAATAATACCCCCATAAGCAAAAGTAAAAAGCTATTATTCAAAAAGAAATTCGTATTTTGTCTCAATTAGAGAGTAAATAAACCACTTTTCTATATAAGGTTATAGGTTCAATTCTCAGCTATAAATCTTCTTTCATCGGCCTTAATCCTACCCTATTAGAAAGAGAAATTAGTAAGACATGAAGGCATTAGACTATAATCAATCATGTGATTATGTTGGCCAAAATCACGCCCATATTTTGGGTAGATAAGAGCGCAAAATCACTTTAGTGATAATGAAAGAAGAAAGGGAAATGTTGCAAAATACTACCAATCATGCATGTTTTGGCTTCTCCTTCTCACATTCAAACATCTAAAGAAACAAATACTTGTACCTTTTTATTGATAGAGAATCTTTCACTAAATCTCTTAGTAGCCACTCAACTTACAAATCTTCAAATCAAGGCATTATCTTTTAGGTAATTTTGTAATTATTGGGACTTCCATCCAAGCTACTTCCTAGTTCCTACCTACACCATTAATGTAATGGAATGTTTAATTAGATTCTTCTAGGGCTAGATTATATCAATTATCAACAAGCTATAGATCAATCTTGTTGTTTCTTTTGCACAACAGTCATGTTATATAGGCGATTTAGCACGACACAATTTTTATAATGTTGTGTTTTATCGACTTATTATATTGGTTGCTCATATATATATATATGCCAAAATGTTTTGTAGGTGATAGTGAGTGTAGTGATATCAAGTCATATGTTTCATTGGACAATGAGACATCTATTGCCATACTTTCACATGTGCCTAGCTAGCAAATAATACTAGAAATTATACTCTTTGTCGTATCGAATTTGTCCCATATATATTTGGTGGAGAAATTAAGAAAAATTAGACTAAAATAAATATTGTGGAATAATGCGAGAATTGTATGGATGAAATGAAGAGGTAAATTAAATATGTGGATGAAAATTAAAGAAATAATATGAGTTATAACCAAAAATAAACAAGGGTGAATTTGGTGGGAGTAAAAGTGTCATTCAATCAAATCAGATATTTCAAATAAGTTTAAAATCGTGTTTTGTGTCAAAATTGGAATCTAAAGTTCATTTAGACGTTAGGTCAAAATCAGATTCGATTATATGATCGGGTATATGTTGAGCCATTGAGTCTATTTTAAACACCTTTAGATAAAACGGACGATAATTTTAGAATTTTAAGATAAATTTCATGGGACAGAGGAGTATATTGTTATGGGTTAAGCCCTTCAAAGTGCCCGACCACTTTGAAACATATTGGATCTTGCAACTACACTTCCCCCCTTTCTTATCAACAATAGAATTTTAGAAGGTGCCAAAAAATTTCAATATGGCTTTTTATTAAACAAAAGGCTAAAAATACTACTCAAAAAAAATTCTATAAATTTGGAGGAAATGCATAAGGGAAGGTGCATTATTTGAACTCCAAAAAAAAAAAAAGAAATTATAAGAAGAGAGATGGAGAGTTTTAAAGAGTGTTCCTTAACAAGTAAGGATGTTTCTCTACAAGAACTTAAACAAAGATTAAAAGAGTTTGCTAGGGTTAGAGGTTGGGAGCAATACCATAGTCCAAGGAATCTACTATTGGCTCTTGTAAGTCCCCTTAATTAATTAATCATTTTTGGACTATTTCGTTTTATTTTATACTTATTATGTTTCTTTTTATTTGTAAGTCACTTTAATAATACGTAATTTGAAAAAGAGAATAAAAATAACTCAACACGTTAGTCAAAAAAAGCTTAATTTATCAAGTAGAAAAAGAAATTAGCTTTTATTATGTATAATTTTTCTTAATGAGTGTCTAAATGATGATAAGTTGTAAGTACGTTAAAAAAAGACTATGTTTCTATTTTCTTATTTTAGAAAGCCACGCAATTGATTGGAAAATATATGGACAAACTTTAAATTAAATTATGTTGTTCTAAGAGTAATGAATTTGATATATATGAATTTGTTAAGTATTTTTGGCGTTTTTTTAAAGTTTAAAATTAATAACTATAAGGTACTTAAACATGTGTACAAGTATTATTATTATAATCAGTGGCGCATCTAGAAGTTAAACTCAGTGAGAGCACGATCATGACAAAATAATTCAATAAAAAATTACTATTTTAGAATCTATTTTGACGAGTTTTATATTGAGAGATTAATTTTTAAAATTGTGAATTGAAATGCAATGTATTTGTGCTTTATGGAAGATTAATTAATAAGAATATTAAGAGATAAGAGTTACATAAAAAGTGTGTAGCTCAGCTGGTCATAAGTGTCTCATAAAGACTCTAATACTAAAGGTCTTAAGTTCAAATTCTACGAACTATAAATTTTTTACAAAATTTCAGTGCCCTCACGTGCGGACACATAATCCAATTGAATCCGCCCATGATTATAATGCTTTCAAAAAAAAAATGTTCTTTAAATATATGGGCAAGCAATGCAAAAAGGGGCTGGCAAGGGCCCGACACCCACGACTCATCTTCGAGGTCTGTTTTTTTAAGTAAAGTCTTTTTTTATATTATATACTAGTATATGTCCCGTGCAATGCACGAATATGTTAGTTTATTAAGTTATGTAAAAAATTTATAACCATTATATTGATCAAAACTATATATTACTAACTAAAACGGTTATAAGTAAAATAATTCAATTTTAATGATTAAAATAATATTTACTAATAAAATATAATTATTGTACAAATATTATATCAAGCTTCCTTCTATGAAATGAATATACGGTATACTCATACACAAACAATTTATTAATGGCATCCTCAAAATTTATTCTTCTATAATTTTCTTAATCATAATTATCCTTGTAAAATTATTTTAAATAAGATTTTAGTTATTATTTTGTAAATATTGAAGTTAGCTAAATAATTAAGTTGAAATTTTTTTAACGTTACATAATTTAAGAGTTTTTCATTATAATGTTATTTATAGTTAACAACTATTTTATATTCTAATTATTTTAGTATTGTAATAAATAAGATATAATTAATAGTATAGTCATTTAATCTACTAAAATGAAAGCTACCCAAAATATTTTTTCTTAAAAAAGTGTATTTTAAAAATTAAAGGTTTTAAAATTGACTTTCTTCTTACTATTATTATTCATTAAGAAATAAAATTTAATTAAAACTCAAAGTAACCATATTTAACTACTTAAAATTTAGGAGGGAAAATATTATGTATAAAGGTGACATGTGTCATAATCTTTTATTGTTTTAGTAGAATGTCTGATATGATACTTTTATTATGACTAAATGAAAAATTATGAAATCATTCTCATCATCATCCTATTAGTGTATTCTGCTCATAAAAAACTATGAACAGGGCTTGGGGAGGAAAAAATTATAAAAATTGAATATTGAAAAACTAGGATTTAAAAAAGTTAAAAACAAGATCCCATATGATTATACTATTTCTTATACATAAATGGAAATCACCGAAGCAAAATTAGAGATGAAATAGTGTTACTATTCAAATGTAATAGGTATTGTAGAAGTGAGTGTAACAGAGGAAATATAATATAACTATTGGAGTAATAAAAATTTAACCAAATTAGTGTATTCCGCTCATAAAAAATTATGAACAGGGCTTGGGGAAGAAAAAATTATAAAAATTGAATATTGAAAAACTAGGATTTAAAAAAGTTAAAAACAAGATCCCATATGATTATACTATTTCTTATACATAAATGGAAATTACCGAAGCAAAATTAGAGATGAAATAGCGTTACTATTCAAATGTAATAGGTATCGTAGAAGTGAGTGTAACAGAGGAAATATAATAACTATTGGAGTAATAAAAATTTAACCCTCTTGTATGAAACCGTCTCACTGTGACTCCGTGGGACGAGTCCATGCAAGAGGTCACAATATTATTGGGCTATTAAATTCAAGTATGGAGCGCGTCTCATGATAAACCGTCTCACACAAGAATTTGTTTAAAAATTTAGGTTCAATAGTAAAAGAAGTTATGATATTACCAATTCTTGTATGAGACGGCCTTTATCGTATTAGAAACTTTGAGCTTATGAGCTTCTTATTTAGAGATCGTCGCACCGTGAGACGGTCTCATACAAGAGACGGGTTGTTTTGATATTATATAGTTTTTTGCTTTATATATTCAGCTAGTCTCTTTCTCTTGAGAGACAATCTCTTTGAGAGACGTATCTCAAGTTTACCCTATTAAAGATTAATGTCTACTTACAGTATTCTTAATGCCTACTTACGTTACCCTTAATGTTTACTTACGGTATTCTTAATGTCTACTTTCAATATCTTAAATGTCTACTTACATTATTCTTAATGCTTATTCACAATATTTTAAAAAATATATAATAAGTCGATCCAATTAGAGATAGTCTCTGAAGAGACCTTCTCTCACAATAATTTGTGTTATATATTTTGTGTCCCTTCACTTTTATTTTTGGGCTTTTTGGGCTTTGCTTTGATAAAATATGGCTTTTTGGGCTTTGCTTTGATAAAATATGTTATACATATAAAATGGTTTCGGGTGCTCTTTTGAGAGACCGTTTTTTATAAAGACGACTCTTAAAAGTCCAGCCCAAATTTATATTTAGAGTTGTAACAATATATATTTAGAATTGGACTGGACTTTTGAGAATCGTCTTTACAAAAGACGGTCTCAAGTAAAAATTTGTGAAATGGTTTTGGGTTTGTGTAGGTTGGAGAAGTGGGAGAGCTATCAGAAATATTCCAATGGAAAGGAGAAGTAGGAAGGGGATTACCCAATTGGAGTGCAGCTGATAAGGAGCATTTGGAGGATGAACTTTCAGATGTTTTGCTCTATTTAATCCAACTTGCTGATGTTTGTGGTCTTGATTTAGGAAAAGCTGCTTTAACCAAGATTATCAAGAATGCCAAAAAATACCCCATCAATTTTCAATAAACAAATTTTAATAATTCACTTTTTTTATTTACTACCTATAATTTAAATTGGATTGGTACTTTTCAAATCCAATTTACTTTACTCCTACTTTTCTTGTTTTTTAGTTAAGTTATAATAATGTAGGCTGAATGAAAGAAAGAGTTAAGAAAAAATTAAACTATTTCTAAAAAATGGTATTTACTCTACGATCAAAGCAAAATGTACCCGATTTTCTCGTTCTCTTATTCTTAAGTTTTAATGAGCTAAGCCTTGTAACAATGTGTTTGTTACATTTTTATGCATGAAAAATCTACATGTTTTTGTGAGGCCTTCATTCCATGGTGTATGCAATAAATGATTAATAAATAAATAGTTGATGAAAAAACTCCTTAATCTCTTTCAATTAAATGCTAAAAGATAGGTGACTTTAGTTTAGAAATCATGTAATAACTAGTTGGAATAGTCGTGTTTGCGGGTTGCTCACCCATTAACAACTCTACCTAGTAGCTATCAATGTTTTGTGAAATAAAAATGAAACATGTTTAGGGTGTTTGACAAATAACTACTGATTGTTGATTTTTTTAGTTGACTTATTTAATTAGTTGAAAGTTTTGACCGAAAATTTATTGGTTTTTAAGTTACTTGTATAACTCATATGATTTAGAAGATGTTAAATTAGATACTTATAGTGAGATATCTATTAGAGAAAAAGTAAATCTACAAACAAAACTATTCTCTCTGTTTCTTTTTGTTTTTCCCATTTACTTTTTGCACAGTTTTCAATGTAAATTTTAAACCTCAATATCTCTAAATACACATAATAATAAAAATACATAATAAAAAATTATACATTAAAACGAATATAACGAAATCTCACATGGATATATTTTATTTTCTAAATATATGACAAAAACATTAATTAAATTTCTCTCTCCTTACAGTAGAATATTCCAAATGAAAAGAACATTCGAGAACAAAGAGAGTATTATTTCTATTTTGATTCAAAAGCAAGCTTTTTAAGGTATTCAAAAGTCCATCACATTTTAACATAAAATGTACACCTTAAACATTAAAAAACCCACAAAAATTGAAAAAAAAAAATAACCACGAAAATCGAAAAAAAAAACCCATAAAAATTAAATAAGGGTATGAGATTCCCCAATTTAAATAGTGAAATTCTAGGCAGATAGGGTGGAACTGTGGAAGATTTGCCTCAAATGTTGCGAAATGCGAATTATTTAGTCTCTATTACACCATTGGTTATGAGTTGTCCCAATCACATTATTTTTTATTTAAAAAAAAAATCCTCACAAACTTTACTAGTTTGAGTTGGGTGGAAACTGATTGATGGTTATTAGGGTTTGATTTTTTTAATTGACTTATTTGATTAATTGATGATATTGATTTTTTTTAGCTTTTAATCTAATTGAATAAGTTAGCAATTTAAGGAATATAACGTAAATTTATGTATTGGCTGTTAGTTATTTTTCAAAGAAAAATTAGGTCAACAAGTTAAAAGTACACTAAACACATTATTTGGCTTTTTGATTAACAAAAAGCTTTAAGTCATAATTAATCCAAAAATAATTTACCAAACACCAATATTTCTCATTTTGTTAAATTTTTATAATGGAAATATTCTTACAATTTCACTAGTGAAAAAAAATCATATGTTGCGGTTTATTGGCAATAATATGTTGCGTTTTTGACTTCATGCATTAGTGATAGCAGCAAATAACCTATTTTAAATGTTGCGGTTTGAAACCGCGGCACAAAAATGCCCTATATGCTGCGATTTTTGGGGAAACCGCAACATATGATGAGCTTTTTTAAAAAATCAAACTGTTGTAGCATCTAGTTTTGATAGCACTTTTGTAAGATTTTTTCACATGATAGCATCCAGTTTTAACATTTAAGGGCGTTGATAAGCTAATCGGTGAATTAAACATTTAAGAGCAAAAATGGATGCTATAATGGGGAAAAATCTTACAAAATGATTAATTAAACGAAAATTAACAAGAATTTAATGGAAAATGCTACGGCAGTTAGATAGTGCATAAACTGGATGCTATCATGTGGAAAAATCTTACAAAAGTACTACCATTGACGTTTTACGAAAACTGGATGCTATCGTGTGGTTCTTTTTTATATATTAGTCATTTTTTATAAATTTTGAATATGATTATATGTTTTTTATTTTTTAGATTTCTTTATTTATTTTTAATTATGTCAAAACTCAATATTGACAAATAATTGGACTAGTGCTTATTAGGACGACAATTTATCTTCCTTGTAACTATGATTCACCCTTTTATACTTTTTAATTAAATTATGATTATAATTTATCCTCCCTTTGTTTTTTTAAATGTTTTATTTTCTTTTGTAGTACTATTCATCAACTATTCAATGTGTACTCATCTGTTTTTAAATATTCTTCCCATTTATTTTTTTCACTGATCTCAATGCATAAAATCATGTAATTTTACTTGTCATTTTTTAGGGATTCTAAAAAACTTAATATGCAGATGGTATACATTGAGCTGAATCTAACAAGATCCCACATGAATATGTTTTTTCTTATAGATCAATGAAACTAAAATTCATAAATTCTATTTGAGGAGAACATATGAAAACGAAGAGGGTAATTTATTCTTAATCTATAAATTTTTCACAAATTCTTGTGAGAGACGGTCTCTTTGAGAGATCATCCCTAATCGGGTTAGCCCATTAGGGAAAATGTAGAGTAAATATAGGCAATAAGGTTTAATGGATTGAGTCCGAGAGACGTCTCTCAAAAAGACGATCTTTCAGAAGACTGGATGTAAATGTTTAGATAGTCAAATGAAATCTTATTTGATTCATCTTAACATAAAAATATAACAATATCTATTTTTTATAATTTATAATTACAAGCAATCACTACAGCATAATTTGCTTTTAGTGGGATATATTTAGCGACATTTAATTTAATGTCGCTATTTCAAATTTCTTATAGTGTATATAGATGATTTAGTGATATTTATTAGACCCTTTAGCAGCATATTAAAAAGTTATTTTAAAACTTTTAGCGACATAGGATTTAGTAACATTTCTTACAAATGTCACTATAAACTATAATGACAATTACATATGCCACTAAAAACCAAATTATGTGTCACTAAATTACTTTATAGTGAAATTTATAATGTCATTAAATTTAATATCACAAAAATCTAAAATGCACATTTATGACGATTAATGAATGATGATAATGATGTGAAAATAGAGAATCTAGACTTTTTCTCCCCTCTCGCACCTTTCATTACATCAATTTATTTTGTTTTATGGTGGTTTTCTACTTGAAGTTGAAAATCCTTGGAAAATCCAAAAGCAACCCACAAAAAAATGTAAAGGAAGAGGCATTTTCGTAGTATGTCCTTTCCTCCATTCCTAGTTTGTTGGTTTCTTTAGATTTATTACTTCTACTTTCTCTCTCCTCTTCTATCTATGTGGTAGTAGGTGGCCCAGCAGATCCAATGCTACAAGTTTTCTCCCTTTTCACCCTCTCAATCCAATCAAATCTTCCATTTTCTTCAATTTTAACAATTAACCACTTCAATTTTTCACTCTTTTTTCAAGTTTTCATTGAAGAACAACAAGATTATTCACTGGTTTAAGGTAAAATTTCAAAATTTTCTGTTTTAATCTATTTTTTTTTCACTTTTCTGGTTCTTGGGTATTTTCAAATATTAATCTAAATGACAGTTTGACAGTCTTAAATTCTGTTTGATTGTGTTTTATTGATGGGTTTTTTGTTCTGTTTGATTCTGTTTTACAGAAAATACTAAAATTTTCATTTTTTTTGTCTTTTTAAAATTTTGTTTTTACCCATTTCAAATTATAAATAGACTTGTTCAAATTTTATTTTTGTTGTTAAAATTATATAGAATATATAATTGTAATAAGTTTCCCTTTTCCTTTAACCTCAATCTGGTAATTTATGGTACTTAAATTCTTTGATTCTTTCTGGTGTGTTGTATCTGTCATAGTGCCATTGATGTATTTCAACACAGAAAAGTTTGCACTTTTACCTTTTTTATGTATCCTTTCTCATCCCTTTTTCAGATTTTTTAAAAAATATTTACTTTTTTTTCTTTTGTTAGATGAGAAAATGTTACTGAATTTTCTTTTATCTAGCACATGAAGTAGAAGTATATGTTTTTGTAGTGCTGAATTTTGGGCCTCTTATTGAAATTATAGAGATGTTGCTTCTTGCTTGTCAATCTAATACTATTATTAAACCATATGATTGTTTTTTGGTAGTTTAAGGAGCCATTATCTTATCCTACGTTTCAATATGGACCCGATAATTCAACAATTACCGACTTTATAACCAAATCTGACTTCAAAATGACTTGAAAATCATGGTAAAACCAATATTGACCCATGACTCGATTTAAAATTGACTCGAAATACCTGATACGAAATCGACTCGATAACCCAAATGAACACCCTACTTATCCTGAATGGAGTAGTTTGTGAAATACTTCTTTTTGGGTCAAAATAACACCATATCTGAACTTGTGTTGTTGTGGTAAAAACTTAGGTTGTTATGGTAAAAAGAAGAGTCATAAGTCATAACAACTTTGAACCATAAGTATATTTTGTGTGACAGTTTCCTTGTACTTATTCATTTAGAACTTGTGGGAGTTGTTAAAGGGAATAAATTTTGTCATAAAGTGCATCAATTATAGAGGTTGATTTGCTGTCCTTGGAGTATTCCTTTCTCAAACTCTTCTAGATATTTTTGATGTACATACGCTAAATAGTGCTTATTGGTTCATGTAGTTGAACCCGATCTTCTGGTGTTAAGGCTTTGGCGCGGCTGATGTTGGACACTAAATTCTGTTGCACATTGTTTTCACTAGGTGAATATGCAGTGCCATAGCTATTTTCCTGTTTGTCATTCACATTATGACTTGAATGTTGATGCTAATGGTGGTGCCGCGCCCTTGTATAACGGCAATTCAACCTTTCGGAGTGGGCACTACAACGATTATATGGGATCTTCACCACTTCCGCGGCAGCTGGCCTTTGCTTACAGGGAATCGTTGCGTCAGACTATGCTTATGCACGAAGATACGTTTAGGGATCAGGTATAACGAAACTTTGCAACTTTGTGTTGTGTGCTTACTTTCCGTATTAAGCCTTTGATTCTTATGCTGAATTTAAATAGTAATTAATCTGAAGAACTACGCGGAAAAGCCATTGAATAGGCTGGGTTTCGCTTAAAAAAAGTTGAAATGGAAGCGGATCAGTTTCGAGTGAATGGATATTCTGAAATAGAATTCGAAGAAATAAATTTGTTTAATTCAACTTATAAAACTTTAGAACAATTAGAAAATTACAAAATTGAGACCATTCAATTTGAACAACAAAAAGCGATTGATCAAGTCCGACAATAGTTTTTTAACAAGCCTTACAAAGAGCTGTAGGAACTCTGAATAGTTGTTTAAACAACGAATTACATTAACCATGGACGGATAAGCTTAAATTACATTCAAACCTTGTTATGGCTTTTGTTATCTGTCTCTAAATCGTCCTTCTTCCTCGTCACTAAGTAAGAAAAAAGACCTTGCCGTGCCTTTACAGTTATCGGAGTCAATCCTGGTGGCATTCTAGGACTGTTAATCTAGTTTGAGTGCGTGTTTAAGATCACAAATGACATGAATTTCAATCGACCTTTTCATGATAATAATTCAAATACACCCAAGTCGAATTATTTGCAAATGTTGCTTTAGGTATACCTGACTTAACAATGAGCATTCGTCTCAAGCTAAATGTTGTTCCACTTCTAGGTTCAAGAATTGCATCGTCTTTATAGGAAACAGAAGGAACTGATGGGTGAAATCGAAAGCAAAAAGCTGTATGCAAATCCATTACTAGAGATCCAAAGCTCGAATTCATCATCAACGAATATCCCAACCATATTTACTCAAAATGTCTATATTGCTCCAATCATTGATACTCAGAGTACCCCGACATCCCTTCACTCAATTAGAGAACTAAAAGATCCTATCAGCCCTGTTATTTCACGAAATTGTGGCACTTCGAATTATCTAGATTTTGCGGAGTCCAAGTGCAAGAAAATTAGAGGAAAAATATTAGATCTGGAGCTTCCAGCTGAGGTGTATGTTGACAGTGATGAAGATGAATTTTTACACCCCTCTACACCCGCCACTCTACTGTCGATCAAACACCCTAAATCTGTGGTTGAGATTAATGCATTGCCGTCTACTGCAATCAGATCGTTGAATCCTGTTTTACAAGCGGAACTCCCTAATCCTCGTTCCTTCACAGGAGACAACTCTAATCTGGCTGACTTAAATGAACCATTGGCAATGGCTGTGCCAAAAGATGCATGTGTTAAGCCATTAATGACCGCTCGTGCTCGTTCTGAGAAGGTGAAATTGGATGTGGGCGCCGCTTCATCTGGCCGGAAGCCGTCAAGTATGGGGCAGAATCCCTCTGTGGTTCAAGCACTGCCCTCTTTCAACAGTAATTTGTCGTCGAGTACATATGCGAGAATCTCTGGCAGACTAAAGGGGGGTTTTAGTAATAAGGTCAATGCTAATCGATGGTGTAGCCCGTACTTGAACGTAGCAAAGCCCTTAACAAGCAGCTGCTTTGAGTCGAAGCTGAAAGAATCGTCGGACAATGCTCCTGATTTGAATACCATTGACTTGAACTCTGTTGAAGTACGAAATTCTGTTGTCACTGAAGTTGAAGATTTGAACAAGGGTAAGAAATGCAGAATGATCGATATCAACTTGCCATGTGATCCCACAACAGATGAAGAACCCGTTGTTCAAGATCTAAACTCGGGTCAGCTAGACTTGAATTTTTGTACGAATGAAAACGGGTTGGCTTCTAAATTAGACAAAACTCTGTTAGACATTGATTTTCAGGCTCCCATTAGCCCGGAAGTTGAGGAGTGTCCGCCACCTAGAGGAGACTCGGAAGAGAATCATCCAGAAGGGGGCAATGATCCCCTTGTGAAACTTGCAAACATTGCAGCCGATGCGATTGTTTTCATTTCCTCTCAATACGTGTCTCGTCCAAGAAGCATAGATTTGCAAAAATGTAAAGCTTCTGATGGTGGAGATCTAGAATGGTTTGCTGGGCTAATAGATTCCCTTTCCATTGATCTCGATAATGATTCGGAGACGATTAAGTGCAAGAATACGTGCAAGATCGATGATTTTGAGGCCATGACGTTGGAGCTGACTGAAACAAAAGAGGAAGAGTATTCGTGCAAAGATAATGTCGATATCTCCAACGAGACTTGTTCAATCTTGTTGCCATGCCAAACAAGACGAGGAAGAACAAGGCGATCAAAGACAAAGCGGAAGGATTTTCAAAGAGAAGTTCTACCTTCGCTTGTTTCCCTCTCAAGATACGAGGTAACCGAGGATATTTTGATGATAGAAGGGCTAATGGAAGCTGCAGGGAATCCATGGCAACCAAGTAAGACTAGGAGAACCTGTAGAATGGGAAGAAAACATCGGGTTGCCAAGCAGCCGACTTTTGTTGATGAAGTGCCAGAGTTGTCGGAGTCGATGAGTCTTGTCAGTTGGGGTAAGGTTAAAAGGCGATCTAGAGGGCGAAGAAGCCCTGCTAGTCCTGCAGCTTTATTAAAATGGCTCGAGTATGGTCTTTGAGATATTTTTTACACCAAAATACGCGATTTTGTCAACGAAATCGACTATTGGTATGCTTGTTGAATGATTGTATTAACTTAGGAAGATCATGTAGGGAAGGGAAGAATGTATAGAGCTTGGTATGATGTCTTTTGTTACCATCTGATGCTGACTGTCTGATTAAACCTAATATGATTTTGTGAAAACTGATGATAGAATGTTTTGTATAGTTTGGATTTGGATGAACAGATCAAATTTTGTATTTCCAAAACTGTAGTTTCAATGCTGGAAAAGATTACATCTTTTACAAGTATTCCCTCTCTACTATGAAAATGTTACCAAAATTATATATTTGTCCGTCTTTTTAACTTTACAACTTTACAATATTGGTAGTGTGTGTCAGTGTCCCTTTCATTTTTTTTATTTAATTCTTATTCACACTGATCGTTCATCTTCTCTCCCTTTTAATGTATCTACGCAATTTGATGCTCTTTATTTTTTATTTTATTATGTTTATCTTTTATGGTGGCCTTTAATTATCAATCTTTACCTTATTTTTTTATTTTATCTTTATTTTTAGTTATTTGTACGTACTGTTTATTCCATTTGTAAGTTGAAGGTTTCTCTATTTTTGAAGATTTTTTTTGAGCCAAGAGATTCTTTGACCGCACTCTCCTCTATGGGTATGAGCTGTCGTCTTTCTTCCATTTCCAGACCCTGACCATAGTTTTTATGAGTGGGATACACAGTGTATGATGATGATGATATTTGAGCCATTAATGGATGCTACAATATCAAAGGAACAAAGGAAGTATTGCTTACAATTTTGATCGGAAGATATTTCTGTCGATAAGGACAATAGTCTAACAAAGAACACATAATAAAACTCCTCTTTTTTCCCTACTAACTGAAAATCTTATGAGAATGAGGTTTTGCTTCAATTGAAACAAGTATAATCTTTTTTAGGCAAGATTATGAAATTAAAGCTTAGTTAGACAAAGTCTTTCTTACAATCCAAAAAATATTGCAAAATATCCCGCATAGTGTTGTGCTGGCAATGATTTCCTTTATAAATGTTAACTTTCATTTCACTTAAAATAAATTTATTGATCTGAACAATAATCTTCAAACAAAGTTACTATCTGAAACACCAACTTTATTAAATTAGAATAAATAAAATTTCATTCACAATAACAATTTTGACTTAGAATTAAGAGAAATTCACTTCATTTTTAATTATTTTTCACTATTTCAAGTGTTGCTCTGACCTTTATTAGTTGATTAGCTTTAACAAACAAATATAATCACACGAAATGTCTTACATTTGTTTTAATGTATAATTTCAATAAACAAAATTTAGTACTTTTTTGCACATACATGACAGAGTCAAATATATTAGCCCTTAAAAAAATATGTATTAATGTTTTGAGGAGTTGCAAAAAAAAAAAAAAAAAAAAAATCAAAAGTACTATTTTTCTAATCTTATTTCTAAACTGAATTGCAAAAAATTCAATTGCCATTTGCCAATGTCCAGCCATGGAATACAGAAGAAATGCCCTAGAACATGAAACTTTTTCACAGTTTGCAACTCCAAAAACCAACAACTTTGAAATGGCTGCTTCTTTTCACACGTTCAAACTCCATAGATTCTACATTGTTAAAATCAACAACCCATCTTCTAAAATCACCCTCAAATTCTTCCTACATCAAACAAATTCTTGCCCAAATAATCATCAAGAACCAACCTTTTGACAGTTTCTTTTTCATGAAACTTATAGACAATTGTATTTCTTCAAATGGGTTCACATTCTCTGCTCTTCTATTTTCTCATTTCCATGATTGCATTGACTCATATGTTTGTAATTCAGTTATTAGAACTTACACCCACTTAAAGAAGCATTGGCATTCAATTTTTGTTTTTGCACAAATGCATAGACTTGGTGTATCCCTGGATTCTTTAACGTTTTCTGCTGTAATGAAATCAACTTCTCATTTATGTCGTCGTAAATTTGGAAAATCGCTGCATTGTTGTGTAATTAAGATGGGTTTTAGCTCAGATTTGTTTGCAAATACTGCACTTGTTCATATGTATTCTTTTTGTTTGTTTATTGATGATGCTCGTAGGGTGTTCGATGAAATGTTTGACAGAAATTCTGTTTGTTGGAACGCGTTGGTTAGTGGTTATGTACATGGAAGGAGGTATTCAGAAGCATTTGATGTGTTTAGGGACATGATAAAGGATGGGGTAGAGTTGAGTGAGGTGACTATGGTGGAGCTTTTGTCTATGTGTGCTAATTTGGGTGCTTTGGAACAAGGGAGGTGGGTTCATGACTATATTAGACGAAATGGGTTGGTGTTGAATGTGTATGTTGGAACTGCTCTTACTGATATGTATGCAAAGTGTGGTAATCTTGAGGAGGGTATTAAGGTTTTTAGGGCAATGAAGATTAAAAATGTGTGTACTTGGAATGTTTTGATTTCAGCATACTCGATGAATGGATACGCGGAGGATGCTTTAATGGCGTTTTCTTGGATGATTTTTAACGATTACAAACCCGATGAAGTGACCTTTTTGGCTGTTTTGTCTGCTTGTTATCATGAAGGTCTTGTTGGTGAAGGGCTGTCACATTTTAAGAGTATGAAAGAGGAGTTTGGAGTGGAACCAAAGATTGAGCATTATGGCTGTTTAATTGATTTGCTCAGTCGAACTGGCTTGATTGATGAAGCTAAGGAACTAATCAAGGCGATGCCCATGCAACCAGACCCGACCATCTGGAGGGCATTACTTCGCGCCTTTCAAGTTCATGGAAATGCCTACATGGCCGAGCTTGTGATTTTGAAACTTATTGAACTCGAACCAAATAACGGAGATAACTTTATCGTGCTGTCGAACCTATATATTCAACAGCAGAGGTGGAAAGAAGCTGAGGTAGTGAGGCAAATGATGAAGGATAGAGGTATCCATAAGATTCCTGGCTACAGTTCAATTGTAATCAACAATGAAGTTTATGAATTTGTTGCTTCTTATGACACTAAACTTGAATACGAGGAAGTATATGAACTTCTAGAATTTATGTCTAAGGAATTGGTACTGTCAAGCTGTGTTACTGATACAGATGTTGTAGTATGATCGCACTGTAATGTTGTGGGTGTTTCCATCATGGGATGAGAGGCTCACTGAGTGTTCTTTCATTCAGTAAGAAAAACAGTTTTGCAGAATCAGACTCCTAGTTTTCTTGATGGAGCTAGGATGTTCTATGATTGTTTGAGAAGTCCATCAAAGGTATCCTCTAAAACCTGGTGGAGAAGAGTGAATCCTTATTGGCAAGGATAATTTCACGAGGGTATGGTCTGCCGTCTTCCATTTCTCACCAGACTTTTCATAACTTCTATGAGTGGGATATATTGGCGAATGATGATGAAGATCATAAGGACTTGATTAGACAAAAAGTGAGAAGTTTAATGTTCTCTTGTATTTTAAGTCGAAAGTGGAAAATTGCTTCCATATTCGGATCTGTGGATCTTGATGTCAAAAATCTCGGTTAATTTGTGGAACTATGTCATGGATCAAGTTCAACCCAGACCCATCATCACACACACTTATGCAAGAAGAAAAAAAGGAATCTAATTAAACCGAATTCTGTTATGTTCTTTTGGCTGGCTGCTTTCTCACTTTGGTGATTTCATAAGGGGTTGTTATATTACATTCTAGAATATAGTATTTTCTATATATAGCTAATAGGGATAGATTTCTTTTTATGCTTGTAGTATCATCTGGTCTTGTACCATAGGAGTTATCGAGCCACTCGAAGAGCTCGAGGGAGCACACCGCTCTCTATTACATAATACAATCATTCTATTTCCTTTGATAATCTTCTTTTCTCTTTCTTTAATCTCTTTTCTGTTTTCTTTTGCTTTACTGTGTGTTGAGAATTATTACAGTGACTCCATTGCCGGTCACAACAAACTACTGGTTCATTTTTCCTAGATCATCGACTAGGATCTCTCTCGTTGCTTTGGTTTGGTTCATCTAGCCGACTTCATATCTTCAGATTAGGGCTCTGGCCTTATATTCCTAGGTATTCTCATGTCTAAAGCTCATATGCTGTGACAAATTCCTCATATTTGGAGGATCCATTTGTGCCCAAAATTGAGACAAAATTGATTTCTTAATCTTTTGGGTTAATATAATAAAATACTCCATAATTCCCTTTTTAAATTTGTAGGCCTTTTTAAATAACTAAGACTAAGTGGTTTATTTTCCCTCTTCCCTAGGCCCCTTTCAAAATCCAAACCATTTGGTGTTCAACACCTTGTTTGTATTAATGGAATTGGAGGAAAAGAAAGGGGAATGATTAGGAAGGACATAATTACCTTTGTTTGGATACTAATTTGAAGGATAGAGATTTGAAAGCATTAGATCTCGTTGTTTTGTTAAGAACCAAATTTCTTCGGAATTAATATGATTTTTTCTCTTCATTTGATTTTCCTCCTAGAGTGTCTTGTATGAACTTAGTTCGTAAAAATAGTGTAAACTAAAATAAGTTTGAGTGAGTTAAGGAATATGACTAAGTGGCAAAGAAAATAAGGAGTATGAGCTTATGAATTTAAGATTAAGGAATAGCGCACAATAAAAATAGAGAGGACCAGATCTATATAAGACTTTTACTCTCTTTGAAGACCCTTTAAAGCGAGGGACTCTCTGACCGTACTCTCCTATATGGGTATAAGCTGTCGTCTATCTTCCCTTCCCAGACCCTGACCATAGTTTGTCTATGAGCGGGATACACTGGAGCGGGATACACTGGGTATGATGATGACTCCTTTTTGCTTCTCCCTTCCCCTCCCCTTCTTTTCCTTTCCCTCTTATATTATCCAAACAAAGTGTAAGATTGTTTTAATCGCAATGCATATGATGGGTTCACAACCAAACTGAAAACCCTTTGCCTCAACATATAGGATTTGGAATGATTGAAAGTTCATGATGAGGGCTTGTTTTGGGAAGCATGTGCTGAATCTAAGCTATCATCATAACTTATAAGTATAGCTTACAAGATCATTCATCAAAATGGAAATTGCTTGCTAATACAGCATTCCCTACAGGCTACATGGCATATTCCTGCCAATTCTACTAACATGAATCATTCAAAACTTTGCATACAGGGTAAATTCTTTGAGTGCACCCACTTCAAACAATACACAAAACGGAAAAGAATATGTGAACCTCGTTTCCTCCACACTCGAAAAGTGGTATTGATTCATGGAGCTTGCTGAATCAGGACTTTGTTTCAAATTGAGTGAAATGAGAGCTTTGAAGAGCGAGTTGAAGCAGTTCGAAATCATCATAAACATCGCGATACGTCTCCAGGTTTGTCTCTGCATTAATCAGTGCTGATACACATAGCTCCTTCCTCCAATCTTCTAAGCGCGGAAATCCTACTATGTCTGAATACCTGTCACAGTACTGCACAATGCAGATCAAAGTATAGGATGATTGTTAGACAGGCTTTTGTTGTAACTAAAACCGTAAAGAATAAACAGAGTTAAAATATATGGATGGGATTACACGCAAGTGGTGGATCCATATCCAAATAAGTAAATAATGCAAACTGAGAGAGGCAATTCACAATATCATCATTGCACCCAGACTTAGGGGTGTTCAATGGGCCAGACCGGGCTTATGTAAATATAGGTTGGGCCGGATAAGAGCCAGTTAAAATTAATATTGGCTTTAGGTCGGGCTTTTAAAGCCCGGTCCGGCCCATTTTTACTACTAAAAATTATTTAAATCCCCATTTATCAATTTATAGCAATTAAATTATCATTTATCATTTATTATAAATAGATTGAAAAAATATTAATAATTTCATTGTCATTTATAATATTTAAATCATACATTAATTATACTATTTACAAAGACCCGTTTTCAGCCCTAATTGGGCTCTTTTATAGCCCGATTCATTTTAATTATAGTATAGCCTGTTTTTGGCCCAACCCTTACAAAGCCCTTCTAGAAACGGGCCGGATAAGGGCTCAAAATGGGGCCCGGCCTATTGAACACCCTTACACCCAGTGTATCCTGCTCATAGAAAATTATGATTAGGTTTTAGGAGGGAAGGAAGGCACATCCCATACCCAAACCCATAAAGAGGATGCGGCCAAAGAATCCCTCGGCTCGAGAAAGAGACAAATTGAGCGAAATAATTCAAAATAGAATGAGGCAAATTAAGTGCCACAGAGGAGGGTTATATAAGGTATTTACTTCAAAATCAGCAATATCATGGGTGTTATGCTTTGGAATGCCAGCAGCATCCTTGGACTGATAGAATGCCTTGATTGATTTCATCATTTCTTCCCAAGTTGGCAATGACTTTTTCCCTGAGAGTAGCTGTGCTATCCATTTTGCTTGTGACTCAAAGAAAGGAAATCCTATGATCTGTTTTTGTCATAAAATCAAAATATTATATTTTTGATTTCTCACCACAAAATTTATCAAAATAGTTTATCGGGTTGGTTTCTGAAAAATAAAATATGGGTTGAATCGGTTTATATTTAAACCAACTCGCTTTATTTTTTAAAACACATGAAGTAATATATACTTACTCTAAAATTATTTATATGCAACATCATAATTTTTTCGCAATTCAATGCAATAATTATATATTATTAATATTTTAAATTACATATATGTAAAAATTTAAAAAGTTGACATATGAAAAATGATATTGTGTGATGAATTTAACAAGATTTTACTTGACTATATATTTTTTACAAATTGAAGAGAAATTTATAACGAGATGAATCAAAAGATAGTGTAAGAAGTACAAGTGATGCATTTAATTAGTATAAGAGAAGGTATGTTTTAAAAGAATATGTGTAACCTATACAAAAACAAATTAATGCATTCAATTGCGAAATTTTTTTAAAATTTTTCATGGTAATTCTCAACTTACAAATTTAGGATAAAATGTGATTCTATAAGGCCTAAAACGTTTTAACACAATTAAATTTTCAAATTTATCAATTACCAACATTCTTAATTAAAAACCCCTAAACCCTGCTTATCAAGTGAAATGACTCCTTCTTAATTGACATTATTAACTAATATAACAATACAAAATTACATAAGAAAGCCAAAAATGAAACACGATTAAAAATACTTGAAATCTATATAACAATACAAAACTAAATTAAATAATCCAAAAATAAAACATGATTAGAAAAAACACAATTATAAAAACTTTATCCACCATTAGAGGTGTTCAACGGGGCGGGCCGACCTAATAGGCCACGAGTCTGGTCATATTTTAACGGGTCATTAGCGGGCCGGATCAATAACGGGCGGGTCATGAAGGGGCCTTGGTGTGATGGGTTGGGCTGGGCCTGGTCGGATAATTATAAAAAATAATTGCAAAAAAAATTTTATCACTTTTTTTATCTTCTAATGATAATATTATATACATGAGACGGCCAACCCTACGGGACATAAAATATAATAAAAAAACTATTTTATTAACTTTTAAAAAACGGATCAAAGTGGGTCAGAGTTAAACGGGCTTTGACCCACTCCGACCCCTTTAACATTTAACATGACCCACCCCATTTAAATTTTGACCTGTTCCACTCCGTTGAACACCTCTATCCACCGACCACCATGCAGAAAATTCAAAACTAAAGTATGATTCGAAGCAATTTCCCAATGAAAATATTAGAGAGAATTACCTTCCTTGGGATTCCGATAAAAGAAAGAGAAGGAGCAAGGGAAGGAGGGAAAGTATGCTCATATAAAGGTCCTACTCGATCATCATCCACCATAACAATTCCTTTGGTGTCAAGAAACGGAAATGTATATGAATACCTACAAATACAATCGTTAAAGATTGAATTTGTCACGTGTGGTTAAAGGCATGGCCAAAATTAATGGTTGTAGAAGGTCCATATAGGTTATAAATTACAAAAGAAAAAGGGTCTCAATATGCTATTTCACCCCGGCCCCAAAACATCTAGGGCCAGCCCTTAAAGGTATTAGATATGAGACTCTCTCTTGAAAGACCGTCCAAAGTATAGACGCCTCTCAAGATAGCTCAACCCACATTCTCAATAATTAGAAAACAAATATATCTAAAACTAACGCGCACGGTTGAGTCTATTTTGAGTTGGATTTATAACCTATTGAAGTTAGTGTTATAACCTATTAAAATTGGAGTTATAACTAATTAAAGTTGATATTATATCTAATTGGAGATACCAACTTTAATAGGTTATACTAATACCTTTAACTGGTTATAATACCAACTATAACTAGTTATGCATTTTTTTTATTTTTTTTTTCAATGTAATAAAGATGCGGCCCATTTAAAATGTAAAGACGAGGAGACTACGAATGGATTAATAACGAAAATTACCCGGTGCAATATATGATAGTGTCGGCATTGACCAAAGAGCCATCTGTAAACAAAACTTTTCCATCTTCTTTTAGAGAGTTAATCTACAATATGTACAAAAAGGTTCATTATTAATTAATAGTAGATCACAAAATATATAGATAAATTAACTCTATTAATATGGCTAAAATGATTAGGCTAATGGCCTTTTTATCAAAAAATTTCTTAAATTAAAATATAATTTATACTTTTCAACTTAAATAAAACCTAATTTTCAAGGTGAGGTTTTAAACTTAACAAATATTTAATATATTATATAGAATTCAAATCAAACAAGTATAACTATCTTTACTTGAACTTCATAGCAACAAAATTTTTAACATTATAATATAGTTTTACTATGTCAAACTATTAAAAGCACATATAACATATCCTAATTCCTAGAGCCTCAACTATAAGTTTAAACTTTTGATTAAATCGCATTACAATAAATTTAGCTTTTTGTGACATTGGATTTAGTGACATTAAAAAAATGTCATTAATTCATATTTTTAGTGTAATAATTATTGATTTTTATTTTAAGTTTCAACATAAAGTGATTTAGCAACACTTAATTTGGTCTTTAGTAGCATATGTAATTATCATTATAGTCTATATATAGTGGCATTTATGAGAAATGTCACTAGATCCTGTATTGCTAAAAGCTTTAGTGTGACTTATTAATATTGCTGCCAAAAACTCTAATAAATGTCACTAAATTCTCTATATACACTATAAGAAATTTGAAATAGCGACATTTAATTAAATTAAATATCGTTAAATATATCCCCATAAAAACAAATTATATTGTAGTGAAATGAGTATTTAACTTAATTTTTTATTTCCTTAATATTTATTTTTGTCTTATTTTTTTATTTATCCATCAAACATATATAAGGCAACTAAAATCATAATAATGGGTTGGGAATTGGGACAGGGTACGGTTTGTAATGTACCTGTGGACAAAGATGGAGATTTGTGTGCTTAGCAATTATTTTGTCGAAACCAACAGAAATTGGAGATCTTGCACTCACGTAAATTTCTTTTGCCACTCCTACCAATTCCATTGATATATCTTGTCCACTCATTGAACTTCCCACAATCACCACTACCTGCAACACATACCAGACTAGAGTATTTCATAATGATATTTAACATCAACTTAATGGAAAAAAGGTGAACAGTGTCACGTTTATAATCAGCTCAAAAAGATAGGGGTACTATTGAAATTAAAAAAAAACACGAGGGTACCATTGATAAAGTACTATAGCACATGGGTATCATTGATAATTTCCCATAAATTTATATTTATCCTAAATTTTGTTTACAAATCTCAAAATTATTTTTATTTTATTCAAAACTTATCTAAGATAATATATGTATATAATAACTAGTACAGAGTTTACGTTACCTCATCACGAAATGGTTCTGGTATCCGATAAATATGACTATGCATTTGTCTTCTTTTCCAAGACTCCATACCTTGTATTATATTTATGCATGAAAAACAAAAGGGAAAAATGTTAGATAGTTGGAGAGTGCATTACAAGTTATAAGTAGTTTTTTTCTTTTTATTGAAACAAAAGATCAAATTTTATAACAAGACTATGTATGAATGAAATAGTTAAAGGGCCATGCATAAAAAATATGATAGAATAATCACAATTGATAGAATATGTAATATATATAATGATACTACAATTGATATCAATATTGATTTAATGTATACTAAACAAGACTAAAAAGTAATCACAAATTAGAAATAATTAATCTTTTCACTCTTTTAATATGGCATCTCTTTCTGTTTGAAACATGAATTAATATCAATATTGATTTAATGTATACTAAACATTTTTTATCGCTTTAGTTTTGCTACAATTGATAGAATCATATCATATCATACAATCATACAATACTATAAAAATAATGGAAAATTCCAAGTGTCATCCTCTGAGGAGGCTTGATAAATGTAATTATTTTAGTGGATAATAATTGTTTACATGATAATATTTACCTAATTTAGAATTTGATTATTTTTAAAATTGGAGCTAAATTAAGTATAATATGGAGTATAATTTGTTATAGAAAATCTATACAAATTACCTAAAATTTGATATATTTAATTGAATGAAAAACTGATGTATTCAATAAATAATTTTAAAAAATCATTATTTAATTTTTGCTTTAAAAAAGTCATGTATTCGATAAATTTAATCATGATAATATATACTTGCATTATTCTTTAAAGTTATATTTTTATATATTTTATACTAATAAATTCGTGCATTACACGAGTTTCTATGCTAGTATGTAATATATATAATGATACTACAAAAAATATAGACTTATAGTTGTGGTTGAGCTGATTTCTAAATATAGTATTAGATATTTAATTAGGTCATAGATCTGAACCTTTTCTATCTTTCTTTCAACCAGACTATTAAACCTTACGTATAAAGAGAATATGTGTTACAATCAAACTTCTAGTCTAAGAAATTCTCAAACGATGAACGTAATATAATTATATTATGGATTAAAACTATAAACAAAGTAGCAAAATCAAGGAAAAACATCTAAATCTTGCATTAGAGTCTAAGAAATACTTCATATTCTATAACCTTTAGAGCTAGCAATGTGTGATCATAGCAAACAAATGATGAAGTATGATGAAAATGTACCTTTAATATTGGGCAATCTAGGTTGAGAATAATGACCACTAGCAACAACAATGGCATCAAATGCTTCTTCCACCAATCTATCACTCTTTTTCTCTTTACTTTTCACAACCCATCTCAAATCCTCACCAAATTCAACCATCCCCACATACTCAACCCTAGTATTAAACCTCACCATACCTCTCAACCCAAAATGTTCACAAAAATCATTTAAGTAACAAAAAACCTCCCTATGACTCGGAAATCTCCTCAAATCCCTTCCTTTCTTCTCGATAAACGGGAAATCGGTATATCCCATGATCTCCCTAGGAGATGCTAACCTTAAAGATTCATACATACTACTATGAACCTTAAGAAATTTTGTTGCCCTTCCTAAGGGATCTTCTCCCTCTATTTTAGGGTCATATAGCCATTGCCCACCAATGTCATGGTTTTGTTCTAGGACAACTACTTTGTGCCCTTCTTTTTTAAGCTCCCTAGCCGCTACAAGGCCCGACGGCCCGGCCCCAATCACACATACATACTTGGATGATTTGGAATGCTCATTTTTTGATGACACCATTTTTGGTTACTTATTGACTTAGATTAATTATTGTTGGTTTTGGTTTAATTTGATCCCAAAGGCTTAATTAGGAAAGTTGGTAAAAAATGTAGTTGGAGAAGTAAGTTTTGGGAGTGTATATATATATATATATATATATATATATATATATATATATATATATATATATATATATATATATATATATATATATATATATATATATATATATATATATATATATATATATATATATATATATATATATATATATATATATATATATAATATATAGGGTTGCTTCTTATTTCATCTTAGTTTGTTTACTATTGTGTAAATTTAAAGTTATGTTTGTTGGCTATTATAACTTTTTATGTGATGGCTTGCTCTATGGGGAACACTCGCTTCTCATACATATTTGACCCACTTTTTAAAGCATGTCTTATAAAATCATCATCCTACTTAGTGTATCCCAACAGAGTCTGGAGAGGGAAGGACAGCGGCAACTCATGCCCAAAAAGAAGAGTGCGACCCAACGGAGTCCCCCGCTCGAGAAAGATAAAGGGAAGTCCCTGTCTCATAAAATCATTTACATAATTAACTTGTCTTTATATCTCATTCATATTATTCTCTCGATCAATTATTAATTAAATATCGATTTTACAATTTTTTTGGTTTTCTGTTAAATACTTATGGGGTAAATTTGGTGTGACAGAAAAAATATAATCCTAACTAGTACTATTATTTTTCTCTTGTGTAATACAATATTAAATATACTTTTTTTATCCCTTTAGATTTGTTGCATTATTCAAACTGACATAAATGTTCTTAAGTTGTATTTTTTTTTAAAATTTAAAGGGACCAAATAAATTTGTGACAATCCTTTATACAAGAAAACGAAGGTTTATGAATAAATTTGAATTCGGATTAGAAATGATTTTAACACTAATTGTGTTGTAAGATACTATGTATCAATAATCGTAAAAAGTAGATTTTTTAATGTGAAAATTTATATATACAGTGCAAAGACTGCAACTTAAGAGGAGGAGGGAGTGACTTTTAAACACCCTAGATTGTTGAAATGAAGAGTATCTCATTTAATTTAAAATTTGTTATTGAAATAATGTGATGAATAATCTATTTTAACAAATTGCTCCTAACAATATGTATAAAATTACATAAAAATTTGGAAGAAACCGTCACAAGTTAAGACGAAGTGTAGGCTGGCTTATTTCATGCGTGTGCAAGTGCAACAACATTTTAATATTCTGGGCATTTATCAATTTTGACCTTAAAGGTATCAATTTTTAAAATTGATATCTTTAAGGTCAAGATTGATACTTTTATGGTTAAAATTGAAAAATGCCCAAAAAATAAAAAAAGGTCCACATTATTACAAGTCTTACAAGCGCAAATTAAACCGATCCAAATTAACGATCTCATTATGATGTCGTCTCGTCCAAACCAGCTTTTTGACGGTCTCATACAAGAGTGATTGATTTGCTGCAGCCTACAAACGTAGATTTTAATTCCACTTTGGATTATAAGTACATTTACTTTTAGTCCAAGTCAAGTTAATCTAAGATTTGCTAGTTGTTTTAGAATGGCTAAATACTAAATGGCTACTATGTAATCTAGCCCCTCTAACCTTTTTACTTTTAATCAATACACTCAATACCTTTTTACTTTTAGGGGTCGCTTGAATTGAAAGTAAATATTTAAGTGGTAATAAAAGTCAAAGTAGGAATTTAAGGTTAGTTAGGTAGATGATTAAAGGAATTTGATTGTTGGAGAGGTGAAAGAATGAATTAGAAGGTAATGAAAAAATAGAGAAAATAGCAATAAGTTCCCTTATTTTGGGGTATAAATTTATCCTAGGGGGAGGTGGAGGAATTATTTACCACCAAATGAGTGAAATCAAACTCTTTTTCTATTCATCCTTTTTAATCTATTCTATTTTACCTCTATCACAATTATTACAATAAGTTCATTTGCATATTTAATTACCTTTGTTACATTAGTTTGACTTTTTTTACTACATTAAATATTTACTTTCAATCCAAGCGACCCCTAAAATCTATCTTTTCTTAAAAACATATTAGTATAGTATTTTTCATTGCAACTATCTTAGACTAACATAGAGTACATTATAAAAATCTTTATTGTGCAAACTAAGTTGAAGAATTATTTTGGAAAGGAAAAAGTATCTAATGGGTTTTTTTTTAAAAATACCTAATAAAAAAAAGTTTTGCAAAAAGTACCAAGTAATGTTTTCTTTAGTTGACCGTTAAATATAACGGTTGACTGGTTAAAATCGAAAATTCTTCTTCCTCATCTTCAGTTTCTTTTCCAGTTTAACTTCGATTTTGAGTAAAAAGTATGGGAAGAAGACAAGTGAGAAAATTGAATTGGAAAGAGATTGAAGATGAGGAAGAAGAATTTACGATTTTGATCAGGCAATCAATTTGACGGTTAATTGAAAGAAAACGTTAATTAGTACTCTTTGGAAAAGAAAAAAAATTGTTAGGCATTTTAACAAAAAATTTTTATTAGGTATTTTTTGAAAATTTTTTTTATTAGGTATTTTTGACACTATTCTCTTCGGATAAAATTGAGATATTTATTTTTGGGGAAAAAAAAAAGAAAAAACAAGAAGGCAAAGGGGTCATGTGATCAATTGCATTGTTGTTCCTTACACATAACCTCCGTCGAGAAACTGAGAGTCTTTGGCATCTCTTCTTAGGTATTTCTTCTTCTCCATTTTATGTTTTTCTCTTCACCATTTCCAAGAATTCATTAAATTCCGGATCCCATTTTCTGCCATTTCTATGGCAAGTATGATATTTTGCGAGCTTTTCTCCCTTTAATCATTGATTCGGATTTTCATATCCTCTGCGCTGTTTTGTTGAGTTTCAATAATTAGGGTTTTTATTTTGTTTTAATTTTGTTGCAATTGGAACTGCTGCGATTTCGGAATTGTTTATACTTGTATTCAGATTTCATGTTACTGGTTAAATCTGTTGGATTTCTTTATTGCTTTGTACCTGATGCAGATTTGAAGTACTATGACCAAGTTACTGCTTCAATTTCCTAAGTCTTCATCACGTGTGCTTTTAATAAGCAAAGAAAATTGAACTCTTGAATGATCCTTATATAACTTTTGTGGCTTTCATTGTGTATCATACACATTTCTCTTATACATTTATCATTGGGTTTGGTTATCTCCTGGAACTTTCTTTTATTTCAACCACAACACTGCCTAAAACTATGTTTGGATAGAAACAAAATTGAGGATTGTTTTCCTTCATTTGGATACCAAAAGGGGAAGGGAGGGCGTTGTAGGTAGAACTTCTGCACATTTTAAGCAAACGAATCCTTCTAACCTCGGAAAGATTTGGAAAGAAAACATATCAATCTCCCCTCGCTCCCTTTCCCTTCTCCCCCTTGCCCTTCCCTCCCTACCTTTCCTTTCCAAAAATATTATCCAAATAAAGCGTATAACTCTTAGATTTCAAATTCGCACTCTTCAATCAGCAAACCTTTTAGTTCATGTACTAATCTACAGAGCTTATATACTCGACTCTTCAAGTTTAATTGTATATGTATGGCCTGAATGCCAAACTAGATTCCATCACTGATCACACAATTTCAAACCAACTAAAAGCTTAGACGGGTAATACTTGAGACAATTTATATCACCTCAAGTAGTTGTATAGGATCCTTGAGGACCTTTGCAGTTGACACTTACAAAGTTACATACTTACATGTATGTAAAGGTACCTCAAAAACTTCAATTTGGACTGAAAACATAATAGCCTAATTGAAACTCTTAATCTTACATAAGGGGGCTATTTCCATCAACTAAAATCTTGAAAATATATTTGTATTTCAGTTAAGCTTTGTTGTGACCATTTTGTAAAGCTTAAACATTGGATAAACAAAGTATAGTGATAACAACTGCTGATACTTTAGCAACATGAATTAATTCTGTTGACATACTTAATTAGGGTTTTCTTTCCACTATTTATGTGATGATCTTCTTTTGTGTGTTCCGTTCCAAAGTAGCCCCTTACCCTGCTTAGTTGAGGGGGACTGGAGTGACATGGGGCATTTTAATGTTGCTGCTTGTGTTTTTTTTGTGTTCTGTAAGCTCTCTTGTGAAGTAGCATTTTGCTAGTTATGCTTACCACAATTTTTCTTCTAATTTGATCTAAGGTATGGACTGTTACAATCTTTACTAACTGATTTTTGTTCTTTCAGATTAAGCGGTTGATTTAGTGATGCTCATTACTTGGTGATCAAGTTTAAAAAGAGCAGTTCATGAGAACATCTATTGGTCAATTATGAAAATAGGTCAACTTTGACTCTGTTGGCTTGTTAATTACGATGTGGACCTGTGCTTCAAGCCCCATTGCAGGCTGTGTGAAGTCGAAGCATGATCCTTTAAATCCAAACTCAGAGTGCTCAGATGATGATGCATCTTTTGATACCGACAGAGAGGAAGGCTTGGAATGTCCGATATGCTGGGAGTCTTTTAACCTTGTTGAGAATGTTCCTTATGTGCTATGGTGTGGTCACACACTATGTAAGCATTGCGTCCTTGAACTCCCATGGGCTGCCTTGAAATTCCCTACCCTACCCATTCAGCTTCCTTTCTTCATCTCTTGTCCATGGTGCAATTTACTCTCTCCTAGGATGATCTATAAAAGTGCTCTTAGATTCCCTCGTAAAAATTACTTCATTCTATGGATGGTTGAGAGCATGAACGGGGATAGGAAGTGGTCCTCTGCATCTGCTAATGGGGAAGTCTGCCAACCTGGCTCCTCTGCTAACACTGGTATAAATACTCAATTCCGCGCCAGAAACCATCGTGAATCACCAGAGGGGGCAGAGCTTCATCACAACCAAATAAGCCTTATACGTCAGTACTTCAGTGGAGAGAGATTCAACATGTCACTCCGCAAGTCATTGGCATTTGTAGTTCACTTGACTGCTAAACTTCCCCTTGTGGTAATATTTCTTCTTGTGACTCTTTATGCAGTGCCAGCAAGTGCTGCCATCTTAGCCTTGTATCTTCTTATTACTGTTCTATTTGCCTTCCCCTCTTTCCTTGTGCTCTACTTTGCATACCCCAGTTTAGATTGGTTGATTAGAGAAATCCTCACTTGAGAGTAAAGACCTTTCTCTCTCTCCTGCCTTTCTATATTAGTGAACAAAAGCATTGTCCCTTTCTACGAGTAATCAATTTGTCGATAATCCCTTGCTTCAAACATCCTTGAATTTTACCTGGCTTCTTGCTGCAGAATGCTGAAATGTTCTGTGCACAGAATTGTACCTTATCAAATGTTGTACTGCTATTGGAGCTAGGTTAATACCTCCAAACTCAGTGCTGGGCCTGCTGGCATATGTAGAACCTTTGGAATCCTACACTTTTGGACTTATTGGACTTACTCATTTGTTAGTTCCTACTCTGCAAGCAACTGCAAGTTTGCAACATATTCTACTCATTAGCATCCCTTCAACCATATTATCTTACTTGGCATAACGTGTCATGTAATGTAAATCGTGACGTTTCTTCGATCTACATGTTTGGTCACTCATTCACTCTTTTACAACGGCCCGCAAGTTATAAGTACATTAGCTACCGGTTGCAGAGATCTTTGCTGCTAGAAATGTAATGTTTTTATTACTTCCTACTTCCTTGGGCTGTTGTAATAAAACACTGGCATTTATATTTGGGGTTTCCATAATTTACTAACATGATTTTTTTCCGGCCTTCTTGTTTGCCTGAATATTAATACTGTCTCTTTAAGTTTGCATTTTAAAGCTCAAATATGTGAGAACTTTTTGAATTCTAAAGTTAAAATTTAAAGTGACAGAGGAAGTACTTGTTTATTTTCATTAACTGTATTTGTTTTGAGTGTGGTTTATGGTCTAACTCCCTTACTAAGCTATTCAAGCTGGCAACCTTCTACGGCTGCAACTGTGCACTATTGCCCCAGAAGCGCCTAAAATTTTCTCTATCTTCTAGATTAAATAATTTTACGACCCGTTTGGTAGGTGGTAATAAACGATGGTAATAAAAATGAAAACTAGTGTAATTTTGGTTGAAAAATCTCTTGGCTACCTTCATGGTCATGCTTAATCAACTTCAATCCTCTCATTTTTTTTCATAAAATTCATTCCAATGCATTATCATTGGGAGAAGGTATTAGGTGGTAATGGATTTGTAAACAAAAAAATATTTTTATGATCAAAGTTTCATTACCATGGGATTGATATTAAGTTTTTAATGAAATTTTACACTACAAATCGTTTACATTACCACCATTTTAATACCCCTAATTAAACGGATCGTTTGTAACAATTGTTAGTTGATTATAACAAACTTTTGTGGAGTGTTATTTTTATAGGGATAATGAACTAACGCTCTTTTTAGCTATTGGTGTTAAATAGTGGGATTGTTGGGTAAAATTAAATGTAATTTACTTAGAAAAGCTACTTAACAAGCTTATTAGCCATTCTTTTCTTACTCGTTAGTATTTTTCTTCCCAACATTCATTTTCATCCATCACTATTTAGAAATGTGGAAATCAGTATTATTGTTTTCCTCTTAGATTGTATTGGTGTTCTTGTTCTCTTGTTTTTTCTCAGTTTTCATTTTTATTTTTTAAAATTGTTTTTACTTATTATCTTATCTATATGCATATTTTTAAAATTTCTCTTAATCTTTTTCGAGTGGAGGGACTCCTTTGGCCACGCACTCTTTCTCGAGTGGAGGGACTCCTTTGGCCACGCACTCCTTTATGGGTATGAGTTGCCGCCGTTCTTACCTCTCCAAACCCTGTCTATAGTTTTTTATGAGCGGCATACACTAGGTAGAATGATGATGACTATTGTTGTTTAGAAATGTGGTTTTGTGTGGAAATGGTTTCTTCCGAAGAAAAACACCGAGTAAGGATGATAACTTTTAACACTACCAATCAACGCTGGTAAAAGTAATTGGTGGCATTATTGAGCTTGAAATTAGATTTAATTCTATTTGAACTAAAACTTCAATTTAATTTCCATGAGTGAAAACAAGATATTTTATTGAAATGAAAACTTGTGGAAATGGAATGAGTTTTGGAATTTAATGTTTGGATTGGAAATGTGAGAGGCACATAGATGAATAGACGAATTTAAACTTCAATTTGGATTGAAAATCAGTACATACTAAATTCTTTCTATCATGAAAATTTTGATCTCATTTTTGAGATGTGACATAAACAAGTAGCAAAATCCAAAAATTTCTGATCAATAACCGTGATTTGTTATTAACCATAAAAAGACAAAAATAATAATATTAAAATAAATAAACTCAAAAAAGATAAAGTAAAACAACAAACCTCTTACCTTATCACATCTTAACACATAAAGATGATTTATTAACATCATAAATAACCGTTTTTCTTAGCAAAATCTATCTGATCAGATGATGCAATTTTAATATCTGCTCCCTCAGACAGGGAATAACAGTAAATAAACAATAACTAGTCTGTAGGTAGGTAGTCATACACATCTGTGATCTGACACAAAAATTGGAAGCCCCATGAAATATGTTTGTAAATGTGGTCGTCACTGTATAACATATCTTGGGGCCTCAATCATCGGCTTAAGCTTTTGGTTAAGATGGTTCCTTGACATGGTATCAGAGCCAACGTGACAAGAGGTTACGGGTTCGAATCTCAACCATCCCTCATTTAAAGTGGAATGTTCAGCGCATATGCGCATCCACACTTCTAGCCCAATGGGTTCTCGTGTGAGGGGGCGTGGGCCTCAACTATCAGCTTAAACTTTTGGTTGAGATGGTTCTTTGACAAATTTCACTAACCTTACGAAAAAAACAAAGATGTTATCAACTTTCCAGTCTGTCAGATTACTCAGATATCAGGGAATGGTTCCAGCGCAAGGGCTATATTCATACCATAGAGCACAAAATACAATTTCAATAATAGTCGCACTAATGGCCGTGAAATGGCTTTTGCAATCAATGTAGATGGTTTTAGAGTTGTCTCGATCTATGTTTCAGTTTCGATAAGCTCAAAAATCTTTACCTTGTGGTCGCAATATGGTGGTTGCTTACGATATTTGTACATAGTACAACAAAACAATAGAGCGTTAACCATCAGCTTAGTTAAGTTGGTGCCTTGACATGGTATCAGCAATCATCGTGATCAAAGGTTCGAATATCATTCAACCCACATTTCAAATGGAGTATATGGTACCATAAATGAGGAGCGCATGTGTATATTCCACACTTCTAACCCAAAGGGATCTCGTCTAACATATTCTAAACTATAACCATCCGCATAAGTTTTTAATTGAGTTGGTTCTTTGATAGTCATAATCAGTTGATCATTATTGTCTCGAAGTCTACAAGAACATGGGTCATGGAGTATTTATTTTTTGATCTTAAGGCAAAAATGGCCAATTGTGGCCAACTTGTTACAGATAAACGCGGGGATTGAACATAAGTTTCAAGTAGTGAACTTCAATCGAAATTTGAGGGAAGTCCGAATCATTCTTTCTTAGAACTCTCCACTTGTTAGGAAAACAAAAGTAAATATCAGAAAATGAACTGTCAAGTGTATAGTCAAATTGGGATATAAGGTTGGAAGTCTTAAAACAACCATCTATATGAACAGGAAGGCTGAAGTTGATAGGAAAAGAACTGGAGTTGAAATTGAGAAGGGTAGGTTTTAGCTTTGATGATAATCAATAGCGACCTCTAACTGTGTAGAACATAAATCTGTTAGTCCACATACTATTAGATTTATGTTTAAGGCCAATTGTTTGCTTTGTCACGTGGACCCGAATATTGTGGTCTATTATACTCGCTTGGACAAATTGAGTTGTTTCGTAATTCTAGGTGTGAGTGCTCGTCATTCAATGTTGGTCTTAAGCCCCGCTTAAGGAGGAGTGTGAGCACTGATCGGTATGTTTGTGACAAGCTGCTCGGTAAAACCTAGTCGCATCTCATAATCATGAATAACCGACCATAAGCTTTTGAGATTCAAGCTTTGTTGTTTTTGTGATAGCTCTACTATGATAAATGTCAAAGGTTGCTTGGGTATTTAAGATCTCGGTTGGATCCTAATTCATCTAATGTACAATCGAGATATCTTCCATGAACCAAAAGGAGATTTGCACAGGAATTCGGATATGCTAAGTATGACCTAAATCTATATGAAAGGTTATCATCTTATATAAGGCGATTAGTCGAAATGAAAGGCCACAAATTAGAGCTTTTGGTAGGTTGCTTTGAGTAGGCCTGCCAAACAGATCAAGTTGGGTTGGGTTCGGGTTCGAGTCATATATAAACAGGTTAGAAAACCCTTGACCCATACCCAACCCATTCAGTTAATTGGGTCGAAAATCACAACCTTGATCCGACCTGGAACGGATCAAGTTGACCTGATTTTGACCCATTTATTTCGGATTAGGTTCAGATCGAGTTAGCAGGTCGGGTCAACTTTTGTCAGCCCTAGCTTTAAGTGTCAAATAACTTTCCATTTTCATGTTATCAAGTAGCTATCACTGGCCCTTGTGTTACAGTTTAACTGATCCTTTATTTTTCTTAGAACAGGACATGATCTCTTTGATTCCTTACTTGGAATTGCTTGTTCTGATTAATCACATCCAATATTCATACCATTACTATATTCCTCTAAGTGAAGTTGCCTTCCAATCTACCCCTTTTATTTCACACTGCAAACTCGTGGACCCACATGAAACAAACGGAGAAGAACTCATGTGGACCACTACTAAAAGTGATCTATTGGTTCATATAGCCGATCCCTTATCTTTTGAGATCAGGTTGTAGTTGTTGCTATTGTTGTAATTTGCCTTCCAATCTACCCCTTTTATTTCACACTGCAAACTCGTGGTCCCACATGAAACGAATGGAGAAGATCACTCGTGTGGACGACTACTGAAAGTGATCTATTAGTTCATGTAGCCGACTCCGTCTTTTGGGATTAGGTTGTAGCTGTTGTTATTGTTGTTGATGTTGTTGTTGTTGGTCCCACATCTATGATGAGCATATCAAAATTGTGGTGTGTATCTGCATAGGCTAGATGTCACTGGTCCTGTCTGTGCAATGTTCTTAAAATGGATTCTGCAGGATAAGTTTTTTTTTTTTTTTTTTTTTCCTTGCTTCCCTTTCCTTAAAAGTAATGTTTCTGGTTAAGCTAGCCGTCCACTTTCCTTATTGGTAATGCACAAAACACCTCATCTATATTCCAAATGGAGTCATTTAGACTGAACTTAAAGCACTTGCCATGCATTTCAAGCCACACAATGAATTGGCAAAAAGGAAATACAAAGAAAGTGGCTATGCTTTTCTATAGTGCAATTTATTAGTTTCTGATTTGTATCTCATACTTCCTCTATTGCATTATACTTGCTACTACTGATAGTGACATGTTCGCACATATGTCAAAATTGGATGCGAGTATTTCAAAACAGAGGAAGTATCAAGGCGGAGGAAAAATACACTATTCTTTAAGAAAATTTTTAAACTTTTAGGGCCTAAAAACAGGTAATAAAATCAATGTAAACTACTTTTATTTAGACCCTTTAATTTAGAGTGCTCTGTGCGGTCGAAACATTCCACATGCCCATAATCTCCTCTGATACCAAGTATAATTAGGATAGATCATGGCAACTCAATTTGTGGTTCTGAACTGCAGAATCCTTGATACAATTAGATATTGTTGGTGACTCCACACCATCAAATCCTTGTTCTCTCTCTGATCCTTCCTTTGGCCCCTCTAAATTTAACCCATTTTATGAATGAAAAATGATGAAAAGTAGGAAACACAACAATATGCATTCTAGTTATAATTATCTCATATGTAAGAATAAAGCTTATTTGTGATAAGTTGCAGACTTGCAGAGTTAGCATCAGCCGCATTCGATTCCATCAGTTGCAGAATTAAAATTTTATCTTATTACTTCTCGAGTCGGGGGACTCTTTGGCCATGCTATCCTTTATGGGTATGAATTGCCGTCGTCCTTTCCTCCCCAGATCCTAGCCATAGTTTTCTATGGGCGGGATACACTTGGTATGATGATATGCAATTAATAAGAAATGAAAATAACTTAATGAATCATTCTACTACAATCCATTATATTTGGAAACTATAAACCTAATTTTTGGCTCCATCGAGAATAGACATAAGGAAAAGCAAGATACAAAGAAAAAAAGATGATATGTTGCGGTAGTGTGAAGTATATATAGGAGACTCACTTTTGTAATTTTAGTATACTAGTATGTTATACTAAAAATAAATAGCTCGTTAAGTTATGTGTACTCATTTTTGTACGGTTGAAGTGAGGTTTGTTACTAAGGGTTGATTGAAAATAACTTTATTAAGATTGTATATATCTGATCTGAAGTGAGGTTTGTTACTAAGGGTTGATTGAAAATAACTTCATTAAGATTGTATATATCTGATCTCAAATTTCGTCCAGATGGGAGTCACTTGATGGTATTGAACTGATGTGATGTTTTGCTTTGATCTCTTTCTATCAACAATTTAGATGAGACAACGTCTATGAGATTGGCAGCCCGTTCGGTAATCGATACTAAATTGTGGAAATGGTAATGGAAAGTTAGTGTAATTTTAGTAGAAATATCTCTTGACAAGTTTAATGGGTATGCTTATTCTCCTTCAACATCTCACTTTCTTTACAAAATTCATTCCAACTATTTGAAAATGTGGTATTAGGTGGTAATAGAATAATGTGAACAAAATACTTTTTTATATGACCATACTTTTATCGGAATGGCATGATACATATCATAAAAATTTACAGTACAAATCATTTTAATTAACACCAATTAGTACCGATAACTAAACGGCCATCAAAGGGTATGTTTGGTTCTCATGCATGCTAGCTATTCTTCAATTGCCATGATTTGTTTAAGATAGATAAGATGAAATTTATACGGACAAAGGGAAATGAGAAATTTGTTTGAACAATGATCCACAGCTACTCTATTCTGTTATATTGGAGTATAGTTGTAATGATGGAACAAATACATGTAACAGAATGGGTTTTAATGTAACAAATAGAAGCAGAAAAGAGAAGGGAATATATCTGATTATTATCAACTAAAATTCTAGACCATTTACATTTGTCAAAACTGCTTCAAAGCGATCTAATTAATCTCAAGATCACGAACGTTCGAATCAACTTTGTTGAACATGAGGGTTTGACTGCAAATGATTGTTGGCTGGTTGTGTTGATGTCTGTTGTTGCCTCTGTAAAGCTGCCATCCTGTTGTAGAGTTCTATGTTCATAGACTGCATACATATATAATGTAATGGGATTAATTGCTGTATTACATAGAAAGAATAAGGGGAAGATAGATCTCTTAGGGTGTGTTCGGTGTAGTACCTAAAGTAGCTGTTAGCCGTTTAATAAGGATTAACACTACTCTAGAAAAATGACATTGGTCGGTAAAGTAGCGGTTTAAGTTGTGTTTGATGCTGCAGTTGTTTTCAAAAGTAGCGAATTAAGATATTATTATGGTCCAACACCTAGCGTAACCTTTGGGGGATATCCGAATGCGCGCATCTCTCCTTGCCCACTCCTTGGAGGGGGCACAGGTATGATTTGCGCAGTACCCTTTTTCCCATGAACCCTGCCTTGTGCGGGATACTGAGTTGTTGTCTTTGCCTTTGACTTTGACCTAGTGTAACCGTAAATTTTACCAAACAATATTAATTTACACATCTAAATATTTAACAAGTACAATTCTACATCTACAGCTACTTAGCTACCTTTGACATGTGCTTAGATTCTTATATCTTAGTTTAGTCCACAAGGGTATAGTTACCTGTGCCAAAAGTGTGCTGTAGGGATCTTGTAAAGCAGCAGAAGTGCTGGCTCCAGGATCAGCTGGATTTGGTTGCTGGTTAGCCGCAGGCATCATCTGAGGGACGACAAAGGCAGGTGGCACAAATGCGGAGGCAGCATTAGCAACTTGAGTAGGATGCATTATTTGGGGTATCGTCTGATTCGCTGCATCGACCATACCGATTCCCATCCCTAGACCGGCCCCCATTCCCATCCTCGCCAGTAAAGACATCTGTTGTAAGTGTTGCTGCATTCCTAAAGGCATCATAAGCTGAGGCATAAATCTTGCATTTGTCATCATCTGAACTTGTGCTTGAAGCTGTTTTAAGTACTCTATTACCTCATCCAACATCGAGGCTTTATCTGTCTGTTACATTCCGAAAGGGGAAATTAGTATATCGGTAAGTATTAAAACATTTAAGTCGTTTTATGGATTATGATTTTGGTGACGTTCTTACCTTACTCGCATTTGGAACAAGCTTCTGCAGAGCTTTCATCTTTTGATTTATGCGGTCTCTTCTTCGCTGTAATATACAGTTATGTATAAACATTTTTGTATTCAATCAAAGTTTAAAACTTATAATCTGCTATAAAGATTTAATGATTCAGATTACCCTTTCAGACTGATTATGAACAGCGGCTGCTCTTCCTTTTCTTGTTGTGTAGAATCGACCTGTTTCTCCTTTAGTGTAGCGTTCATCTTGGTTATCCTGCAGGGTGTATTCCCAATTCCAATCATTTTCATTGCATAAAGAAAATACGAGGGATTCGGAGTTTAGAAGATTTAAGTACCGAGCCACCATGGCAAGCAGAGTCCTCATCAGTCGTAATCTTAGTCCTCGTACAACTTCTAGGAGACTCGTAAGACGCCCATGTCATCATAGTTGTGTCGTTAGTATTGTTATCCTTACAAAATGCAGCATTAGCACTTGCACACGCACTCATCTCATGATCGGCTGTGTTCCTGGCTGCACAGTTTTCAGACTCAGAGCGTGTTCGTTTCTTCATTAATCCCGGGGGAGTGGGTGGGGGACCACCAGTTGTTTGCATGTGTCCAGAGTTTTCAGCCCGTTTTCCACCAGAAGATCCCACAACTGATGAGCCAATGTTTTCCCTTTTCTGATGACCCGATTGCTGATGAGCAGCAGAAGTAGGCATTAGATTCGGGCTTTGTTGGTTGTTGCAGTAAGTGGCTTGATGGACCATGGACTCTAGTGTGTCCGAGGCCCTACCTAAGCCATCACCCCATGTCGGCTTTGGAGGGCAGGTGGTGGTTGTGCTTGCGGGACCAGGGAAAATCCCTCCGAGTTCATGCATGGCTAGTTGTCCATTTTCCCATGTCAGCTCTGTAACCTCAAAATTGGACCTGAAAAATTATTGCCCAACAAACATAGATGATTAAAAACTATGTTCCACATGAATTTATTGAATTTGTTGCACATCTCTTATCTTTTGAGATAGTTAAAACATAATATACTTTTACTAGGATTTTTTTTGTTATTTATACTTAGAAAATTTGATAAAACCGTGCATCGCACGGACACTATCTAGTTAATAATACATCATGTAACATAAAAATTAACGAGACGAGTTTTCTGTCCACCTTATACTATTACCCAGGATTCACCACTGATTTTAATCTCAATAGATATTAATGGAAAGAAACATAAGTTGCTTCTGTGTAAGCATATCAGAAACAAAGCATAACTAACTCTAGAGGAAAAAAAAAAAAAAAAAAACCATAAATTTTCCATCAAAACTAGCTTAGTTCATTGTGACCAAATCTCCTTGTATAATAAGCAAAAACCACCAAGAATGAATGTGTTTGAATGCATGATAAGGATTCACTAACCTTACCCGACTCAAAAAAAATGCATGAATTCAAAAAAACCAACACAACCCAAGATCGGTTAACTCATCTCAAGTCAGATGTACACAACTTTATCCTAATCGATAATGGAGAAAGGATTCCCAATCTTACCCAATTAAAAAAAGTCATGAATTCAAAAAACCAACACAACCCAAGATTTTCTAACATCATCTCGAGTCAGATGTATGCAACTTTATCCTAACCAACAACTGAGAAAGGATTCAATACTAACCTTACCCGAACTCAAAAGAAACTCATGAATTCAAAAAACGAACACAAACCCAAGATTTCTTCCATCATCTCAAGTAAGATGTATGCAACTTTATCCTAACCGACAACGGAAAAACGAAAAGCAAAGAAGGGAGAATAAAAGGCATACATAGGAACAAGTTGAGAGAAACTCTGTTGCTGAAAATGGAGATTGTGATTAGTGTGTAAGTCCACGTGAGAAGATGTGTTTCCTTCTTCTCCTTGTTTAAGGTCTTGTCTTGGGTGACTTAGATTCCAATTGGGTACTATACACTGACTCATGATGTTCTCTTCTCCTTTTTTTTTTTTTTTTTTGATTTTTTATAAAAATTTTCTCTATTTTTTCTTATTATCTATCACCCATTTAAAGGGAGGTTTTTATGAATGAATGAGAGCTGAAAATTTTATTTTGGCAGCTCACATGAATGTCATTTTCTTGTTGATTATGACTATTTTTTTGTGATTTTGTTGAAAAAAGAGTTCACAATCAATATGTGGTAACCAAATGAGGGAATATTACCACTAGTTATTGAGACTATGACTATGTGTTGCAAGAGAACTTAGGAGGGGTCTAGGGAATAGTTATAGGTGAACTTATTTTTTTCCTATTTTTATGCAAACCACTTAATAAGTTCTATGTTTTTTTCCTCCTCATAAAATTACTTTTTTATTATAAAAGAAGATTTTTTTTTCATTGACTAAAAAGTTTGTTGATCATAACGAGTCTATTTAGATTTTATTAGATCAGAGCTAAAAAGTCGTCATTATCATCATATCATGTGTATCTCGCTCATAGAAAACTATGATCAGGGTTTTGAGCATATCATGTGTATCTCGCTCATAGAAAACTATGATCAGGGTTTTGAGGAGAGAAAAACGACGGCAGCTCGTACTCTTAGAGTAGAGTGCAGTCAAAGAGTCCCTCGGCTCGAGAAATATCTTCAAAGAGAAAGAAACCTGCAACTTACAAATAAAAAAAATAAAATACGTACGAATAACTAAAAGTGTTGAACTGAATTAAATTGAATTGTGAATTGAACTAAACTAAAAATATATCAAACCAAACAAAAAAATTAACTATAATTTAGTGTTAATTTCAAAAATTAATTTTCATGAAAAACAATTTTATTTACAAAAAATCCATCAAACCCAACAATTCTAAATTATTATTACCATAAATGAATAAAAAACAAGTCATGTTAAAATTAATAAAAACAATCTATGCATCATTTATTACACCTAAATTGTGTATTTTTTTGGGGGGTGTTTGTGGATAGGTGTGAATTAAGCTTGTACAAACATTACTCGGCAAGGGTGAAGGTGGGCTATAACAAATAACAATTATTGATAGGCTAAGGTCCCTTGTTAGTATTCTTGCTTATCAACATCAAAGTTTATGGTTGTATGGACCAATCTTGTCCCCCCTACTTCTAAGATCTTCTTTACCCTTAATTTGATTAGAAAATCCCGATCAGGTTCCGAGCTTGTTCAACATGTTCAATTGCACAAGGCTGTAAAAAAATTAGAGGGCTCATATTAATTACGTAGTATATTATGTTAAGTGTTTAAAAATACAAAGTTGTAAGAAAAAATATCATAATTTTTGAAACTATACGAAACCTTTAAACATTTTCTCAATTTTACTCCGCGTTTCGGAATGTCTAAACTCATTTTTTTTGTCCTTTCCATGCATTTTTCTTTTTAAAAAATGATGTTTTGGCTTAAGTAGATTTATTAGTGTTCATAAACTCCAAAGAATATGCATTAATCATAAACTAAACATCACTTTTAATGTCATGTCATGTTATCATGTCCCATTTTTCCTTTTGGAGGTACGGTTGTACGGGTATGATTTGTCCACTATTTTTTCTCTCAAATTATGATTTTGTATGGAAATATTGAGTTGATGACTATGACTATCATTTATATAATAACTTCCCATCTTTAATTTTAATCAAGTTATATTTTGAGAATTGGAAATTATCTCAGTTGAAAAATGTACACTTTTTTCAGGCAAAACTAAGTTTAATTATAATTGTCCTCTTTCCTTTCCTAACTCTAACCTGTACACTTAAAAACTTATCTTTTACAACTAAACTGATTTAATTTGAATTCACCTACTTGAATTATTTGTAGATATTGGCCAATTAAATGGTTTTTTGTAGGTATTGTTAATGTGAAGAGTGGAATTTATAGCATTCAGATATTAAGGGAGTGGTTCTAACTATATGGCCTTTTTTCACGTTGATATACATGGTATAATTTAAGAGCAAATAACCGCATGAAACTCATCTCCAATAAAGTTTTTACAAATTGAAATTAATGTACAATTTTATTTTTAAAATTATTTGTTACATAGACACATAAGAAATATATCGTGTCCTGTAGCATTTGTTACAACGACAAAAGTTGAGCAAATCAAAAAAAATTATTAAAATGAGTAAAAAAATGTGATTTATGAGGAAGTGAAATAAATTTTAGATGAGATGAAAAGATAAATTAAATATGTGAATGGTCTAAAATAGAAATATACTCCTAGTAAATTATTTTGAACGGACTAAACTAAAAAATATAGCAAAATCTATACGACTGAAGTAGTTCTTTTGCTATTAAATATGCAATAATTTTGGTACTAACTAGGTATAGTTTGATGCTTTCTAATCACAATATGAAGGAATTCTTATCTAAAAAGGTTTTAAATTGCAATATTACAGAAGTACAATTTTTTTATTACATAATAGGTTAAGAAAAGGGAGGTCTAAATAAAAATCGATTTTATGATCTTATATAAAAAAATGTGATAATTACTCTAATTAAGACAAAATCTGATTCTTGACTACAAAATTTTAGATTTGATTAATTGAGACCAAGGGCCCAACAAAGAAGCAATGTCTACTTTTATAATGAAAATAAAATATTTGGAGCAAATCTAGTAATTTCCTTCTTATCATATATAAATGAATGAATCAACTTATTTTTGTTGTTAGCTAAAGATACATTTTGGTAGGTTGATCATGATAATGTATTTCATTAATTCTATTTACCATTTTATTAGTCATTAGAATAAAATATTATATTAACGTTCTCGAGAATTCACTTGAAGTAATCATTATTTTTCTCGAATAACATAATAAATTTGATTTTTAACAAACTCTCTTATCTCTTACTCTAACTTATAATTCAAAATAAAATATATTAAATGTAAGTGTACAAATAAAAAAAAAATACTCTATTTGTTTCGAAAAGTTTGTCTATTTTGAAATATTCTATTTAAAGAAAGAAAATTTATATATGTTTTTTCATAAATGTATAGCTAAAATATATCTATGTGAGATCTTGTTATATTCGTCTTGATGTATAAAATTTTTAATAGCATTTCATATAATTACTTATGAAATGTATTTGATAAACATTAAGACTTAAATCAGAAATTGAGGAAGTACTAGCACTTAGTTGCATATAGGTCAAATTGTAAATTATGGCATTCAATTTGCCTAGCATGTCTTTGAGTCATCTCTATATGTCGTGGACTACGTTTCTGGTCCATTTGAATTTACACCATAAAATTTAAATTTTTATATATTTAAATTTATAAATTTTTGTATGAAACATTCTCTTCGTAAGACATGTCTTATATTTGGGTTAAGTAGCCCAATAATAAAACATTTTAACTTATAGGGTTTCTGGTTTTGATATCGTCTCACTGTAAGATGGTCTCATCTCATACATCAATTTTTTTTATTTGTGACTATGCCAACCAAAAATATAAAGGCACATGAGGAATAAAACTTACAAGGAAATACTCATAACGTTGCCTAACGTCTATTTGAAGTAAACTTATAAGTTGCATATACAGGACTAGTTGTTAAGTGATTCTTCTAGAATTCCCTCTTATAACAAGTGTGAAAGAGAAAGACTTTCACTATTAATACTTTCTCCCTTCTATAATACTCGCTATTGAGTGTGACATGTTGTGTGGGAAAAAGTCACAATCAGTAGCAAGTATTACAGAACAAAGGAAATATTACTTTCACTTAACTACATTTAATATAATATTTTACAAGAAAATTAATTATATTAATACTTTTATAATCGCGTCTTTTTGGCTTATGGGATATATCGAGAAAAGGGAAAGAAAAAGTGCAAACGAGAATCAGACTCACAAAACCCAAATTTCTCTTAAAAGTTTCACATGTATTAATCAACTCAGACCAGATCAGATCAGCTGACTCTCAATATGATCGCATCTTAAATTAGATATAACTAGATAATCCCCGTGCGATGCACGGTTTTTTTCTTTTTACTGTTTTTTATAATATTTTAAAAATAAAGAAAATGAATTATAAATTATTAATTATTCATTTTCAATGAATTAATAATTGCATATAATAGCTTATATTTGATTCAAATTAAAATTTTACAAATACTATTTTATAAGTTTTATACAATGTTAAATGAGTTATTTTGATATTATATTAATATTTACTAAGTAAGCATAACAATGTATATGTAAAATAAATTTAATATTTAAAATTTTATTAAAAGGTAGATTACATAACCAATTCCATTAATACATTTACATATATTGATTATATAAACCAATTTCCAATGTATTGATTATTATGATAATATATTCATAAGATTTAATCAACATATTAGGATGACATCATAATCCTTAATCGGAGGGAAAATTTTTATCCACAAGATGACACTTCATTAGTTTGGATGCATGATAATGTAAGCGTGTTTTATTTTAGTTATAGGTATAGATAGGTTGTTTCCTATAATGAATTTTAGGGAAATGTCAACCCATATATTAAAACACATTGTCAACTCAATAATTATTGTAATTAATGCGGAAATTTCAATCAAAGGCCTCCCAACAACTTCAATTACTTAACAATCCTAACGTGGAATTTTCTATCAGTAGCCTTATTTTCTTGAACGTGAAAATTAATTATTAGATTTTCATAAATTTTTATTCACTTTTTATTATTTTGATTTATATAAAATTCATTTTAATTTTAATTTTACTCACATACTCAATCAACTTAAATCTATAAATCAAAAAAAAATATGGCATGTGATGTGGCAATGCAAGATTTGTTAAGAAATAAATTCAACTCATAATTAAAGCCTTAAAAATCAAAGATTCACCATATTTTGTCTAAAACTTTTCTCTTTTATCCTAAAGTTTTATCTTGAGAAGTACTAAATAAATAATTAATAATTTTAGAAAATTAAATTTTGCCGCAATTAAAGTCAGTACCGTTTTTTTCGGATAAAGTCATAGGTTTAATTCTCACCAACATCTCAATTTCTCTTGACAGAAATTCTTATAAGAGACGTTCTCTATGAAAGACCGTCTCTAATTGGGCTGATACATTATTTATTTTTTAAAATATTGTAAGTAGGCATTAAGAATAATATAAGTAGACATTTAAGATATTAAAAGTAGACAATAAGAATACAATAGGTAATTAAGCATTGAGGATAATGTAAGTAGACATTAACAATATAATAAGTAGGCATTAATCAGTAATAGGCTGTACTTGAAATACGTCTCTCGAAAGACTATCTGATCATATAATAATAATTATAATAAATGATAATGGAACGTGTCTCTATAAACCACATGTAATGTTTTGACTAGAGTATTTTGTATAGAGACATGGGTCCACCAAAATTGGGTACCAATCATTTTGGACCAGTAGTATGCAAGATTAAGATTCTCAACTTCTTATGTGGCTACAATTTTATCCATTTTTCCTACTTTCTTTATCACGTTTATGCACACCTTTCATGATTATTAGCTACATTTTAACTCTAGATTAAATCTAACCCCTAGTCTTATGAAAAGCATGTGCCACATAGCAGTTTTATTAGATGTTAGTGGTTTAATATCGTTAAATAATTTTTTATTATTTAAAATTCGTATTAAATCTCTTTAATTTTTTAATTATAGTCACTCTATAAAAATTGCTTAAGATTCATCACAATTTTCACACATGTTAATGGACTATTTTAATTGTTAATATGATCTCTAATAAACATATTTGAAAATTATAAAAAGTTAATATTAATAAATTCTAACAAGAATAAAGTTGCATACACGAAATCTCCTAAATCAAGGGCAGATCCAATTATGAGCAATGTTGTCGATCGACAACATATGATTTAGGAAGAGTTGGTATTACTCATTGCCTTCTATCCCCAAGACCTAGGATCAAACCCCCTTTCTATACGTTTTTTTAATTCTCTTATTATCCACCCTCTCCAATCAAGCCGTCGCACACAAGGCTGATACTTTCTCTCCTTTATTTCTCTTATTTTATCAATAATATTTTGCATCATTGTTGTTCATTTTAGGGAGTCAAATTTATGGAAATTGATGAGGCATTCTGATTGATTGAGTTCTCCTTGTTATATATTGAAAACAATTAACAATTTTGTTAAATTCCGTGTCGTGCTTCTAATTCTTTAAACTTTTGTTGGAATTTGTTGGAATTTTATTTGATTAGCAATTGTTTGAGTTTGTTCACTACAACATAAGTTGCTTTTAGTGGGATATATTTAGCGACATTTAATTTAAATGTCGCTATTTCAAATTTCTTATAGTGTATATAGAGGATTTAGTGACATTTATTAGACCCTTTAGTAGCATATTAAAAAGTCACTCTAAAGCTTTTAGCGACATAGGATATAGTGACATTTCTCACAAATGTCACTATACACTATAGTGACAATTACATATGCCACTAGAGACCAAATTAAGTGTCGTTAAATCACTTTGTGGTGGAACTTAAAATAAAAACCAATAATAATTACACTAAAAATATGAATTAGTGACGTTTTTTTAATGTCACTAAATCTAATGGCGCAAAAAGCCAAATTTGTTGTAGTGGTTTGAATAAAAGTTCAAATGATATATTATACATAGTTTTAAAAGTATCGAAAGACGACATAGACGACTATCGTAATTAAAATCCTAATAAAAGTAATTTTTTTATATTATCGACATCATTTGATTTTCTTCTGGATCCGCCCCTGCCCTGAACCCAATAATATATCTTAAGTGGAGACTGGAAACCACTTATTTATAATTATATCAATACAATGAAATATTGTTGTTGTTCATTAAAATTTAAACTTATGGGACATGAGCTTTTTAAGTCGCACTCTCCTCTATGGACTATGGGTACGAGTTATCGCCTTTTTTCTCTCCTCAGATCCTGACTATAGTTTTTTATGAACGGAATACACTGGATATGATGATGATGAATATTTTTTAGGAAAAGTTTAAATTACCAACATTCTCAGATGAGATAATCTAGAAACCTTTTTAATCCATATATCATTTGGTGTCTTATCTAGATTTTCAATCATACTCGTATTTAAAGTGTGGGTAACAACTTGAAGAGCATATCTCAATATGAAATGGATAGGTATCTAACTATGTAATTATGTTGCTTCTTTCAAACACACTATTCAATTACGGTATCCGAACACAAGTAAATTGTCAAAAGAAGTTTTTTTTTTAAGATTAATAAATTAGGAAAAATTATCAGAAATAATATTTTTTGCGTATTTTTTTATAATAATATCAATTTTTAATTTGATTAGTCATAAAGAATACCTAATTAGGCAGTGTTTTTCTAGAATAACCCTAACATATTAAAAATCAAATTTTTACTTTTTTAATTAGTATTATTGTTTCCATTTTTACTTTTTTTAATTGCTTTACTTATTTATAAGCATTTAATTTAGCTTTCCCGTGAAGATACTTCTCTCCTTCAAAGGTATGAGTTTTCATTTTTAATTAGTATTATTGTTTTAAATTCAAAAAAAAAAATTAGTATTATTGTTTTCATTTTTAATTTGATTAGCCATAAAGAATACCTAATTTGGCCGCTCTCTCCTTCAAGGTTATGAGTTGTAGCCGTCCTTCCCTCCCCAGACCCTATCTATAATTTTTCTATGTACCGGATACACTAAATAAGATAATGATGAATATTTACGCTAAATCCAAGCGAGTCCTAAATATAACCTTTCCCTCCGTTCCCTTTTATATTTCCCAAGAAATATACAATTCAAATAGAAATAAACATATACATAATTTTTCATAGATATCTACAACTTAAAATATATCAATTTGATATCTTGTGTTAGAGTATATAACATATCTTGAGGCCTCAACCATTAGCTTAAGCTTTTGGTTGAGTTGGTTCCATGACATGGTATCAGAAGTCAGTGTGACAAGAGGTCACAGATTCGAATCTCAATCACCCCTCTCGTAGCCTCAATCATAAGCTTAAGCTTTTGGTTGAGATGGTTCCATGACATCTTGTTAAATTTAAATTAAATATTATATAAAACCTTATTATATATCTATCATATTTAATTTGTGTGCAATACATTTATTAATATCATGAGATTAAAACATGTTCTTTGATTAAAAAAAAAAAAAAGAAAAGAGGAGTACAAAAAATATTGGAGCATGTCGGCTAGTGGCTCTAGAGATAGTCGGAGTAACATTAACAATAAATGACACTATAAATATATCAAGCTAGCCAGGTTGGACTAGATTACTTCAAGAGTTAAATGAAATGATAACAATTTGTCAAGAGTTGAGAATGACTTGTAAATTTCATTATATGCATTGTATCTTAACTTCTTATGAATACTATCTACACAAATTTGGTCCAAGGATAGTATTGTATTCTAAACCACTATCTTATTTTGAACTTTATGTATAAAAAGGTTACCGCGGAACAATTTGGTAAATTTCAAGGTTATCATGTGGATTTTTAAAAGTTTTATTTAACATGTGAAAAACCCAAACCCTTAGAGTTACACGTGAAATTTCTTTTTTTTTATGTTTACCTTAAATGTCTCATGTTTATTTATAGTACTTATTTTCTTACCACTTAACCTTAAGACTAATTCTTAAATGAGATGGTCTCACGGTTGAGACTATTTCTATTGGACTGACCCAATACATATTTTTTGTCTTAAAGTGATCACTTATAACGTTAAAGTGATCACTTATAATTTAAAATAATCATTTTTTATAGTTATTAGAGTGATTTCTTACAACATTAAAACGATCACTTACGATCTTAAAGCAATCAATTAAGAAATAGGCTAATATATGGGTCTGTCTCATGGTGAGACGGTCTTATATAAGACAAGCCGTAACCTTAATATTCCACTTGTATGGAACCTTTTCCCCAAGGCCTTTATACCTTGGCGGAGCTTGATTTAGTTTAATTGATATGTGATTTTTTATAAAAAAAAAAAATTAGTATCCCACTTTAATTTTTAAAAAAATTAATTTTTTACCAATTTACTCTTAAAATTACATGTCAACTACTTATTTAGAGTGGTCTTTACCCCCTACTTTTTCTTAATATTTGTGTCAAACGAATATGAAAAATTAGGTGTGAATTGGAGGGAATATTACTATTTATTTTAGTTTGTTCGATCGATTTTGCTTCAATTTTTTATAATGGTTTTATTTTTATTTTTTTTCTCTTAATATGATCCACAAACTTACTCCCTCCTATTCCGTATAATTGGGACGTTTTTTTATTTGGCAAATTCACCTTAATTGTCTCATCTTCTTTCTTGGCACTGATTTTTTTGCCTAAATATTCTTTGTTCACATAAGTAATGACCAAATTTCCCCACTTACACTACTTAAAATACCCCAACTACCACTGTAACAATTAATTTAATCATTTAAAATACTCTAACTATCACCTTAACAATTAATTTAATCATTTAAAATACTCTAACTACCGTCTTTTTTGTAGACCCCATCAAACTCTTAATATCGTGCCCAATTCAAATGTCCCAATTATAAAAAATAGGAGAGAATATTATTTATTTTTCATCTTTACCATTTATTTTTATTATCTATTTATTTATTTTTAAAAATTTTTCATTGTTACACTAAATTTTAAACAAAATTACTGGTGCATTATTTATTTATTTATTTCATTGACAGTTAGTACGATTGAAAATAGGATGGCAAAATGGGGTCCTCGGCTCCTGGCGATCCCATTTTTCTTCAGCTGCAGCGCGTTAACCGCTATGTGCTCCCTGTGTACTTTCATTTTATTGTCAACAATGCCCTATCTAGTATGTACTCGCTCCTAATCCCTCTAAATGTTCTATTTGATTTGACATATCAGTCGATCTTCTGCGAGACCGTTTTTTTGAGAGACATCTCTCCGGCCCAACACATTAAACGTTAATGTCCATTTACGACATCCTTAATGCTTATTTACATTATCCTTAATGCTTACTTACAATATACTTAACGTCCACCGAAAAAGTATTTAAAATGCCTACTTATAATATTCTTAATCTCTACCGAGAAACTTAGCCTACTAGCCTACTTACCACATCCTTAATGTCTACTTACAATATTTTTAATGTCTACTTACAATATACTTAATGCTCACCGAGTAAATACTTAAGTAATTACAATATTCTAATGCTTACTTATAATATTCTTAATGCCTATCGAAAAATTTACTCTATGCTTAAGTAATTACAATATTATAATATTCTTAATGCCTATCGAAAAATTTACTCTATATCGAAAAATCGGGATCTACCCAATCAGAGATGGCTCTCAAGAGACCATCTCTACATGGGTGGATCTATGTATGGGCCCCCAGGTAAAAAATTACGGATTAGATTTCAAGCACAATTTTCAGCGATTTTGGACATTTAAAAGTCAAAACTCTAAATTACTCTCCCTTTCTCTCTACTCCAAAAAATCTAAAAAATTTTAATCACCGCTGCCATTGTCGGCCACCACACCCTCCTGCTGCCTCAGACGATCCATCACAGCCTGTCACCGATGTCAGACGGTGCTACAGCTGGGTGCTCGCGCCTCGCTGCTTACGCCTCACAGTTGACGGTCTTCTCTTCTTTACAAAAACCCCTGAAAATCATAATTTTATTTTTTCTAAGTATTTTTACTCCTAATTTTAATCTTAATCTTTATGTTCTAATCTTTAGTCTAAATCTTAATCTTTTTTTTTATTTTGTTGTTCTAAATCTTGTTTCTTGACTTTTTTTAGAATGTTGTTTCTTGATTTTTTTATAATGTTGTTTCACCAACTTCAAATAGAAAAATAGGCTAATGGATGAGCAAATGCCTATCATAATACTAGCTTCATTGCAAATGAAACTCCAAAATTTACAAAAAAAATTGAATTTACAAAAAAAATTGAATTTAGAATTTTGGTTTTGTTAGGTAATTTGAAAAAAATCCATGAATTTGTGAGTTTTAATGGTGTTGGGTCTATATATACGTCAAAATTTACAAGAAACAACATTCTAAAAAAAATTTTGGCTTTGTCATGGGATTATTGATTGCGCTTTGGCTTTGTCTTGGAATTATTGCGCTTCTACAACTCATTTTGCCGAAATAAAAAAATATTTTGTTGTTCATTATACAAACGAAACTATGTTGAAATTTCGTCCATTCGTTGGTGCCCCAGAGAAATATGAACCCTGGATCCGCCCCTTACTCTCTCACAAGAATTTGTGTTGACATATTTATCAATGCACATTTTCAATCTTAAATATAATATTTCTAATTGTACTCGAGTAAAATTTATAAAAAGTTGATATTTATAAATTTAAAATAAGACTAATCAAACAAGATCTCAATATATGTTTTAACTTTTAGATTAAAAACAAATCATATAATAAGAGTAATTGATGAATAGTGTTGAAAAACCTAATGGGACATTTAAAGGGGATAGAAGGGAGTACTATTTAGTACTTCCTCCGTTCCATAATACTTGCTACTGAGTGTGACATATTGGGTTGAAAAACGTCACTATCAGTAGCAAGTATTATGAAACGGAGGAAATATATTACTAGTGTTTATTGTTTAGTTGTTTACTAATAATAATACAATTCTTACTCCAATGTCTAATTACACGTTGTTGAGATTTAGAGCATGTAGGATATTATCCAAGGCTTAGGAATATATACAAGTACATATACTAAGCAAATACGTAACAACGGAACCAAAACAAAGGACCAAAGGCATGTGGTTGCTCGTTCGAGCATGCTGGTGCTCGTTCGAGCGCTTCCTATGCTCGTTCGAGCACTGGCTCCGGGGTTGGTCAGTTTGCTTTTGAACCTTCTGTTTGATGTTTTGGTATTTGCTCGTTCGAGCACTTTGGGTGCTCGTTCGAGCACTATCGAATTTTCGAGGCAGAAACTTTCTGGAAGCTGTTTTGTAAACTGCTCGTTCGAGCACCTATAGTGCTCGTTCGAGTACATTGATACAGTGCATGTTTTCATGAAGCTAAGCTATGTTTCATGGAATGATATGTTGTTATGGACGGATGTTTTACATCATTAATGTCTGGTAACCACCAGACATTGTTTGGATGGATCCATGTGACACTTCAAACTCTATAAATAAGAGTGAGTGCATGGAGACCAAATCACATCTTACTTGAATTTAATTTCTGTCATCTTTCTCTCTTTTCTCTAGATTCATAAAGGAGAGTAATTAACTTCTTTATTGTTTTCTGATTTCATTCTCTTCATAAACATATTGTTGTTTAGTTCAATCGATCTGTACTAGTCGGTTGATGTGGTTGATTGTATCTCGTTGTGAATTTCCGGCATCATAACCCAAGTACCTTTGTGGGGGAAATATCACAAAAGGAAAGCTTGTAGACGCCTTCAACCTTTTATCAAGATTTCTGGTGACATTGTGTTGCAAACGTATCTTCTCTGCGGTGTTCTTTTTGGTTCATGATTCATACAAGGAAGGAGTTCGGTGCCATACACAAAGGAGATACTACATAGATTATATTGTATTGTAGTTTTATTTTCACATTATTACTAATATAACACACGTGACACATGTGATGTGATGATTCGACCACCATTTGTTGTTTTCCTCATCATACCATGTACGTTGATGATCATGGTAGTAGACTAGTAGTGATTAGTCAAATTAATGAGGTATTGCAGCTCCAAAAACTTACTATATAAAAAAATGCAAACATACATACTAGTAATAGTCTTGGATGATTAATCCAGGCCAAAATGAAATGAGATGAATGAAATCGAATGATATGGTCATGGCATGAGAACGAATTCAATCAATATACACTTATGACAATATTTAAGTGTTAATTTTATTAATTCAAAAGTTTTACATTTTTCTATTTTTATTTGTCTTAATTTTATTATTTTGCTTTTTAAATAAGTAAGTGTTACAAGTTATAAAGTCCACAAAATTTTCTCTTAGTCTTTAAAGAACTTAAATAAGGTAAACATTTGCCTAAAACTTAGGACTAAAAAGGAGTTTTATCTCAATTTCACATAATACGTAAATCACTATATATACCCAAAAAAGATTCAAGAGGGCCGACATTCCTACTTCTTTCTCTTGGTCTCTAAAGAACTTAAACAAAATAAGCTTTTGCTTAGGACTCCGGGCTAAAAAGGGGTTTAATATCTCAACTATTATCACTAAAACGTAATAAATCATTATTTGTAAAATTATAACATTACTTTAGCCCGATGTCATAACTTTAGCAAGCATTTCTCCCAAATTCTCATACTTTCAACTCAAGGGTTTACTTCCAATTACATCCAAAAAAAAATTGAAGAGGGCTACTTCTTTCTCTCGGTCTCGGTCTCTAAAAAACTCAAATAAAATTGACGTTTGTCGAGGACTCAAAGAAAAGGGTTGAATATCAAAATTATTATCACATACTCCTTCCAATTCACCACTAAAGTCTCATTTGCTTTATGCACTTCATCCAATGCATTTATTTAATCGTTAATATATCTAATTGTGCATGATTAAAAATTATGAAAAGTTGATATAAATAATCCTTGTATTGAGACGAATCAAACAAGATTTCACCTGACTATGTTTTAACTTATAAATTAATAATAAAATAAAAATTAAGAATAAGATATAAATAATGTCCAAAAAGTAAATGAGACTTTAGTGATGAATGGGAGGGAATATAACGTAAATCATTATTCGTAAAATTATAAGTGTACTTTATCCCAATATCTTAACTTTACCTGCACTTTTCCCACATTCAAGGGTTTACTTAACTACACCAAAAAAATTCAAGAGGGCCGACATTGTTCAATTCATCTACAACATTTGCAGCAACAAGCTCAAACGGATCTAAAAAGAGGTGAAATCTTGCATGTTTGGTTATGACCTCTCAAACCCTAAAAAGTTCTTGCATTTTCTCGTTAAAATTCGTGTTTGGGTATGTTTAATGTGAAGTTTGTGTTATGGTTGAACATTTTGATCATTTTGTGTTGAGTTTCTCCTCTTGCTCTTAATTTGTTGAATTGTGGTGTTATCCCACCAACTTTGAAGATCCCTTTGGTTGTTGGTGTTGATTAGTAGACTTGCGTGAAGTTTGATTAGGGTTTTTTCTGCTTAATTGTTTAAAACTTGCATTGATCCTTTGGAAATGACACTAAAATAGGCAGACGATGGGTATCACCTTGGCCAGCGAGGAGTGAATAGATAAAAGAACTAATCATATATACATTGTAAATTTTTTAAGATGTCTACTTAATTCATTAACCAAAATTTTAGATATTGGGCCGCTCTGGCACTAGGTAAATGTCCACCTTGCCTATGATTAGGAACGGCCCTGCGTGCGCCTGACCGTTCTACTGGGACACTCGACTTCGCCTCCTTCCAAACCAACTGAACTATATTGATAGCTAAGCAGAGGCCAATTCATTCTAATCTCGGGACATTTTGTTGAGTTAGTAGAGAGTGGGGCGTGGTTAAAATGGCTTCATGTGTTTGTTCGCTAGCGTAACTAGTGAGGCCAACTCAATGTCGTGCCCCCTCCCCTTCTTCAGCAGTTTGCTCGTGTTAAAGCAAGTACCAAATTACCTCAGTGTGGAGGGTCTTTCGAGTGCCTTGATGAGGGTGCGACGAAGAACAAGTATGTGGTGCAAATGAGGTACAATGGGCAACGCATGGGAGGACTTGTTCATTGCATAAGAGTGCACCTCGATCAAGGCAAGGAAACACGAAGAAAAGAGCTCGTTCGAGGCAGCACATGAGCATTAGGCAGAAGGCAATTGAAGAGCCGGTCGACAGGTCGAGCGGTGTTCAGCACCCAAAACTAACGACATTTTGTTTTTGTTGTGGGATTTGTTTGGGCTATAAGCCATTGGTCCTAGGGTTTCTAATATGTGCTAGAATATTTAAGAGGGGTCTTAGAACATCATTAGAAGCATGAGGTGAGGTAATTACATTAGAGAAGCTAGGGCATTGGCTATTAGAGTGTTTTCTTTGTATTAGTGCCATTTATGGAGTAGAAGCATGAGGTGAGGTAATTACATAATTTACATTAGAGAAGCTAGGGCATTGGCCATTAGAGTGTTTTCTTTTGTATTAGTGTCATTTATGGAGTTTCATCATTAAAGGTGAAACCTTTATGGTTAAGAGTGAGCTCATAACTATTAGAGTGTTTTCTCTTGTTCGTTCTCTGTTTTTCACTCATCTTCTAACTATTATTCTACCGTTATTGGGTCCGAGCTATTCTCTTTCAGCTTGGTTTATGTTGAACCCTGGTGAGAGCTTGAACCTTATATATAGAGATCGCCATTCTACCATTGTTGGGTCCGAGTTACTCTCCTTTATTTTTTTCGATCTTGTTCTTTTCATGTTAGGCCAACTGATGTCGTGCCCCCTCCACCTTGGTTTCTTTTCCCGTCTAGTCTAGTGAAGCATGTCATGTGTATTGTAAGTTACCCAAATCTAAAATTCATATTAAAGTATTGGTTAAAGTTGAAAGTCTAATTGAATAATAATGAATTTGATATTTGAAACCATGTGGGTCCCACGGGCATAAGACTAGTTTTCTTTACAAATGATGAGAATTGAAAATTTGATATGGAAATAATGCTAATATTCAAAGCAAAAACATTGAACAGGAAGTCTTCCAGTTGACCTGATCTTGTTTGCCTGTTGTTTTGCATAAGCCTCTTCACTTGTCTTTTTATCCTCTAATTGCTTCATTGCTCCCCTTGCTACATTTTCAATCTTCTCCATTTTGTTCCCATAATGGTGATAATTCAATCTCTTTAACCTTTCTAACTCCTCCTACCAATTTTTGTAACAACTATTTTACCCATAATACCCATACATGATCATAAAAACATTTCAAATAATTTATTTGCTTTTTTTTTGGTCGATTTTGAGGACTAGTTAGAAGTACGATATATGAAGTATGATACATGAAGACATGGAGAAAAAGGCTCCAAATACGAAAAAATAATTTTCTAGTTATAAATTAGTATTTTTTTAAGAATAAATGTTCTGTGAACAAGTGATTTCATGTTCTTTTTGATCAATATAACATGTACGAAGTCTGTTTTTCCATTTGTATATTAGGAGTTATTTTTGTGCTATATTATATAAAGAGTGTGTTTGACAAATAATTTTTTAGATAATGCTTGGTTTTTAGTTTTTTGTTAAACAACCAAAATAAATATTTGGTATATGACCAAAATAAGTTGTCTATCAAACATCTTTATAAGGCATGGTTTTAGATCTGGCAAATCGATTAATATTTTCTGCAGGTTAAACCATCTAATAGTCATTTACCAAACAGAGTCAAAAAAGTCTAAAGAGTTGACAATGACCAACTTTAGGAATTAGAAATACCTTTCTTCTTTCCATGACAATAGTAGCATTCTTCTTCTTTTCATTCTCCCACTCTCCGATCTTATCTTTCATCTTTTCATACCTAGTAATAATTGAATGAAAATTAATTAATTTTCAAATAAATATATACAGGTAGTTCTATACAATCAAATATTAATAGCCACTCCATTTATCCTCAAAAGATTATAACAATAGGTTGGCGCAATGTTTATAATAAGAAAAGTATTGTAAAGTAAAAAAGACCAACTAAAATAAAAAATATAGGAGTGTTTGGCAAATTAGTTTATTGAGCAATTTTAGCTTATTTGGATATAAATAGAGGATTGGGTGGTCAAACTAGCTAAAGATAGTGTTCGGTGAATTAGCTGGTTGAAATAGCTTATTGATACGAATAAGCTGTTTTTGAACCAGCTGCTTATAACAGCGGGTTAAAAATCAGCTGGTCAAATCAGTTAATAAAATCAACTGGTTAAATCAACCACTATAATCGACTATCGACTATCAGCTATCAGCTATTTGCCAAACATCCTCATAGTGATTTTAAACGGACAAACCATTTATGAATCTTGGCTAATCTTGCATGTTCCCATGCTTCTGCTTTAGTCATTTCCATCCTTCTGCTCCTCTGTTCTTGTTCTACCCCTGATATCTCAATACTTTTGGATGAAGTCTTCAATATTGAACTTTGATTACCTACCACATTTTTTCATAATTTTCATAAAATTAACACTTTGCTTTCATATTATGATTTCTTATACTAAAAATTCACAATAAATCATTTACCATTCTTACATTTCTTATTTATTTGAAATTTAAGATATATTCGCAATTAGTTAACTTATTACTCCTTCTGTCTTACTCTCTTGACAACGAACATTACATGCAGCTTTACATTAATAAAAAGGAAAATTTGATATTAATAATCCGACCTTTTATTTACCTTTTGATTATTTTCTAACAATCCAACCTTTGCCCTTAGTTCCTTGTGAATAATCCAACCTTTATTTTAGTTTGCTAGCAACATTCCTTATTATTACCCATTATTAGTAATACGGTATGTTGTGGGCAAATTATTAACAAAGGTTGGATTATTAGAACATAATCAGAAGGTGAGATTATTCTTAGCGGATGAGTAAAATGTTGGATTATTAATGTCAATTTTTTCTAATAAAAAAGCACATGATTTAGTTAGTCCTTTTACTTTAATCTATTATAATGTTAAGAGAATAAAATATAATTATTAAGGTATTTTAAATTAATAAAAATAAAAATATGTGATTGTAGATTATACTCCCTCCGCCCCTTCTTATTGTCCACTTTCTAATGGGCACGCAAATTAAGAAAACTGGTAGTGGGATATTTTAAGTGATTATAATAATTGTAAAGGTGGTAGTTGGGATATTTAAGTGATTATAATAATTGAAAAAGTGGTAGGTGGGGTATTTTAAATAATATAAGTTGGGGTAGTTGGGGGTATTTAGGTAAAAGATCTTTGCCAAAAATAAAAAGTGGACAATTAGAATGAACTGACCAAATAAGGAAAGTGGATAATAAAAAAGAAACGGAGGGAGTATTTAATTGTTACCTCCATTATTATCTCTTCTTTCCAAAAGTGAAGTTCTCCTCATTAGAGTTTCTAAATCAGGAAACTCAAAAGTATTAGTATCTTGACTATCTTTCCTGGTCTTGATTGTATGATCAGCTGCAGGATCTTCTCTAAAACTTTCGACCATTCTTCTCTCAAATTCAGCTCTTGTCTCTTCAAGTGAGTATATTGCATATGCTGCAGCTGCTATACTTGCTGCAAATTCACTTTCCTTGCTCTTGTACTCCATTATTTCACTCCCTTCATTTGATCATCCATCACCACCATTTTTAGTTAACTTTTTCAAGCCATCGGTTCAGCCAAAAGTTTAAGCTAATACGCTCTATCATTTAGGAATGTGGATGGAACACGATACGTTCTGAAATTTAATGTAACACCCGAATTTCCTCTTGTCCTCTGAATTTCCTACCGCTTATACGAAACCCAAACCGCAAAAGAGGGGAGGAAATCCGAGTGTTACATTTAAACCGTAACCTCTTGTCACTATGGCTTCTCTATTAGCTTGGACTTTTGGTTGAGACCTTAGAATATATGTTGTATACTCTAACACATATATGATAGTTACTAGAAGTCCGTTTGGTTGTAGGTATTAAATAATGGGAATGATAATAACAAATTTTTGTTAATTTAGTCAGAAAATTTATACTCATTTTATTTTCTTCATAAAATTTATTTAATATATTGTTATTTGAACATGTGGCTAGGTGATAATCGAAAATTATGAATAAAGTTTTTTTGTTGCGCATTTAAATTTTATTATTATTATTATTATTATTATTATTATTAGTACCATCAATCAAACGGGCAGTTAAGGAAAACCGTAAATACCTCTTCTGAAAGATTCAGATTTCATTCTGTCTTTTCTTTTCGGAAAGTCTTCTGATCTATCTAACTTCACATCTGAAAAACTCACAGATCTGATAATACATATGCTATGTTAATGTTTGCTCAACATGGAGTATGAATTTTAGTTTGCCAGAGTTATTGGTTTATTTGATTAGAAAATTAAATATTAAATATAAAAATTCAAAAAATAAACAATAAATTTATTTAAAACGCACACCCAATATTTAAATTCTTGTTCGTTGAATACAATTAAATTAAATTTTAGCCGAATGAGAATTTGCGTTAGGTTATTTTTGTTCTCCTTATTCAATCATCTTATGTTCTTTACAAAATCAATTCTAATACATAATCATTTTTAAAAAGGTAATATTATGGTAAATATAATGAAAAATCTTTTTTTATGATCAAAGCTCCATTACCTTGGGAAAAATATAATACATTTCATAAAAATTTACAAAACTAGTCATTTTCATTATCACCTTTTAGTACCAACAATCAAATAAATTATAAGAAATGATAAATTTAAATCATTATGACAACAATGCGTTTTGATAATTAATCAGGAATATATTATATGATAAAAAATTTCTAAGATAATGATAACACCAAGGAAATCACCCATAAAATGCAATAAATTGTAAATAGAAAACATAAGGTAAAATAAAATACATGAAAATTAATTAAATGATGAGGTACCTTCGTCGTCGGTTCTTCTTGTGTTGGTCCATTGTTCTTGGGTGCACGTACCATGGACCAATCTAGCTTAGACCTAGACGATATATATTACCTAAAATATTAATTTGTTTGCTCTTATCGGGTCGACTAGTTTGCACATATATATGCGAAAATGAAAATATCAGTGATGTATAAGCTTCAAAAACTGATGTACTCGACTCGAGTTGAGTTGAGTTGAGTCGAGTCGGGTTTTTCATCTTCAAAGGATGCAACAATAAAACGTACTATTTATTAATCAGAAAGGGATTGATGAGAAAGAGTATGGCCGTGGGGGCAAGCAATTAGTAACGTGTAATAAATATGCTTTGCAGACTACAACTTGGTTTGTTATACAATCGTTAGTATGAAGTATAATATCTTTGAATGATGGATTGGGATAACTAGTTAACAAGTAAAGCATCTGTCCCTAAGACCTAAAATACCACATATATACACAAATTAATGAAGAACATTAAAGGCTATAATAATATACTCTTATCAGGGCCGACCCTAAGTTTTTAGGGCCCGGGGTGAAAGATTATTTATGGGCTCCTAAATTATTGTATATATAGAAATGTTTGAATCTTAGCATTAATTGAAAAGTAAAATTTAGGGGGCCGTGGGCGTAGGCGCGCCTTGCCCTTACTTAGAGTCGGCCCTGAGTCTTATGTTTGATCATGCTACATTGGACCTATTCAGGCGAGTTTTAGGTCATGTCATTTTTAATAGGATCGACTTAACAGGTCAAGAACTTTTATATTTTTCCTTATTATAATTTTTTTTTAAAAAAACTACTAATCTATTTATGTTTTTGTTGAAAATTTTTTACACTAAAAAGGACAAATATAACTATTTTAGAAATACATTCAAAAAAATTTTGAATAAAAGATTAAAAAAATTGACTTTAAATGTTGTGAATTCTGACTAAAATGAAGACATGGAACTGAAACAGGTCAAAATGATCGGATTTGGACTTTAATTGGGTTTGATCCAGTTTTTTTAAGTCGTCACGTGTCAAATTTTTCGGGTGATACTAATTTTCAATCGAATTTTGGATAGGATCAAAATTTGACAGGTTTTTTTACATTCTTAATATTGGTCATAACTTTAATTTGATTGGCCTATGTCGAAAATGAGATAATCAGATTGCTTGTTTGATTTAATAGTCTCAACATTTTAGAATGTTGGTTATATTTGACTTTTTTTAATACATTTTTTAAGTACGCTTTATAAAAATTATAACAAAAATTTCTTTTAAAAAAAAGTCTTACAAAATTGCATGTGAATATGTTTTAGCTTATTGATATCCATAAATGTCTGACTCTCAACGAATATATAGATCATTCCGAATCCAATAATTTTTGGTACGAGCTCAATATCGCTTCAAATATTCTAATTGACAAGTGACTCAAATTTCATTAGGTAACAAACCCGATAAGCGATAAACTGTGGTTAAACCGACCCGTAACTAATCAATTTGACCCGAGCATGACACACTGCGGCATACAACTGAATATTTAACCGATTTGAAATCTTATTGAATTGAATGACACCTTCCGAAACCGACCCGATGACCTGAATGAACACCTCTAATTGAGATGCATCTTATGAATAGCTTAGCAGAGAAGTCTAGCTTGTTCTGTAATCTATAAACTAAAGTGCAGTAACAAATAGAGATCGCTTGGATTAAGAGTAAATATTTAAGGGGTAATAAAAGTCAAAGTAGGAATTTAAGGTTACTTAGGTAGATGTTTAAAGAAATTTGATTGTTGGAGAGGTAAAAAAATGCATTAGAAGGTAATGAAAAAATAGAGAAAATAGCAATAAGTTTTCTTATTTTGGGTATAAATTTACCCTAGGGGGAGGTGGAGGAATTCTTTACCTCCAAAGGAGTGAAATCAAACTCTTTTTCTATTCATCATTTTTAATCTACTCTTATTCTACCTCTATCACAGTTATTTAAACTTCATTTGAATAAATAATTACCTTTGTTACATTGATTTGACTTTTTTTACTACCTTAAATATTTACTCTCAATCCAAGCGACCCCATAAAAGAAAATAATATAGTAGTTTCTCTTACCCTGGACAAGATCATATCATTTATATGAACAAATTGGCCGGCCAATATGTAAGAGGGTACTAACTTCATCAAACAAAACAATCCATTTTATTTTATAAGAGCCTCAACATTTTTCATTAAGTAAAAGCATTTGACACATCGTAAATAACCCAGCAAAATTTTTACCTCATAAAAACGAGGAATTAATTCACATCGTCTAAACAAAGATGCTCTGAGAAACCTAAACATGATTTATCAATCTTTGACATTGATCGGATACCTTTTCAAGCAAATGTTGATGGCATTCGACGACTGATCAACTCTCCAACTTGCTATATGGGTTAGTAGTGTAGTCGATGACGAAGAAATAAATGAAAACATCAGCAAGTTTACAGAATCCTTATTAAGCTGTCTCTTGAGCGATTACTCCATTAAAGAATATAATGCTGGGAGACAAAAGCCAATGGATACAATGAACCTGCAAATCATTCAAAAGGGTATCGAACCATCAATAAACAGAAAATCCACGGTATCAGACTAAACTTAGTCTATCTATTCACTAGAGCCAAAGGCGTTGATACAATATACAGCAGAAGTAGTCAAAGGTTTACATAACATACAGAATCATCCACAATTACGGAGATCTTTGATGAATTTAGTCAATGCATAAGTTTGATCATCTGAAAACTTACGGACCGTTTGGTAGGTGGTATTAAGCGATGGTAATGGAAACGCAAACTAATGTAACTTTAGTTGAAAATTTTCTTGGATACCTTGATAGTCATGCTTGTCCAACTTCATAAAATTCATTCCAATGCATTGCCATTGGGAGAGGTGGTATTAGATGGAAGATGGTAATGAAATTTTGTAAACAAAAAAACATTTTTGTGATCAAAGTTTCAATATCATGGTAATGACATGGAATTTTTAATGAAATTTTACACTATAAATCATTCCATTACCATCATATAGTATCACTAACCAAACGGGCCGTTAAGGGAGTTCACAAGGCATGAGCAAGAGATATGTGAAAGGACGTACGTGAAATATCTTAGAGATGAAATGAAAAGATATACATGAAACATCATGCTTTCAACTGTGAAAAACAATAATAGCTATTAGAACATGCACTAAATGCAGAAAGCAGAAAATTATAGCCTAGATATATGGTGGTACCATAGCAAGAACTCCTGCACATATGATATGCTAAATGCATTTCCAGAAACAATAGTGCAGAAAGATAATATTTCCTAGAACTACAGGAAAAACTGTTCAATGACACAAACAGAATAATATGGAATCAAACGGGTTGTAGAAGAGTAAAACTTCTAGTAGCTTCAATGAACAAACATACATTCTTTATTCATAAATGGTTGATCCTTGATTCAATCCCAGTATTTTCATCATCAAATCGGTTACACTGATCAACTCAATATACATAGCCTATAGTTCAATAAAATATCTAAAATCGCGTAATTTACTAACAGAAAAATACATCAAAGCCTGTGCAAAAGAAGGAAACAAATATATCATTGGCCTAGGTGACAAGGATAAATTCAACAAGCTCGTCAAACTTTTTATACAGTTCTTTAAAATGCTACATTTTCCTGTTTTCTGAAATGGAGCATTTAGTCTAATCAATCTGGTTTCCTATTGCCAATTTCGCTCAATTAAATCATATTTCATTCCGGGTAAACCCTCAATGAAGAAATATATGAAGATCTCAAAGTAAGGCATAATTTCAAAGTGGCATAAAGGAGAATACATACACAACTATTCAAGAATCAACCCTTATTCTACATGTATTATTTCAAGTCCAGGAAGTTCCTTTAATGGTTAATGGGGGATACAAATTTAACTCAAGTTCAGATAAGAACACGCAAGGGTTGCCCAAGTTCAATTCACAACTACAATAAGTTCCAATGAGTAATAAAGACCAACAAGTGCAGAATAATTCAGATAAGTACACGTAAGGAATACCCAAGTTCAATTCAGAGCAGTAAGTTTTATAAAGGACCAATAAGAAAAGATATGTGCAGATAAGTTCGACAAGGATTAACATGAACAAGTAAGTTCAGAAAATTCCAGATAAGTGCCAGTAAGCCACACCAAACAAAGCTTAAGAGGTGAGCAACTATAACTGAGATCCTGAAAAAAAAATTCAAAAAATCAATGACAAAAAAATGTTGATGATATATTAGAGCTGCAAATTTTGGGAGATTTGACAAATAGGCCAAATACAAGAACAAAAGAAAGTAAAAGGCGAACGACTTCTATCCTCTAGCCATCTTTGCTTATAAATGCAGTGATACTATGATGTAAATGAAAGATCGGAAGTCTAACTAACAAGCATAAAAGTAAAATGCATAATGTATATATATATTTCAGCACTAAGCACTAAGCACTAAGCACTAATACATGTATTTTCCTCATTTTTGAAGTGTCACAACTATAAGCAAAATGAAATAAGTAAACCAAGGGAAGAAATAAACCAGATGTAGTCCAGGAACAGAGCCATTGCAAGAGAACTCAATCAATACATCCTCTGCATCATTTTTTTGGGCTTTTTAACAAAACTCAAATTGATCTTCCTGAGCCTTTTCCTTTTCAATGCCGTCTTTTCAGGCAATGTGAGCCTCTTTTTCCCTTTCTTAACAACCGTTGGCTGCTTCACTAATCTAGGATCCAACTTGTAATCCTTGCGCTCAACCGGTACTCCATTTCGAACAGCTTCATTGAAAAGAACATTTGCTTTCTCAACGCGTCCATGAGCATACAACTTACTCATCAACAAGTCATAAGTTTTAACCCCTGGCTTACAGCCATCTGCCTTCATTTTAGCGAAGACACTCAAAGCATGATCAATCCTCTCAATCCCACATAGGATCTTCAAAAAACCATAGTAAGCCTTCTTATCAAGTGCATCACCAAACCCAGCTGATCTCATCCTATCAATCATCTCGTCTCCCTCCCCAACCCTCGCAGCCTGATACAAACCCCTCGTAAGGACAAGAAACGTCGTTGCATCAGGATAACATCCCCATTCACCCATTCTATAAAACAACTTCATAGAATCCTCCACCTTACGAATCTTACACAAATTCGATATCAGCACATTAAAAGTCTCACTATTACGCGGCACACCAGCTGCATCCATATCAACCAAAATACTCTCAGCCTCAAATTGAAGCCTGGAAACATCCTTCTTCCTACAAAGCTTACAAACACAATCAAGAATAGCATTATAAGCAACAGTACTAATCTCAAACCCACCCCGATACATCTCCCTAGCTAACCTCCTCGCCTCGTCAAGCTTCCCATCAACACACCACCCCTTGATCAACATATCACATACATATTCATCAGGGAAAAACTCATTAGCAAGATTCTTAACCATTTTCTCAGCATAGTTAGCATAACCATGTTCACAAAGCTTACTAACAATGCAATTCAATACCTCCCTATCCCTTACAACCCCATACTCATTCTCCATCCTATCAAAAAGTTGCACTGCCTGCGTGGCGCGGCCAGCACGAATAAGGCGATCAATGAATGCAGATATAGTTTTAAACCCAATAACACCTTTCCCAGCAACAAGAACATCATGAATGATCTTAAAATCCTTCCTACGACCAAAAAAATCAACGAAAAACGATAGTACCTCATCATTAAGCTGAAATTCAGGAGATTTGGAAGATACCCAATTGAAGAAATCGAAAGCAGAACGCCCCGCATCAGGAGAAATGTTGAGAGTGTGAAGAATCAGTGAAGGGGAAAGAGTGATGTGAGAGAAAGAAAGGTCAAGGCGTTGATGCACGGAAATGGGATTGTCATCAGGGTGTTCAGAAACTGGCTTGAGAAGTTCAGAGGAAAGGGAGAGAGCAATTTGTTCGTTTTGTAGTTGGGTTTGCGAAGAAAACGACCGAAGAAAAGATGGGGAAGAGAAAAAAGGGGGATTGTAAAGGGTTTTAGAGGGGTTTGAGAAATGGGGTTCTGTGAGAGATGGTGGAGGAAGTGTAGTGAAAGTGCGGCGGAGGAGGAGGAGACGACGGAGGTGGTGGTGGATTCGCATGGTTATGGCGGAGAGAGAGTAGGGTTCGTCTTTGTTGATTTCGATTATGTGAAAATTGCAGGGTTTTTGAGACGGCCAACTTGTGTATAATAAAGTGTTTGCTATACAAGCCTACAACCAAAGACTCCACTCAATCCTTTCATTTTAGTCATTTTTTTTCTCTTAATATACTCGTTAGGGAGTGTTTGGCAAATTGGCATGGTGTGATTCAATTAAAAAAACGTAAACAAAATAAATAAGGTTGGAAAAATAATATAAATTGGATATTCGATTTGTTTGGATCAAAATCAAATTGTGTTTTTTACTGTTAATAATCTAAATATGATCAAATACAATATCTAAATTCCAATTATAAACAACACAAAATCTCACAAGAGACGGTCTATAGCATAGACCGTCTAGTTGGGCCAGCCCATAATCCCAAAACAAGTAACTGTTCAGATTTTAAAAAATAAATATTAAATCATCCATTGTTGTGTATATTTTCTAAGGAATGAGAAGAAGCAATTAAAAAGTGGGAAGAAGGTAATGCAATTTGGAATTGGAGTTACTGATAATGTTTAGTGCTTAATGATGATGATGATTAGTTTGAGAAGAAATTGCTTCTCTCCGAAAATAACCCACGCAGCAATTACCTTTTTTTTTTTAATTTCCAAATTGAAAACTGTTACATCCAAATTGGAAATTGTTACACTAATTTGGGCTGGGCTGAAATTATACCATCTTTCCTATAGACCGTCTCACAGGAGACTTCCTGTATAAATAATGTTTGTTTTACTATTCATCATCCAAATATGACTTAAAATCCGATAAAAAATTAACAGGTTATAATTGGAAATTTTCATGTCATAAAATGACCAGACCAAAAAATAATCGAAAAAAATTGGGTCATACTTGATCGAAAATCTGAACCCCATCAATTTAACACATTTCCAATTTCAGGTCAGCATTTTCAATTCCATGCTTATAACTTTAATTTCATGTAATTATTTTTCAGTTGTAAATACTTAAACAAATATTATAAGTCGTCATCATCATCATCCTACTCGGTTTATTCCGCTCATAAAAAATTATGGACAGAATTTTGGAGAGGAAAGGACGACGATAACTCATACCCTTAAAGGAGAGCGTGACCAAAAGGAGTCCTCCGACTCGAGAAAGATTAAGAGAAGTACCTACCACGTGGGAGATGAATAAAACGGATATAGATAAAAAGAAAAAAGAGGAAATAATTGTAAAACTACAAATAAAAAAAAAAGAATCAACAAGAGAACAAAAACACCAATAAGTACTCTAAGGAGAAATTAGTAGTTTAAAACATGAATATAACGCTTCCAAATAATATATTAAAAAAATAAGGAAAAATTATAAGAAACTACCTAATCTATAGATTTATTTGCAAAAAACTACCTTATGTAAATTTTTTTGCAAAAAACTACCTAATCTAATATATTTCTCTGCAAATGACTACCACTTAACGGAAAACGTTAGTTGACCGTTAAGTTTGAGGGTTTGACCAATTTGAGAGGTTAAGTTGTTTATGCGGTAGTATCTCATTAGTCCTCGTATTTTTAAATAATTTAAAATTAAAACACATAAATTAACAAAATAAAAATAAAAGATATTTAACGTCATTTTTATCCATCATAACGATTTTTTTCAAAAAAACAGTCGTCGAGATTAGCCTTATGGGGTAACTCTTTCGAAAATCCGGTCGAAACAAGTACTTATTTGTCTATTTTTCGATACGTAAATCGAAAAACATATTTAATATCATTTTTACCCATGTCACGACATCGATTTTTTCTTAAAAAAAAATCGTTATGATGGGTAAAAATGACGTCAAATATCATTTTCGGTTTACGTATCGAAAAAAGATATATAACGTCATTTTAACCCATGTCGCGACGTCCGTTTTTTAAAAAAATCGTTTAGATAGGTAAAAATGATGTTAAATATATTTTATTTTTATTTTGTTCATTTATGTGTTTTAATTTATAATTATTTAAAATACGAGGACTAATGATATACTTGCCACATAGACACCTTAACCTCTCAAGTTGGTCAAACCCTCAAACTTAACGGTCAACTAACGTTTTCCGTTAAGTGGTAGTCATCTGCAGAGAATACATTTGATTGACCTGATCTCGTCTCAAACTCGACATGATCGAATCTGTATTTAACCGACCCGAAATCAATATGATTCATAATTAACTACTCCCTCCGTTCCTTAAAGAAGTTCCCACTTTCCATTTTGGGGTGTTTCAATTGATGTTCCCATAAGAAATCTTTCCATTTATATCACAAATTTTAGACAAAAATAACCTCACTCATCCATTTTAATATTTTAATAATGATTATGGGGCCCCCATATCTTCCACTAACTCCATTTTAACATTTTTATATTCCTTATGGTCCCCACATGTTTCCCACTAACTTCATATAAATATTTTTTTAATTAGTTGTGGTCCCCATATTTTTTCCACTAACATTCTTTAAATACTTTTTTAATATTTGTGGTCCTCACATTTCCTCCATCAAAATTATTATTCAATAAAATAATATCTCCACTATCTAAAAGATTCCATTTTTCTTAAATCCCGTGATCATTCTCTATGGAAACATCAATAGGGAACGGAGGGAGTAGATCAAAAGAGATCGGGCCGAAAACTTTCGGGCCCGACGGTTTGACACTGTGTTCACTGTTCACATCACTCTACTCTCGAATTGCAAGTTTTTGAAAGTAGAAAGTTCAAACGACACTGCCCGCCTTAGAACGCCTTTTGCTCTTTTTCCTGCGACAGACATGGAAGTAGAAAACCCATCTCCTCCATCACCAGAACTCACAGAACAAGATAAACAAAGAATTGAAGCTAATCGTTTGCGTGCATTAGCCAAACGCAGAAACTTTTTGTCCCAACAAAATCATTCTTCTTCAAATCCTCTAAACCGACAACCATCAAATGATTGCTGGAAATCATTCAAATCTCGAAAACTATGTAACCCATCAACGGTTACGCCTGTTTTCCCCAAATTAGAACCCCATTCTTCTCCTTTAAGGTTCATGGCTCGACTGGAAATATGCTCTTCTGATTCATTCTCCATTACTCCTGCTTCTCTTCAAGGGTTTCCTTTTCCGGGTCAAGCTAAGTGTTTCAAAGTTTTAGAGGGCTGTCTTTCAAATGTAAGGACTTGGGGTTTCTTGGAAGTTTATTAATTTGTTGGGTTTTAATTGAATTGGGTTTTTGCTTTTTGTTTGAGTGATTGGTGGATTCCATTTTTTATGTAATCGGGGGTAGGTGGTGGTGTTATACTGTTATGTCAAGCTTTTGTTGTTTGAATTTTTCTTTTTTCTTCATGAAGTGTTTTTGAATTATCTTTGAAACAAAATTGTGCTATTTGGGTTCATAGCAAAATTGATGTATTCTGTGGCGTCAATTCAATTTCATTCGGTCACCCCGACCAATGCCTCACTAAAGTGAGAATTGGGTTGAAATGCAGGCAACCTTACCTTCTTACCTTCTTTAGTGATAACAAAGAGATTGTTTAGGATTGACTCTCCTAGCAATATCATATGCAATGCAACTCATGTAAAGTAAGAAGCGAACATGGTTTAGTGATCATTTTACTATAGTCTATCATGATTTGAAACCTATGAATTACAAAACCTTAGCCCCATTGAAAATTGACATAGGGGTACTTTATCCTGGTTAAATTTATGGTTAAATTTGATGTATTCTGTGGCATAAATTTGATAATTTTTCCTGTTTTGCTTCGAAAATGTAGTTTATGTGGAGCATTCTTTTGTTTTATGATCCACTTGTTGAGCTGTTTTGATAATTTATCTCAAAACCGTCCGTTTGAGATTAAGCACAAACTTGAACAAATGTATAAAACAAGCAATAATTCATTAATAACTGTGTTATGTTTTATTTGAAAGTTCATCTATTATTTGGTGCTTGATGCTTTTTGGTAGTTGTTTGATGACCAACAATATGTTCTTCCCTCAAATTATGTTCATAACTATTGGTTGAGAGTCATATGAGCATTCAACAGTGTAATTGACCGACTTTGAAAGGTTTCACTAACTTATCTCATTTAATGATATCCCTTTCACCAGGTTATGTTGGAGCATTATACGCAAATTCATGGTGGTGGGGAGGCATCTGTTTATAAACTTAGAGATTATGATGCAGTTGTTAAATGCTTAAAGAACTACAAGGACATTATAGTTGAAGAAATACCATGGACAACTTATAATGTGATGCAAAATCTTTCTCATCCCTATGTTTCAGGACAATGGATACCTTGTAGGCCCGAGCATTTGTCCGATGAGAAGGTTGAGGAACTGATAAAGAAACTACCAAGAAAATTGTTAGATACTCTTTTACCTTTTCAGATGGACGGACTTAAATTTGGATTGCAAAGGGGGGGTCGGTGTCTTATTGCTGATGAGATGGGGCTTGGAAAGACCCTTCAGGTAGCTTTAACTTCGATTTTTCAGTTCCTATACTTGCCTAGTTTGAATATTTATATGCCGAGCTGATTGAATGTAGAGTTTAACTTTAATGGTGGCATAAAGAAATCGTAACAAAACAGTTTTTGTATATATGTTGAGTATTATTTGCTGACATAGTTTTGAATTTGACAACCTTTAGTACCTTTATCCCTTTTCAAATCAGGACGAGCTTTTTCATCGTTAGAACTATCAGTCTAAATTACTTTAATGTGGCCGAAACATGCCTCACAAATTTTAGGAAATGGTTGTGTTATATTGACTTATACAATATCTATTCCCATTAGTGTAGTCTTTGTCCTTTTGTTTACATCTAATGAATGCTTTTTCAAAAGGCAACATTTGATGTTGCTTTGTGAAAGCTTCAAGACAATTGGAAGGGCAGGGGGAGTGCTTCTTTTGTGTTCTTAAGGTGTACCTTTGCAAACTTGCTATTGGAACTTGTGCCGATTTGCATTATGATTAGTGCAATATAGGCCAATATATTTAGTAACATGCAAACTTACTTCTAAAGCTTATAAAGAACAACAATGATAGAATAATGTGAGACTTTAAGGCTATTGTCTTTAACGTTTTTGAGTATATAACAATTAAAGGCTGGCTTCTTTTCCTTTTCTAGTTTCTTTTTTATAGGATTTACGATAGTTGTAATGTAGAAGTACCATTTATTGCAGATGTAGTTTGTATTTGAAATCATTTACTTATTAAGCTCAATGCTAGTACAAAGATGTATCCTACTGTTTGTGTTTTTGGAATTTAATGGGCATTATTCTCACAATTTGACATGGATTTTAGGCTATTGCTATCGCAAGTTGCTTTGCCAATGAAGGCTCAATACTAGTGGTCTGCCCCGCTATCTTGCGATATTCTTGGGCGGAAGAATTGGAACATTGGCTTCCATGTTATTTGCCACAAGATATTCACCTTGGTAATTTTTTTCGAAAGATCCATACTTTAGTTTCTTGAGCATTAAATGCTACCTATGTTTGTCTTATTACTTTCTTTAAATCATCTCATTTTCCCTTATTTTGTGTGGCAAGCTTATAAGGTGTGCCATGGTTAATGTTTTGCATTGGCTTGATAATGCTGTATTGCAAGCATGTGATTGTGCAATCTTGTTTATAGAGGAAATTCAGGCCGTATCGTATCGGTCGAGTCGTAAAGGTTTTTAATTCCAGGTGCAAAAAGTCATGGTTTTGGTCAATATTTTGTGATATGATCATCCCATCACACAATGTTACTGCAATTGCAATCAAAATAGCATTTCTGCACTATGCTGTTGCCTTTTTGTCTCTTTGCAATAATAATTACGAGGTGCACTAAGTCACACGGGGCTATACATGCTTTGGTGCGCTTTTGTGCAAAAACAAATGCTAATATGTTATGTTTTCGATTTTTTGATTTATTGAATTTTGTGCCTTAGGTGTCCGTACAATGCTTAGAGAAACTTTTTTTTTTGCGCATAAGTGTACACCATTCAAGCCAAGTGACCTGTTTTTTTTTTTTGCGAATTACAACCTTCAAGTTTAGGCCTTTGCGAATTAATTGCCGTGATATTTATTTGCGAATTACAACCTTAAAAGTATCAAAGTGTACACCATTCAAGCCAAGTGACCGTTTATCAACCTACCTGACCTTTGACCAACCTAAATGACCATTGACCATTACTAATCACATTTGACTTTTATTGACCACCACTAATCACCTTTGACTTTCCTAATTACCAATTTTATCTTTGTGTTTTAGCACTTTAACGCCGTTTTTACCTATCATAACGATAGTTTTTCAAGATATAGACGTTCTGATTATCCTTATGGGGTAACTTTTTCGAAATCCGGTCAAAATAAGTACTTATTCGCCTATTTCCCGACACGTAAATCGAAAAAGATATTTAACGTCATTTTTACCCATCATAACGATATATTTTTTTTCGAAGAACAGACATTGCGATTATCCTTTTGGGGTAAGTCTTTCAAAAATGCGGTCGAAACAAGTATTTATTTACCCTATAAGGGTAATCGCTACTGCCGTTTCTGGAAAAAATATCGTTATGATGGGTAAAAATGACGTTAAATATCTTTTTGGGTTTATGTGTCGAGAAATATGCGAATAAGTACTTGTTTTGATTGGTTTTTCAAAAAAGTTATCCCATAAGGGTAATTCTTATATAAAAGGGTACTTTCAAGAAGTGTTCCTATTTTATAACATAATAACCTTTTTCATACATATTGACAAAAAATCATTGTCCTTTTTGTATGTAGCCTTCTTATTTAATCTTGCATCTTTATATATATATATATATATATATATATATATATATATATTAATTTATAAATATAAATTAATCAAAAAAGCCCATAATTACTTTTGAGTTATCGATAAGATTGTTTTTTTATTCATGTATTTATTTTTAGCGTCATAGATCTATGTGGACAAACTAACTGTTCTTTCTAAAAAGACATTCCACAAGTTTCCGCTAGGAGTTTCCCAAAAGCAAATATGTTCTTCGTAGAACCAAGATGTATCGTAGTCCGATTTAATTTCGTAGCAAATTTCTTTCTTATCACTTCCCTTACGTACAATGTTAGGTTCACACAACAAAAAATGTTTGCAGAACTCGTGTAGCAACTAGCAAACACGTTTTTCAAGCAGAATGTGTCGATATGATGCCATTTTTTATCTCTTAGTTATTCCCTTTGACCCCCTTAATATTTATAGCTAATGTAGCAGTATTAGGCATTCGTACAAAGAGAGGTGTAAAAACATTTTGTAGGAAGACACAAAGTATAAAACTTTAAATAATATTATAGAATAAAAGGAATAGAAACTATATAAACATCACTAGGGAACACAAGGAATAGTAAGTAATAACTATGTATTTTTTTTCTCTAAATCGGTATTGATATTTTTGTTTATTTAAGCTTAGAAAAGAAGAGTTAACTTATTTTGGAATAGCTTTTTTCAATATATTTGGGGAGTTTGAAAGAAGCTTGGAATAACTTATAAGATGTCTTGTGTTGATTTTATGTTGTGTTGATGGTGAGAATTATCAGGATTCTTTTGGAAAATTATGGACTTTAACTTTGTTCAACCATGGTGCGCTTTTACCCTTGCAGAAAATTTTTTCAGTGAATTATTTTCATCAATTTTTATTGTAGCCATTCTCGTATGAATTTTAGGGACAATTTTGTTAGCAATTTGCACTATTAAGACAATTATACAAGCATATTTATCTAATCATCTTTAATTTCACACTTGAACATTTCCCTTTAGTGTTTGGTCGTAAAGACAATCCTGTGCATTTGAAGAGGCGTCCGAAAATTGTGGTCATTTCATATACAATGCTGAGTCGCTTGAAAGAAAGTATAATGCAGTTGCGATGGAAAATTGTCATAATTGATGAATCACATCATATACGGTGTTCTAAGAAGAAATTAGAGCCTAGAGAGGTGAACCATTTCTCCCATTTTTATTTGGAATTAATCCTATTTAAAAAAAAATTGATTGTGATTTTGTTTGGCTGTTTCAATATCCCTTATTTTTTTTGTAAGTAGTGTTGTATTTCCATTGTTTGATCATCAAAGTGATAATTTTACAAGTCATTTAGCTTTCAACTGTTGTGAAGAAGGATTCATTATTCAAACAAGTTGAATGTAAAATCGTTGAGTTGGTTTCAGCTCATTTAGCCCAAGTTAGTACTATAAGAGAAGTCAAAGGGTGAAATTCTGTTAGAGAACGGTAAAGTGGCAATAAAGAATAAGATAAGAGTAGAATACATAGCTAGTTTCTTGAGAGAGCAAGGCATGTTAAGACAAAATTTTCATTTCAATTTTGCAAACCTATTATTGATTGAAACTTGGCTATAGGCTATTGGCGATCAACTATTTTCATTTATTAATGATCTACTTGTACATCATTTATCATGTTATTTCTTCTGTTGCCATTTGTTTAATTGTACAACTTGGGCTAATAATTTTCTTGTGAGCAGATAAGAGCTGTTATTGGTGTGGCATCGCTAGCTGAACGCTTAATTCTTCTGTCTGGAACTCCATCTTTGTCGAGGTTACATCCATAAACTTGAATACAGTAATAATGGAATCGTCATTATAGCCACTTGCCGATATCTGATCATGTTGTTTATGTGTACTTTACTATTTCAATTGCAATAAATATATTAACAATCAAATTCTTGCTAGGTGATCATAGACCGTTTGATATCTATCATCAAGTAAATATGTTATGGTGAGCCTTCGATAAAATTATCTCTTGGAGAACAAACCTGCTGTTATAGGTCATGTCAGTTGATAGTGGTGATTTTGATTTCATTTAGGCCCGGTCTGCTAGGTAAGGACAAGTTTGAGTTTGCAAAAACTTACTGCTCTGCGAAGTTCATCAAAGATTCTCAAGGGCATACATTCATGGTAAAGTTTATGTCCTTCGTTGAACTTTGACTACCTTGTTACCTCTCAAATGTAGGATTTATGGCAATTGTTCTGGAATCTGGAAAAGCATGCTATTTTAAATTATCAAATTAGGATGCAAATGCTCAAACTATTCTCCATAGTGTGATATTGATGATTAGCTTTTGCCCTTTGTTTCTCTTTTATAAGAGAGATATGACCTGATTCCTATGGTGCTAGTTTTACCTAATGATCAAAGAGTTTGTATCATATATAAAATCTCATTTAATTCTAAGGACTTATTTGGGTCGTAAGGCAGAAGTGTTGTTATGTAGTCAAACCTAAATAATTTCCACGTCTAACTTTACGTAATTAGTAGAGGTTTCTAGGATTCTAGTGTAAGTAATCCTTTCTTTCGGGAATGGTGTGTTTCCTACTTCCCTAGTTGTTCAATGACACCCAAAGTAGATTGGGACATTGAGCTCTTTCGAAGATTTATTATTATGTCTCTGACCTCACGCCATTTTAAAAGTTAGGTTGGGCTTGACCCATGAAGATTTGAAAACAAAATTCTTCTAAAGAAAATATCTAATCTTGATATTCCATGATGGAGCTCGCATGCATAGAGCCTTATTGCTGCCATGGGGCTTCAATCTATCTAGCTAGTGTATTAGTTGCCTTGTCTCGCAATAGAGAACCAGTAATCCACTCTTTTTTCACTTATGTTTTTAATGCTATTAAGCTTTAGTTAATTTCGTCATCACTTCATGTTCTTTTGTTTGGAGTATGTAATTGAAATTTAGCAAGAGCCTCTGATGTATGGTATTTGATTTTCTTATGTAACCCAATCTTCCATGTGGTGTAGGATGTGTCGAAGGGTACTCGCTTGGAGGAGCTGAATGTTTTACTCAAACAAACTGTCATGGTGTATCTCTTTTCTCAGTTTGATGATGGATATTCAGTTGTTTTCATTTTAATTTAAGTAGTTTAACAGTTCTTGGTTGAATAAATTTGAGCTTTGTTGTCATGTACCTTTTTACCTGCATTTTGGAGCTTTCTAGTGTTCTAAATTCTTCAGTGGCTAAATTTGGAGATTTCTTTCTGGGATCAATACTCTTCTCTCTCTCTCTCTCTCTCTCACACACACACACATATATATATTTTTTACCTGCATTTTGGAGCTTTCTAGTGTTCTAAATTCTTCAGTGGCTAAATTTGGAGATTTCTTTCTGGGATCAATACTCTTCTCTCTCTCTCTCACACACACACACACCCATATATATATATATATATATATATATATATATATATATATATTTATAGGGTCAAGTTCCAGTAAGAACCAAGCTTATATGAGATCCGTGAGAACTGAGAACCAATCTACATGATAAAAAACTGTTACTTTTTTACAGAAAGGTGTTACTTTTGGGCAAAAAGATGTTACTTTTTTGTCGAAAAGTATTATCTTTTTTTTAACAAAAAAATCCACTTTTTTTGCCTAAAAGTAACACCTTTGTACTAGAAAAGTAACACTTTTTTTGTCATATAGATTGGTTCTCACGGTTCTCATATAAGGATGGTTCTCACTGGAATTTCTTCCTATATATATTAGTTGAAAATAGAAATTAGCATGCATAAATTAGCGATCCTATACATAAACGAGAGTAGGGAGAGAGAAAATAGTTATGGTGTGACTCAAGTCTTTTTGAATAGCACAACAACTTCAATTGCTTTAAAGTTTGAATTATCTTTCATGCTTTAGTTTTAGATTCTAAATATTGATGATCTTACTTTAAATATCCATGGAGAATTTATCAGTTTCTTACCATTTCTTTATGCAACCCTTCCTCTCCCCTGGTGATTGACAACATGCCAATATCTTTGCCAGGGTCATGAATTTGCAAACAATTTTACATTTTTCTAGCTCTGTGCAAATTAGTTCATTTTCTTGGTGCTTGCCGGGATTAAACTAATATCCGCCAAAAGTTATATCTTCTTGGGAGGGTTTCTTCAAATCGTTGTTTGGTGAACAATAATTAGGTAAATAGGGAAAATACTAAGACTTCATTGGGAAGTATCAATCACATGGATTGGGATGTATCTTACATTGATAGTGAAAGTTACTACATTGATTCCTATGAAGTGAATAGTCTCGAATCACATTGATGAACATCCGCCTAGTGCCTTGCCAAGTGTAGTAGACCTTTGTGGTAACTTCTTTCATATGTGATATGACAGCTTAGTAATTCTATATGTGGGATTTCCGATTTACTTGTGTCTACTGAACTTTTTCTAGATACGGCGCTTGAAGGAACATTTGTTGGTGCAGTTACCTCCTAAACGTCGACAGATAATAAGGTTATCTCTGAAGAAGTCAGACATTGCTTTTGCTAAGAATGCTGTTGGAGAACTGGAAGAGTCACGAAATGCCAATGATGCTGGTAAAAATGATGAACATTGTGTGATATGAGATTTAAGTTTATTTGCAATATTAATTTTTGTCCTATTGTTTTCCTTTTTCTTGTTAGCTGTTGGTATTTGGTATAGTGGGCTCATTTTCATGCTCAGCTTTGCTTTAATAAATTTTAAAATCTTTACGTAAATCCTTAAGAACAACTTTTGAACTTTTAGATGTAATGGGACATCCTTTAGTACGCTTCTAAACATCTACATAGAGAAGCTAAATAAGACCTTTTTGGATGTACTATGCAGTAAATCTGCCTTTTGACACATGTTCTGATTGTTACAAATTTGTATTAGTTCATGTATGTACAAATGTTACTGATTAAGCTGGTTCAGACTCGGATACAGCTAAACTAGCCATATGAATCTGTCATGTTTTCTCTACATATTGTCCTTGCATCTACGTTGGAGTTTTGTGTTTGTTTTGAAATTGAGCTCTATGTTCTTGTGAATATGGCGTGTGCTTGATGTGGAAATGAAAGATTCTTCTGTTGTGATCAACAACAAAATAATTTTTTTAACGAAAAATTTATACGCTACCTCAGTATAGAAAGTGTTTTGTTGTAACTTGTTAGCATGACTGTTTTAGTTGTGACTTGTTAGAAAATTTTATTCGTTACCTCTGTAATTTTTTTATATAGAAAATTTTATAAATGAAAATGTTGGATTTTATTGTAACTTGTTAGCATGACTGTTTTGTTACAGTTTACTGTCATTTCTGCATGTTCTTCTAATGCAGTAAAGTCCGCTTTGCGTTTTCATGTAGATACCTTATTTTGGATTCTATGGACGGTTTAAGGGTCAAATTTAGCCTTTTAATTAGGCTTGATACTTTCCATCACTTGATTGAATGCCATTAGCCTATCATGATTATTTTGGCAAATAATGTTGGAATGATTCCTGCATGCTTCGACTAGTTTATGTTGATATGGCAGATGTGAAGCAGCAAAAGAAATAAGATAATGTGCTAGAACTAGAAGGTGGTTCAGGTTTCAAAATGAAATAGGATAAAGATGTTTCTCACTTCTAGGCGATGTCTTTTTTCTTTTGACCGCAGACAATGGAGGGCATGCTCGGCCGCTCTCTGATCAAGTAGTTGGTCTTTCTAAGGTCTCTGGATTTATTGAGTGGCTTTCCCTTCACCCTATCGTGGCTGAAGCAGATAACTTGAATAATGCTGATGTAAATGAAAGTTCTCATAAAATGATAATATTTGCACACCATCTCAAGGTCCTAGATGGATTGCAGGTGAGCTCTTATTTTCTTCTTGCTTCGGATGTTGTCAATTTAGTCTCTGTTTGATTCAATGAGATCACTTAAAATGGGCACGAAAAGTACAGTTGCACTTTGGAATTTTGGTAACATATGGTGGTTATATTAATTGGTTGATGAAATTTACAGCAAACAAGTTATTGTGAAATGTCAAAATAAGATTTATTCTTTCATGATTGCGTCTACTCTTTGTGGTCAATTGCCAATGTTAGGTGAGCACATGGGGGCCCCACTTATTTAGTCCAAGCTAAGAAACTTCTTCGTATGTTAGACACATAGTTCACTTCCATTTCCTTGGAAATTGATCAAATAGCCATTAAAACTTGCTCATTTCCATGGAATTGATCTTCACGTATCCTCCTGCAACCAAGCAAGCAATCCAAAATGATTTTCAAAGTTGAAATGGTTGTAAATACTTAACAGTTAGATATTAGACATCCCAACTAAGCATGGAAAAGAATTTGAAAATATTAGATTGTGATTTGGTTTCGGGAAATGCTATATATATGTATCTCTTTTATTTCTCTTATGATGGAGTTTCTATTTTCAGGCCTTTTTTATTAACAGAGGCATTGCCTTTGTACGCATTGATGGTAATGTACAAGATAGTGTCAGGCAAACAGCTGTCAAATCATTCCAGTCATCAAAAGAGGTGCTTTTTTCTTCTTTACCCTGTCAGTCAGTGGTTGAAGATTAAGTTTTCATCTATATTTGAGTTTGCTTCTAGATATCTTACCAATCCCCTTTCAAATTCCAATGTAGTCATCCTATTGCCTTTTGGGTTATTTCCCCTTGCAGAATGAATTAATGTATCAGCTGACGAATTTGTGGTTGATTATTTTATTTTAGTATTCACGTGAATTGAATTTGTATGTTTTCCTGATTCTTTACCAGAGGCCAGTGTTCCCTCGACATGCTACATTCTTTGTAATTCAGAACAGCTGTACCTCTCAGTTGTCTAATTTGGATAATGCTTGACATTGAAAGGGTTTACTAAAGATCTTAGACTTAACAAAATTTTTTTACAAGCATTATTATTGGTTGGCTTGTATTCATGCTCAACTATAATGTCATGTAGGTCAAAATTGCAATTATCGGAATCCAGGTTGGATATGCTGGACTCGATCTTTCAGTGGCGCAGAATGTGGTCTTCTTGGAGCTCCCCAAGGACCCAACGTCCTTGCAGCAGGTTCTTGCTTACACCTTTTCATTTCTCTCGACGCGTCAGTATTCACTCTTGAAAATAGAGTACCCTCTTGTAATTTACTTATAAAACTTCCTTGCAGTAGAGGTATGGTTGCACGGGTAATCAATAGAGGGCTGAATGCAGTTTTCTAGGGTTTGAGATTCAACGGCTGTTTGGTTCTGTGTTGGAGAAAATATTGCAATAAGAAAAGAGAAAAGAAAGAAAGGAAAAGTCCCCGATCGCCCTTTTTGTTTTAAGTACTAGAAATTTCTCTTATATTCAAATATGGGGTGGGTCAGGATGGGCTGTGGTGTGAAAAGTGGGCTTGGCTGCTGGTCTGGGAGGATTGGGGCCTGGGTTTGGGGGGTATCATGAGGATGGGAGTGGGATAGGATGGTGGTTTTATGATTTAGTGAGTTTGAAGTGGCTAAGACTGGTAGGGTCATGCAAATGGTGGAGGGTGGGGCTGGTGCGGATCGAGATGCCATACTGTGAGAAGTTGGCAAGAAGGGAGAGTGGGAGTGAAAACTGAGGCTAGGAAGGTGGCTGAAGGGTGGAACCATTGAAGGCAGGGTTGATTCTGCTCTTGATGATACTCCCTCCATCCCCAAAAATTACTCCATTATGCTTTCCTATCTAAGAGCTTCAGAGGAATTTCGGGGCAATGTTTGGGACTTATGTAGTAGTATTCTTATTTATTGTGGGTGCAACGTGTTTTAATCTTTCCATTTCCCTTCATTACTTCTCGCAAAGAAGTGCTAGTTACTGTCTTTCTGATTTCATGTGCTGTTGGAAATGATTACTTTAGGCCGAAGACAGAGCGCATAGAAGAGGGCAGACCAATGCAGTTAACATTTATATATTCTGTGCAAAGGTTTGTTTTTGTCTTTTCTTTTGGTTATCACTTGTCACACCCTTGTATGAGATTTCGTTACCTTCAAGTTTAACTTTGTTGAGGCTATATGATATTCTAGGATACATCAGATGAATCTCGCTGGCGTAGGCTGAATAGAAGCATGCAACGCGTTTCATCTACAATTGATGGCAAGTACGATGCGAAAAGAGAGATTTTGGTACTTTTTCTTCTTTCCTCTCAAATTTCTAAATCTTTATTGTAAAGTCAGAAAGTAAGATGCACCACTAACAAAAAAGGATGATGACATTGTTTATCAAGAATTTGAGGAATGAAGTTGAACACAGATTTGTCACTTTTTAATTAAATTAAGAATCATTGCTACACTGCTGTATGTGCCTAGCAAGAGAGATTTGGACCCGTGAGCTCTGATAATATAGGGCTAAAACGTAGACTGAATATAACGGAACTTTGTGGATAGTGTACAAAGAGAGGAAATCATATCAAAGCATTGAAAAAGATCTTTCAGTTTCCAGAACATGATTGTCAATGAGAAATTTAGTGGAAACTTTGCTGAAGCCAGGCTTGAGCTTCCTTGGTGTTCAGCACTTTTTGCTGGAAAGTCAATGGGTTCCATCAATGTATAGTGTCCATATTCTACAAAGACTTCTGAATTGAAATGCATTTCTAACAACTAAATGCAGGTCGAAAATGTATCCAATATTGGACACGAGAATTTGTGTCAACGTGATGAGTCAAACAATGTGGCTTCCTCACTTGGAGAGCATCAAACTGATGATAGTGTACAGCAGAGTGAAGCTCATTATGTTGATGTTAAGGTTAGTGAACTAGATTTGCAATGGTGATCGATATTTGCAACTTGTCTAAGCATGTTTTACAGCATTAAATCCCTCTCTGGAATGATTATATTTACAAGCTTAGAACCAAATTGCTATTTTGACTTTCTACATAGACCAAAAGCTCTGAATATGATTATATATCTTGTCTTGATTTTTCTTTTTTTAGATTTAACTTAAATTAAGGTACCACCCCTACGGCCTACCCCACCTAGCAGGAGCAACATTGTTCATTATTCTAATTGATACCGGGTTTCTCAATAGGAAACACCATAAGCAAGAATAGTAAACCACATCCCATCCATGTTTTAAAGTTTTCTTTCATTTGTTTTTGGAACCTGAACTGAATGGAAGTCAAACTAACAAATATCAAGATGACAACTTTGAAAAAATTTCTTGTACTGACCAAAACCTATTTCTAAATCATATATCAAACTGATATTCATTCACTTTCATTTTTGGCATATATCTTTTACATTCTGAGTTCTTTATTTACCCTTAAAAATTTCAAATACCAATCACCTATCAGTGAATTTGATCATGACATATAATAATCAAAGGTCTATGTCATGCTAAGAAAACTTCTCAATATGAGAGAGAAAAGAACTATGGAAGTTGCCTTGTAATAATGTTATTAGGGCTAAAAATATTGTTCCCCACATGGTTTCTAGATGGGATACATGGGGTGCTCATGAAAACGTTTGTAGGGATCCTCTCCCTCAAGGTCTTATCACCTTGACTTCTCTTGATTTTACTTTAATGTAGCTACGGTTAGTCTCAGAAAAAAAAAAATTAAACTAGAAGACAAAAGAAGACATATTTTGAAGAAGCCATAGGAAACGAAGAAAAAAGATCAAGAATCTAAAAAAAAGACAATTTTGGTGTCGAATCGTTATGTTACAAAGTATCTAAAAACCGCCTCTCCTAATAAAAAACCAGAAGTGCAAGGCAAAAAAGTGCAAAGTGCGCACACCTATATATTGTTGAGCCCAACCATGAAAAGCGATTTTTCTAGACTCTCCACTCGTGGTACGCTTTTTAAAACTAAGATCTTAACGTGCGAGCAATCAACATATTATTATGTTAGAAAATACTACTTGTTCGTGATTTACAAGGTATACTCATGATCAAATAAAAATATCCTTTTAATCTTCATTATTCATGTTGCAATTTACAAATGGGAGTCCTTTTTTTTCTCCTGTCCATTTATAGGTGACAAGTCTCAACTTTGGTGTGCTATGCAGGCTGATGAAAACAGTGATAAGATGGATGATTTAACTAAGGATAACCCTGATTGTTTGACTCTTCCTCAGAGCTCTGTCGAAGTGAATGTGGATTCATTACGATTTGCGGTAAACATTTACCCCTATAGCGTACTTTGTTTATGTATTATGCTCCTTGATAGCAAATCAACTCATTAGTCCTTTCCTAACTAATTATCTTATCTCACTATCTTTCACGTGTACCATTAAATTCTGTACATGAAGATGTACAAGCTTAAGCCTGCTGTTATTCTATATCAATGGGTTCATAATTTATACGAGATTTTTCACTACTGTACAACATGACCAAGTTGCCCCTATTCTTTTCTTTTTAGTTTGATTCAAGCAAGAATTTCAGCAATTGAAGTTGAAGAGACCCTAGTTATCTATATAAAGAGTAAAAATTATGTGTTTTGTAGGGGAAAATATGGCATGAAAATAATCTCTAGTCAATTTCATGAAGTATGCATCTTAAGTCTCCATGTGTCAGTTGTAGCGACTCTACTGTGTTTGTGCCTAGGCTTTAGTAGTAATTGGTTTTTCCGTTTAATTTATGCTTGTTGATCTGAAATTGAACACAGCTCAAACCGAATAATCTGGCATTTGCTAATATATGGATGTTGGTGTATTTGGCCTTTGGTCCTTTTTGCAGTAAATTTTTAGAATTGTATTCTAGTTCTTCTAGGAAGCAAATTTAATGGGCTGGGATACCCAGTGCATGATGGTTCAATGCTAAACTACAGTGATTTAACAGTCTTTTAATCGTGAATTCTGACATCCAGCCTTGCTTTTTGAGGTTTAGAACTCTTCAGTTTGTCAGTTCAAAGTGGTGTAAAGATTCGTTTTCTTGTTTTCTTTTCTCCGAATTAGCTGCGAATGATGTAGGTGAGTGTGTAATGATCTATCAATTGCATTCATGGTTTATACTCTATAAACAATGACGTCATAGGTGCTTTTATTCTGTATAGCTCTTAATTTTTTATAGTACTTATATAGGTTTACTCTGATCATGCTAGATGATATTCTTGTTACTTCTTGCTCTCTTTTCACATAACTGGTTCATTAGTTCTGTTGTGACCTTTGCTATTTGCAATTTAATTATCTCGGAATAAACGAGAATAATTTATCTGAGTTTTAGGTGAGCCAATATACCGGAAGAGTTCACTTGTGCATTTATCCCCCTGGAGAAGATTCAACACCAATATCTTTATTGGAAAATTTTCGGCTAGAGGATATCTCTACTGATTCTACTGCATGGGCACCTGTCTTCATCAAGAGGAATCCAGCTTGCCAGACTGCTATTCTGAGATTTATTATCGAATGGAAGAACCTGAAACCCATTGAAAAGAAAAAGTTGTCAAACAAGCCTTTGCAGCTTCCACTAGCCATTGAACTATTGCGCCTCTGTGGAAGCGACAGCCATGATAGTAATGTACGCTCAGTGGCCGTAAACTTATTCACATATCAATGTAGTCGTTGAATCGTTCCCTTTTCTAATATTATTATGAGTGTTTAACAGGGACTTCTAAAAGGAGGGAGCAAGAGAAGGCATACGTCATTGTCTCAAATAAGTTACCCTTTACAATCTAATGCAGTGTTGAAGGAAGTTTGTCTTCATGATAGTAGCAGGAAGAAGAAACAGTATTTGCAATGGTGGACACTTATGGATGAACCCCTATGCAAGCTCTGCCAAAACCCGTGCCAGTGAGTATGCTTTTTGAAACATCTTTAATCTTCCAACTGTCAAGTAATGGACATTAACCTTTTGATTTCAGGGGTATCAACGCCAAGAATCCGAAGGATTTTTTAGATCTTTTCTGTTCGATTCCTTGTTATGAAGTTTATCGATCAAGAACTAGTGGCAGATTCCTTCGTCAGGTTTGCAACTTAACCCATATACCGATGCTATTTGAGTGCCTTTCAATTTTTCTTTTCCTTTGAGCACTACACATTGTTATTCAGGAACTTTTTCAAGTCGAGCATGGTATATGTACAAACTGTCAACTGGACTGCCACAAGCTTGTCCAGGACCTGAAGCCATTGACGACCGAAGATCGTGAGAAGTATATTCATAAAGAGGCACCACAATTGACAAAACACATAAAACTGTAGGTTTCCATACATTCATATTGTTGCTCTGTACTGTTGTGACTCCTGAGTCCTGATCTTTTTCCATAGTTAATAGTTATGCATGTTTAGGTAATGTGGAATAAGGACATAAGTTTTAGATAGACTCATCTCTCATGAAGTTGTTCAGGACTTAGTGAATATCCAAATACATCGTCAGAAAAATATCAAATTCAATCTGGGTGTTGCTGCTGCAACCTTTGCACTTTTTGCCGTTTCTGAATCACAATAATTTGAAATATTACCTTCTCAGGGTGGAGAACCTTGTTCGTGATCCAAGTGATGGCAACGCCTGGCATGCAGACCACAAAGTTGCCGTGTACCTGGGAGGAGGTACTTTTACTAAGCTTGTTTTCTTGCCTCATAGAGAATTCATGCTCTTAATGATCTACGTCAACTATGGACGCTTACTTTATATGGATAATTTGAGAGTTTTTGATTTTCCCCACTGTTAAAATGCTAACCCTTGTTTATTTTCTAAAAATTGACTTATTAATTTGGAATGGAGGATTGATCTTCCTCCTTTTTTTCATATTTGTAAATTTGTTTTAAGTCAAAAGAATTCAGGGTCAGATCATCTATTTGCATGTACAAGCTACTTTACACAAGGTTTATTCACAACTTTGCAGGTGAGTGCACTCTAGAAAACATGAGGACACTATGTGTTGCCTGTCATGCTGATGTTACTGCCGCACAACGCACTGAACGTTGTATGGCCAGAAAGCTACTTAGAAAGGCCTTAACCAGCTTAAAAAGAAATGCTAAACAGGTAGTTTAATTTTTACCTATAATTCTTTTGTTCAAGGATTGGATCAGGAATGTAGACATGCTAAGAGCTGGATTGAAATCTATTCTGTATTGCGCCTATGAAATTTCAACAGATAAAGAGATCATTTAGTAGATCTACAATCTGATATAGAAAGATACTAACCCCGCATAGGTGGTTTCATATCACTAACAAAGATACGGTCGCGTATGTCAAGTCCTTCCAAATCCAGCGTAAGTAGGAGCCACTTAATGACATTGGGATAACGAGGTGGTGAAATCCAAAAGAGACTTAATTTTCCAAACTGTTGAAACTAGTGGTGCTCATTCGGGGTCGATTTCGGGTTAGGTGTTCCGGATCGGTTTAGAATCAGATCTACATTGGTTTTTACATAATTGTAATCAATTTTTAAGTCGGGTCAATCGGGTTCGACTATATGGTCCAGTGAATATCGGGTTATAGGGTTTATTTCGAACACCTCTAGTAGAAACTTGAGTTTTACAATTGGCAACTATTATTTTCTTGTTCTCTATTATAGCCAACTACTAATAGATGAAATATTGTTAGCTGTGCTTTCAAACTGCAACAGCCCTGCATACTATTTATAACAATAGTGCATTGAACCCTTTGTACAGAATCAAACTTCTAGGATTGAAGAAAACGAAGATGATGACGGCGAGTTACTGATACATGTACCTGGCAGCAAGTATTCTGAAACAGTAGAACAGTTAGAAGATGATAGCAGAATTGAACATCTCAAAAGCTTCTCTGAGAATTGACAACTGAACTACATTTTTGAATCTTAAGGGTAAATTTTTCTGAACTCCATATAGCCATCTTTTGAGTTTGTGACTACTGAGTATTTTACAGAAAGCAAATTTTGGGGAATTGAATTTGAACATAGTTGAGGTTTTCAGTGCAGCAACTTAGGATGGATTATTGTGGGAAACTTCTAGGGGGTTCGGAAATTTAGCAACCCCTTATACGAAACAAAAATCGCAGCGGAAAGGAGGGAATTTGGGTGTAATAGTTGTGTTGTAATAGTTTTTAGTTTTAGTAATTAGTGATCATTTGTTATCAACTCATACTAATCATTGAAGGAATGTATCATTTTTTGATTGTAATATTAAAAACAAATTCAATAGTACTCCTTTTAATTTAGAGCAAATGTTTAATTTTCTTTTTGCAGTTTTCCCAGTTGTCCTATTTTTATTTTAAGTAATGATTTTGATATATGTGGAAACATTTTTAGTGTCATCTCCTTAATTTGTACATGTGAACACCTTTTGTGGTGATTTCCTTTTGTTTATTGTATGCGTGGAATTTTTTTTATTGTGGTCCCCTTCTAAGTTGTAGATGAAGACATCTTTTATTGGTTTTTTCTTGCCTTAATATTTTGTGCAAATTTCAAATGGAACATTTTTTCTGAATAGAAGAGAATATTTATTCGCAAATTCTTGTGAGAGACGGTCTCTTTGAAAAACCATCTCTAAATGGGCTGATCCATTATATATTTTTTAAAATACTGTAAGTAAGCATTAAGAATATTGCAAGTAGACATTTAAGATATTGAAAGTAGGTATCAAGAATACGGTAAGTAAGCAATAAGGATGATGTAAGTAGGCATTAAAAATATGACGTAGATATTAATCTTTAATGGTATGAGTTTGAGATGCATCTCTCATAGAGACGGTAAAGCTAAAGCTTAAAATTCATGTCAACATTATCACCCTTTGCTAATTGAGGATATTTCTCAAACTAAAGAAAATCAAATTACAAAAACATCACATGATCCGATTCTTCCGTTCAATTATATTTAATATATTTGACTTTTTATGCAATTTAATGTGTTATTTTGTTTATTTATGTTGAATTATATACATCTAAAAATTCTAAAAAGTTAATATTATGAAAGTATGCAATTAGACCATTTAAACAAGTATCCAGTTAACTATACTTTTAATTACACATTAGCCACAATATATAAAATAAGCTTGAACGAATTAATAAAGAAATGTAGTAGTTATTTCAGAACGGAGGAAGTATACAAGTACCACCATGCATTTTATAAAGAAAAATACCATTTTCTGTAGCATATTATGAGAGAATATATCACCTTTACTAATAAATTCAAATTTTATGGGAATTAATTCTTATATAAGAGTAAACTGAGAACAATAATGTATGAAGATTTCGATATAGTTATTTATGAAAATTCTTATGACATGTATATGGTTTTAAATTTTCTTTGAATCTTTGAGTTTATTACAAAAAATGAGAGAATTTTACTTTTAGTAGCAAAGACAAACATATTGTGCTAGCACATTTTAAGTTTATGGGTGTAGATTTCAATTATCACATTTTTTTTCACAAAATTCATTATGATGAACAAAAATCTTTTTCAAAATCATGAGAATAACATAATACATTTCTTGAAATTTAGATTACAAATCATTATCATTAGCATCTAGTTGCAGATAATGTTTACTACCAGAAATCAATCGGAAACAACTTTTTTATTATCACAAACAAATGTATTACGAGGGTAATACTGCGTACATCTAAACCCATAAACCCCGACCTAGTTGACATCAAGATAAACAATATGAAGTCGATTTTGCTTTCCTTTCAACTGCTAAAGTTTGCTTGGCTGGTTTGATTTGCAGTGCAGACGACAAGACGTAATCAATAAATACTACAAAACAATGCTAAAGCTTTAATCCCAACACAACAATGTACTTGATAAATATAGATGGAAAACAAGAGATAGATTTTTATGTGACATTTCACCCATACTAGCCTCCTTTAATTTGCAGCTAGTACCATATATTTCCTTGACCCTTTTCTGATTCGCATACTTGAGCCCATCTGCAACCAAAACAGTGTAAATAAATCATTTGGGAGAATAATGAAAAGAGTAAAAGAGGGCAGCCAAATGAACAAAGCGTCCTCGCAAGGCACGGTTAAGGGAAGGGTCCCACCATAAGGGCGTAATGGTAATGGAAAGCGATATTTTCAAAATGTGATACGATAAAGGAATAAGCACGACATCTACAACATATTTTAAATTTTGTGAAAGCTATGATACCCTAGTTGAAATGAACTAGGTTCTGCACAAATTAGGTTCATCCAATGTAACTACGTCCTCTTTGACGATGAATTACATTGATTGATTATAGGGAGAGTGCTTGGAGTTCAAACTATGAACTTGTGAAGAATTACAATTAGACGCTTAAGTGTTTGGTCTAAAGGGTTAGAATGAATTAACTTAAGGCTTAACATGACCTCTCTCTATATAGAGCAACAAATAGAATAAACCAAATTTAACTGAGTCGATCGAGCAAGGGAATTCGTTTGATTGAGCATAGTGCTTGCTCGATCGAGAAGCAAGGCAACAATTTTCTGGAGCTTAAATCGCTTGCACATTCTACCAAGCCAGCACAAAATGAAAACCTTCACTCACCACGCTCTTCCCACCAAGTCTAATCTATCCAAACCACACAATCACATGAAATAAACTCCAAGCCAATGGAGACAAAGTATACCTCAAATGTCACCACCTTGGGAAGACTCAAAGCACACTCCAACACTAATGTTATGTAGTTCAAAGAAACCAACAAAACACAGCAAATCGCTAGAACTCCCAATTTTAATAAGCGAGCCTTATTTTTGGTATATTTTTAATATTGAAGTCTCCTTGTTACAAAAAATGAAAAACAATAGTATTACTAGTGTTCAAAAAAGTAAAATTATTTTCCAACCATTATTAAAATTAAAAAATTAGTTATAGAAAATATAGTATAGTGGACTTTTTATTGTTCAATGGGGTCAATGTATAAGGCCGTGTATGGACCCTAGCAAACGTTCAAGATAAATATGTTAAAACCAAGTAGAATACATACATCAGCTAAAAACCTATAACCATGTAAAACTTGCATAATGTGCAATGCAAAACTCAATTAGGATGGTGTAAAATGTTTGTGCATGTCATTTTCACAAATTTGTAGCAATTAAACAAGTATTTCCATATTATACTCAGACCTTTCTCATGAATTTATCTTAGAAATAAAACCACATAGAAATAAAACAATTAAAGAGGAGTATTTCCATATTATACTCATACCCTTGTTATTGTTCTTTGGTTTGATTATAATGGACTAAACCAAATGACTCATTAAATCTGTGCACTTCATTTTATGTGAAGTTGCACATGACGTTTGCTACCAAGGGTCAATCGGCAACAACCTCTTTAAAACCCTACCCAAGGTGACCGAGAGCCACTTAATGGCATTGTCGATGAGGGAACGGAATGTTGAACGTTTGCAGTAAACCCCCTCAAATTGATGGGGAACATAATGATCTTTAACAATATCTAGAAGTGAATTGAAAAGTAACTATAAGTTGACTTCATGAACAAATTTTCTGTCACAAATTTATTGCAAGCACCATTGCAAGAAGTAAAGGGAAGATGGGGAAAAACATACCTTTTATTGTTCGTTGATGGGGAACATAATGATCTTTAATAATATCTAAAAGTGAATTGAAAAGTAACTATAAATTGACTTCATGAACAAATTTTCTGTCACAAATTTTGCAAGCACCATTGCAAGAAGTAAAGGGAAGATGGGGAAAAACATACCTTTTATTGTTAGTTGAACTCAAAAGAGGATAAAGAGATATGCTCAATTTTGAACCATTCTCCATGTTTTCGGTTAATTTGTTCCTCTAAAAGAGGGCATTTCCAGAAACGTAGAACTTTCAAGTTGGAGAGACATTGGATTGCACGTGGAGAAGGCAGTCGCTTCAACTTTGGCAAGCAATAAAGGGTGAGTAAAGAAAGAGATGTCAACTTCCCAAGCCAATCAGGTAATATCTCCAGACTTTGAAAATCATTGATATACAGTTCTTTCAGTGCCACTAAATATTGAAGCTGAATGGGAAGACTGTTTCCTGCTACCTGAGTCGACAAGTATAATGTCTGAAGTGCCTTGCAAAGTGGACTGCGTCTTCCCAAGTCTTGAGGTAACAATCTGTCAGTAATAACTTCCTTTAAACAAGGAAGACTGGCTAATCCCTTTAGTTCATACGAAACCTCGTCACAGTCTCTAATTTCCAGGTATTGAAGCTGAGTTAATGGCGACATATCCCCAAGCTCTCCAATATCACAACAAGAGGTCAGCGTCAGAGATTTAAGCAAACTGCAGCATTGAAACCCATTACTTGGCAATGAAATAGTCAGGTGGTAACAAGACCCTAACGACAAGAAACGAAGAGAACCGAGGTTTTCCAGGTTGAGTTCTCCCTTAGCAAAGAGACAGTGTCGTAACGTGAGCGAGACTAGTTTGGAAAGTCGATGAGAACCACCAGCGACTGTCATTGTCATGAGCCATTTGGGAAATGTTGTGCCATTATAATGAGCTACATCAAGCGTAGACAAATTCTCATGGGGTTCCAAGTGTTGTAAGATTTGATTGTGGTGGCCATCTGCGTCCAATTTGTCAGACCATTCTAGTATTAATCTATAAACATTTAACTTACTTCCCAAATGTAGGTTTCTGGCTTCTTCTTCAGTGATCATATTCTCGAGTCCTTTTATTCCCAATGTGCCTCTTAAGTTGTTCAAATCACGTAGCTCGATCACCTTTCCACCCCAATTGCTTTTCAGATTAATAGTAGATAAAGTTTGTAGGGCAGTCAAATGCCTCATGCCCTCTAATATACCAATGTCAACAGCTTTTGCACTAATGTGCCTAAGATTTGTTAAGAATTGAACTTCAAACTCACGAAGAGAACAGTATAATTGACAATTAGTATTGTAATCAATCCTCAATACCTGCAAATGGTATAGTTTAGTGATCACAACTGGAAGTGACTGGAAGCAATTCTGAGAGATGTCAAGGTATCTCAAATGTTTCAAATCACCAACAGATTTGGGTAAGTCATTGAGGCCAAGACGTTGCAAACATAACACCCTTAAACATGTAGAATGCTTCAGAAATAACTTTAAACTTTCAAACTCCTGCCGAAGGAACTGAGGGCAGTAGTTGTAATAAGTTTGCAAATTCTCACAAAACTTGGCAGAGAGCTTTGTAGTCAATGAGAAAGGACTCGAAAGGTGTCGAAAATCAGTCGATGAAGACACATTGACCTCCGTCTTCTCTTTCAAATCCCAGCACTCTCCTGAAACAATACGCGCAAGAGATAATACAAGATCATGTAACTTGAAGGTTATCACATTCCCAAGAAGATCCAATTTTGCCTCCTGGAAAAGGGAGGTATTCAACAGAATGTTAACATACTCATCCCCAACACGCTCCATGTGATCATATGGTTGCAAGAACCCCTGCCCCATCCACAACTGAATCAATTTCTCCTTCTGGATCTCCTCGTCTTCTCCAAATATGGCACAGTATGAAAAGCATTTTTTCAAAGCCATGTTTGGCAAGTAAATGTAACTTAATTTTAAGGATGGTAGAATTCCATGCTCTTCTTTGTTCCATTCTTCATTCTTTTCAATGCATCTCCATTCCTCTACATTTTTGTTACACAACAGGTCTCCTAGTGCTCTTATGGCAAGAGGAATGCCACCACATTTGTTTACCATCCTCTTTCCAAGATCTAGTTTTTCACTGTTCGAAGCAAGATTGTCTCTACCGAGTCTTTGCTTGAAGAGATCCCAGCTGTCATCTTCATTTAGCTCCTTTAATTGATGCATAATGGCCTTGTGAATGTTTTGGTCGTTACTTGCATGGCACTTTGTGTCCATCTTCGCCAACACATTTTTGTCTCGCGAAGTCATCAAAACGGTAGTACCCTTGGATCCACCAATGTCTTCTAATGCGCATTTAAAGGGTCCCCAGTCAAATGTATCCCATACATCATCTAGCACAACTAAGTACCTCTTTCCTTTCAGCTTGCTGCCAAGCTTTTTTACTATTGTATGACTTTGCATGTTTGAGACATTTTCATCAAGCTGTTCAGCCATTTTCCTCAAAATATCCGTTAAATCATAGCTATGTGAGGCCACAAGCCAAAATATTGACTGGAAGTGTCTTTTCACTTCTTTTGCTTTAACAACTCGTTTTCCCAACGCTGTCTTCCCAAGACCTATATGAAAACATAGAATATAAATTCAATTAAACTAATACAAACATTAATTCGAATTTTTCATTCAATCACTTCTAGTGTCCAAACTTGGCGTTGTACATAACGACCATGGTACATACTCCCTATGTCCCACTAAGATTACGAAGCTACTCCTCATCTTTTCAAAATTTCAAACGGGGAGATCTTGTCTAACAATCTCAAAGGGATGAAGAGAGTATAAGTGTTATTTTAGATAGTATGGTGATAGACTAGTACACTGCACACATGTGACATGACTAGAGTTATTCATGTTTATGCAGTTATATGATATGAGTTACACCTATAATAACACAAGGACTCAAAGGAGAAAAGGGCTATTGGGTAAGGATAGTTTGGTCTTATTGTTATATTTGGTATTTTTCTCATTTTTTCATTTTATTTCGTTATAATGTATTTGACTCTATTTTTTTCTAAAATGATTATGCCACTTTTACTCTCTATATTCTCTTATATATTTAAATACCCCGCAATTGCGGCAAATTGGTCAGGATGGAGGAGTAGTTGTTTGGTAGACTAGAGAGAAAAGTCAGAGAATTAAGAAAGTTTTCATTGTTTAGAAGTTTGGGAGTCACTCGCAAACTTCTTGTTTTATTTCCGTTACTAAAACATTTGCCTATTGTGTCTCTTATTCAGTGAAGTTATAATGGTTACTAACAAGGATTAATCGTAAACAACTTTTTTTGTCGCGTATGTTTGACCCCCAAACTTTACTCTTGATGGGAGTCGGTTAATAGCATTGAGACAATAAAATTATTGTTAATATTGTTGTACTAGGCCAAGGGCAAAGACATAGACTTCTAAGTTCTAAGTTCATAGTAGAGAATATTTGAACCCATCTTTTTTCAAACTCAGTCAAGTCTGTAACACCTACACTACCCACTACTCTTAAGACTTATCAAAGGAGGAGAAAGAGGGTTGGGGTGACGGGTTAGTTCTTGGATATTGTGTGATAATGTAATAATGTTTTGTATATTCTATTTTTAGATATGTGCTTAGGTGGCTTTGGTCTTTATGTTTTTGGCTTAGTTGGCATTACTGCTTTGTCTATATAAGCCCATCTTGTATTCAATAAAGGTTGTCCAGAAATTGAATAAGAAATTGAGAAATAAAGGAGTTTACACAACACTCGAAGTTGTGTGGAAGTTTGCATAGCACTCCAACTTGTGTGTTCATGTGCTTGTGTTCTCTTTAATTCAGTTGTGTGTGTTTGGAGTTCTTGGGACAGGGTGTGTGTCAAAGTCCTTCTATTTTGAATTCTTCATCTTCTGTAAACCAGAAAGGCACATTTCAACCTAGTTCTTCATCTATAACTCATGTGAGTTACACCTATAACAAAAGGACAAAATGGGTGTAGGGTAAGGGTAGTTTGATCTTTTTATTATATTGGTTTTTGACCTTTTCTCTTTGTATACATATGCTCCCTCTAGGCTACGTATCTCATTTTGTTCCACTTTTCATTTTAATTTGTCCCATTGATTATACAACATTTCTTTTTTAGCAATGGTCTCATTATCCTTCTTTTAATCTCATTTCTAAACTTATACTATTTCTCCATCTTAACCAGTTGTTTATATCATCCACTTTTTTTGTCTCATTCTCCTCTCCATTAGTATTCACCATCCACTTTACACTAGGTGCAAAATAAAAGGAACAAAGGATGTAGTTGTTTGGTTGGATGGAGAGGAGAGGTAGAAAATAAAAAAAGTATTCATTGTTTAGAGGTAAGAGTTAGAACATAAAGGAAGTATTCATAATATATATATATAGAGAGAGTCAAGTTCCAGTGAGAACCAAGCTTATATGGGAACCGTGAGAACCAATTTACCAGAAAAAAAACTGTTACTTTTTTACAGAAAATGTGTTACTTTTGGCAAAAAGCTGTTAGTTTTTAGCAAAAAAGTGTTACTGTTAGAAAATTTTTCAAAGATTAAAATTATACAAAGTAACATGTTTTTTCCCAAAAGTAACACTTTTTTATATTAAAAGTAACACCTTTTTGTAAATTTTGTTCATAATTTTTTTTTAAAAGTAACACTTTTTTTGTCAAAAAGTATAATATTTTTTTAACAAAAAAAGGTAACACTTTTTTGCCTAAAAGTAACACCTTTGTAATAGAAAAGTGACACTTTTTGGTCAGATAGATTGGTTCTCACGATTCTCATATAAGGATGGTTCTCACTGGAACTTCTTCCTATATATATATATATATATATATAAGTTCAAGTGAGAATTATCCTTATATGAGAACCGTAACCGTGCAAACCAATCTGTTTGACAAGAAAATTGTTACTTTTAAGGAAAAAATGCTACTTTTTTAAAAATTAAAGGTGATACTTTTCGGCAAAAAGTGTTACTTAATACAAAAAATTGAAAAAACTCACAAAAAAGTGTTACTTATTACATAAAAAGGTGTTACTTTTCGGACAAAATGCGTTAATTTGTATCATGCTTTTTTTAAAAAAATATATTTTATTTTCTGAAAGTAATATATTTTTGCTAAAAATAACATTTTTTGTCCAAAAGTAACACCTTTTCTGTAAAAAAAGTACTCCCTCCGATCTTATTTGTTCTTTCACTTTGGGTTTTTCACAAAACATAAGGTAAATAGAATCTTTGGATTGTAATGGGTATTGTTTTTAATTAAATAGTAGTGTGAAGTAATGATTTTATTGGAAGTATGAGAGAAAAAACAATTAAATACTTCTTCCATTCCATAATACTTGCTACATTTAACTTTTTTACGCAATTCAATGTACTATTTTGTTTATTTATATGTCGAATTATACACATTAAAAAATTATAAAAAGTTTATATTATTAAAATATGCGATTAGACGATTCAAACAAGATCTCACTTGACTATATTATTACTAACATATTAGCCGCAATATATAAAAGAAGCTTAAACGATGAATAGTGCCCAAAAACAAAATGTAGCAAGTATTTCGGAACGGAGGAAGTAGTAGTGTGAAGTAATAATTGTATTGGAAGTATTTAAGATTTTTTTTCAAAGTAATACTTTTTTTTCGAAAAGTATCATCTTTTTTTTAAAAAAATAACACTTTTTTGCCTAAAAGTAACATCTTTTTAATAGAAAGTAACATTTTTTTGTCAGATAGATTGATTCTCACTTTCTCGTATAAAAATAGTTCTTTCTCTCTCCCTCCCTCACTCCCTCTCTCTTTCTCTCTCTCTCACATCTTTGGTACATAATTAACAGTGATAAAAATAAGACAAAAATGTTTAATGAATGAGATAAAAGATTATATAAATTAGATTAGAAGAAAAGGTGTAGAAAAATGAAGGAAACAATTCAAAATAACATAAATAGCAATCTCAAGAGATTAAAGAAGTATAAAAATATCATCTGATAAGGATTACACAAGTTCATTACTCGTATCATAAGTCCCATAGAACTTGCTACAAGTGCAAAATTTTACTTTATTAAGTTTGTTGTTTGGGTAATGTAGAACAGGACAAAATGTTTGAAAAATATGGATAAGATTTAAAAAGAAATTAAATGTGTGTATGAGATTAAAAGATAAATTATATATGTAAGTGAGAATTGGTAAAAGAACGTGGAGTCATCTTCTGAACACAAAATGTATTATTTTAATGGGAGGGATGAAAAATAAATTTGTAACAAGTAAATTTGTTGTTCGAATCACATAGCAACTCAGCAAGCCGAGTAACGTCTTCATCCCGCCCAACAAGGCCTTGGTTATCTACCCATTCTCGGCGATCCTGCAACATTTTACCTTGAATCTCGGAACTTGATCCGCTATCACAACTGTGGCCAGCGGCTACTTCGATGAGTGCAATGCCTTGATTCTTAGCATCCGCATAGATGGTTTTAATTATATTCGTTAAGTTATTTACTCTATGAGAGATAACATGGCAGTGCAAAGGCTTAGAAAAAACACTTTTGCATTTATCCCTCTTTCTTGTTCGGCTTCCATGTTTGTAAGATTCATGTGAGCAATCATCAAGTAAATTGTCCGCATCATAGGCTGCATTATTTACCTTCTTGAGCCAAGCATTCAGCAGCTTGTTGTTTGGTTGTAAGAGTTTAGCGGAACCTTTCAACAGCTCACTCAGCTCATCCAACTGTTTTCCAAGCTCCTGCAAATGTTCCTTATGATGCCTAGCGAGTTTAATTTCGTGTTGGATGCGTGAGAGCACCAGGGTAACTGCTCCATAAACTCCATTTGCAATCAGTCCTCCCACTGCATTTTGGGATACTTCGCTCATTTTCTCTCTTTATTTTCTCCGTAACTTTGGTGACGAGGAAAAGCAATTCGAGAACTTTGTCTAACAACAAATACAATTTAAGTATATATGGAAAGATAAGAGTAATGGTAAAAAAAAGTGGATATGGAGGTTAGCGGACATTAGGGAAGTTAAAAAAAAAAGACAAACAAAAAAGGAGTCGGGCCTCCCCGTTACTTCTCAAACATTCAATTAGGAATGAGGTTGAGCCTTATATTGTTTGTAACAAAAGAAAAGCAATAATGTACTCATAAAAAGTACAGTATTTCCCAAGAAAATTTCATTGGTAAAAAAGGGAAGCATAGAACTGGAAGAAAAGATAGAAGAATCATAGGAGGATGAGAAATGGTATCTTTGAAAAGTCAGATAAATTATTCTCTTTAAGGTATCAATTATGAAATAGTTATTGACTTACAAATTGTAACCATACTAACACGTCAAAAGAAGCACAAAGAAAGGTTGGCAAGTATTGCAGAAGGATGTGTAACTATCCAAAAAAATAATTACTGATGAAAGAGAAATGTGACAATCATGCTTCTAGCGGAACAAATGAAAAGCAAAACGAGGACAATAGTTGATGCGAAGTATTAGAAAAGTCTATGATCATGACTGGAGTCTGGAGGTATTTATTCATGAAAAGAAATATAGACTACTGACTTGCAAGTTGCATGTCTAGACCTAGTTATTAGGAGGGTTGGGTTGGATCTGTTTGAGTCATTAATTTGGTGGGTCAATAGTGGGTTTGCTAAATTCATTAATGGTTAGGTATGGACTTGGGCGGGTAAAAAAATGGGTCACTTCCTTTTTCTTTGGTACCCACTAATGAAGCTTACTATGTTGTCTACCCATCTTTGCACTTTAGCAACCTTACATTTTCATTTTCTATTAAAATTTCACCCTTTCCAATTTTATTATATCTAAACGTTCATTTTCTCGAGTAATTGCTCTTCCCTTTTCCTTTATTGTTTATTTATGTTTTCTGGTTGAGCTAAAGTATACAGTACAAAGTGCTGAGGACGATGGGTAACTACCGTGTTCAATCACCGTGTTCAGTCACTGGTAGATAATATTTGTCTTATTGGATAGAGCTTCACCAATAAAACAAATCCAACCCAATAAAATCCATATAATAGAAGCTTAACCCATTACCCATTGGGAGCCCAGTTCAATAATCAGGTCTAGTTGCAAACATACTAACACGTCAAATGATCAAATAGAAGCACAAGGTGAGCACCGTTGGAAAGACACAGATTGACTACCCATTGGTTACATCATATACTTCCAATACATTTATATCGAGCCTTTTCCTCTACATACACCAAAGAGTTGCTGCTTGTTAGCTCATATAGCTAATAAAAAGACTCAAGTAATTTTCTTAATTTCACAGAGCCATGGAGTATGATCTTTCTGGAAGTTTTAACTAGTTGAAAATGATTCTTTAGAGAACTATAAGCGAGTGATGAGAGAATTCAATACAGATTCTATAGAAAGGTTCAGATCTGAACGCCTAAACTCTAACCATACCCCACGAATTCACCCAAAGGCAAGATCTATCTACAACATAACAGAACTACTGCAAGAACTCTGGACAATTATTCATTGAAGCCTTAAAAGGACAAACTATAACGAAGAAACTCAATAGCAAAATATAACAATAGATTTTCCATAAAATAGTCATATTCAGTGAATAAAGTGAAACACCAGAAAATCTTATCAATTTACATTTTTTCAAAATTTCTGAAAACATAATTTTTCGAATTATCAAGGGTCTGATGAAAACGTAAGGATATTGAGAAACTATTATAAGCAGAAGAGACTAAAATCCCGCCGGATATGGAATGAAAGGAAATGAACTTCAGCAATAAGAAGAAAGCAGCAAACCAATTTGATCTTCTTAGGATTAGAATAGTGATAAAAATCTTACTTGCACCATGTTGCTAGCGTATTTCTGACATGACATCTATCAGACCTGAACATGATTTAATATTGCAAAATCAAGGCTATATTGAATTGCGTCTGCCCAGTTGAAGCTGTAATATCCAATAACAATGTTTGATGTTGCACTTCCTGCTATTTGGCAAAGGAAAACAAGCACCTAATTTCATGGAGAAATAAAATCAAAACTATGTTAGCACAATTAAGCATAACATTGCGTATATAAATATAATAAAAGTGAAAAAAGGGAAAACTGAAGACAAAATGCAAGATTTCTTCTGACTTCTCAGTATCTCTCCATGCTGTGGGTAGGCTCAACTCTCAGCTTTCTGCTCTACCTTGTATAACATCAGCATGTGCTATTACAAGAATATATGCTGATAAACACATACCACATTCAAGAATGTATGGACTATGGACCAAGTAGTCGAAAGAATTGCCATAACGTTGATGCAACACACGTTCTGCAGAAACTGGATAACTAAGTGTATTCTTCTGTTCTGTCTAAAAGCATTATCACATTGATCTGAAAAAATAAAATGCTACTCTAACAATAAAAAGGGAGATGGCAGTATATATTCTCATAACCAAAGCAATAATCCTGCTCTCTGCTATAAGCTTCAACCAAATTATACTAAAATTAAAAACAATACGTTTCCGTAAAAGAACAACTCCGAGCATGCTTCAGACTGAACTGATACATAATCAAAATATAGTTTCCCAGGACTGATAGTCATGAAGTTTAACGTTCAGAGTAGTAAACATACAGATGGGTAACATACAGTTTAGAAGTCGTCTAATAATTAAATTTATAGTTTAGGACATTAGGCTTATCACAAGCTGATAACTAATGGAAGAAGTTCTGGAAAGGTAAAAGCCTCACTCCTCTCTTGACAACAAGCTTTTGATTTCTTTTCAAGAATATCAGCAACATTTTTATACCCAAAGGCAACAACCAGTCAACCAACTCGGTTCCTACCTCAGAATCATAATTTTTGAAATTCGAGTCAAGACATCTGTGCTGCAGTACAGCTTCTCACGGAACCCTAAACCTCGACACATATGCAAACCCTCATATAACAGTCTCATCTTCAGCCTCCTTAACTTCCTCAACCTATTAACCGTTAAAATATTAACAGATGTCTCTTCCTCCTTGTTATCCAACCAAGCAGGGTTCCCTTTCTTATCTGTATATTCAACAATACCTACTCAATATCCTTTATCATTTTCAAAAACTGACACAACATCATTACCGGAGCAGCCCATTATAGACAATGCGGAGCCATCCATATCCACATCCACATCACCTTTCCCTTTGTCATTATAAGCCTTTCCAAATTCACCGGAGAATGCAAAGAGCCGAACAAGAAGCTCCCAAACTTGTGCACTTCCATTTCTTCCTCAATTATCATCAGCTTTACCTACACACTATTCCTACTTCTTTCTCTTCTTGTAGGTAGCAGCATTAACTTCCTCCGCCAAAGAACCCTCCCGGCCTTCCAACAAGGAAGACTCCTCATCCTCTTTATTCCTGTACTTCGAAGATTTCTTCTTTACTTTATCCTTAATACCAACATTTTGAGAAATTTAAACTCATCTCTACTATTCAACAATGCATCCTTCCTGCTGCAAACAAAACAAAATAAAAAAAAAATTCCACTAAAAATCACAACATACTTGAACAATGAGCACACATTTAAACATCAACAATAAAGTACAACATATTGGGAATTGTTCACTACTTCACCATAACAAAAAAAAAAGGTACCATACATGGTAAGCAACATCCAACATTGTTGGTTTTAAGGCTTGCAATATCCAATATATGGTACTAATCAATTATATCGATATATGAATATACAATTACACTCTAACTTACAACATTTCAAGCCAAAAAATTTCACTCTCCAAAACAAGAAATTAACAAAAGGCCTCAACTTATGTTCGATAACATACATTTATTTTCAAACGATAAACTTCAATCAGAGAATCTTAAGTACTTGATTGCATTTAATCTGAAGGCGAAATTTAGTGAAACCCTAGAAATGAACGCAAAAAATTAAATTTCATCAAATGAAAACATGAAATATTAAATCATGTAGAATATTTTTGAAAAGAGAAGATTTAATTAGAAAGAAACAGAAAGGAAATCCTAATTGTGGAGAATTTACAAGAGCTAGAAGAACAAACAACAAAGAACTGGAAATAGGGAATCAGAGGCAAAGGCTTACCAGAGCCGGAGATGGTGCAGAGAGGGAGTACGACAGCCGACAGTGGCAACAGCTTCGTCTACCTGGTACCGCCATACCCTTCGTGCAGCAGGTCTTGCATGAACTTTGAGCAAACTAAAATTGTTTGCAGCTTGCACCAAGCCACTATAAATTGCAAATAATATCTTTTTTCCTTTTTTACGTGTATTATAAATAACTAGTATAGAATCCCGTGCAATGCACGGTTGTTTTAGCATCGGCATATATAAATATATATATTAATTATAAAAAATAAAGCCTGAGATGTTATGTAGTAAATCACTCAATTTTTACAATATATGTATAAATTAAATTTGTAATTTTAGAAAAATTGTCTAGAATATATGATGCGTTATATATATTTTTTAATTTACTCAATTTAACCATAAATACAAAATAGTCAAAGATAATTTTATGGTAGAGATATTGGTCAAGATTAAATGCAATTTATTAATTTACTTAATTTACTCGATTTAGTTTAATAAATATAACAATTAATTAATTTGATTATTCCATGTGAGAAATAATCTGTTAGCTTTGACCGTAATTAGTTCATTTAGGCAAATTTAAAATTGTGACATTTAATACAAAAATAATTAAAATACCATAAGTACAGAAATTATTTATCGTCTAATAAATTATTCTTTAAATTATTCCTTGTTAGAATGGACATACAAGAACAATGACCAAGAAAGAACAAAAACTTCCTGTTTAGAAAACTAGAGGAAAACAGAAAGATATTATTATTATTGATGTAGTTATTAATGAGTACATTACTAATGGGTATTTATAAGAATACAAATTGGTAAAAGTATCTAAGGATTAGTTAAATACAGTAGGTTTTAACCTACATCCTTAACATCCCCCCTCAAGCTTGTCATGGTGTCAATCATGCCAAGCTTGGAGAGAATAGGCTGAAGGTGGGTAGATGGAACGTTTTTAGTGAGGATGTCAGCTAGTTGTTGAGAAGTGGGCATGTATTGAAGCTGAATCAACCCTTCCATGATCTTATCGCGAGTGAAATGACAATCAATCTCAATATGTTTGGTGCGTTGGTGGAAGACCGGGTTTTGTGCAATTTGAAGAGCAGATTGGTTATCACATGCTAACATAACAGGCTTAAGATCTTCAACTCCAAATTCTTCAAGTAAGCGGACAAGCCACGTAATCTCAGAAGCTACGGTAGCCATTGCCCGATATTCAGCTTCGGCGGAAGACCTAGAAACAGTGTGTTGCTTTTTTGACTTCCAACTTATGGGGGAATTACCAAACAAAATGACATATCCGGTAATTGACCTTCGAGTATCCAAACATGCGCCCCAATCCGAGTCACTAAAAGCATGGAGCTTAAGAGTGTTACTGCCCTGGAGCAATATGCCTTGTCCTGAAGTTGAAGCTACATAATGGAGGGTATGGCATAGGGCTTGGAAGTGTAAATCAGTGGGTTGTTGCATATACTGGCTTAAGGCTTGGACAGAGAAAGATAAGTCCGGTCTAGTATGGGTGAGGAAGTTTAACTTCCCTACTAGACTTCGATATTGGGTGGGGTTAGGATGTAGAGGGGAATCAGTAAAGGAGTGAAGCTTGAGATTGCTTGGAAGGGGAGTGAGGACATGTTTAAAGCGTTGAATGCCTGAATCATTGAGAAGATCAGTAGTGAACTTTCGTTGGCTTAATACAATCCCTTCTTTTAAGTAAGTGACTTCAAGACCAAGGAAGTAGTGAAGTCTACCCAAGTCTTTTATGCTGAAAACAGTGTGAAGGTGAGACTTTAAGGATTGAATAGCAGGTACATTATTCCCAGTTAACACAATATCGTCCACGTAAACGGCTGCTATAGTGATAGACATGGGTGTTCTTTTGATAAAGAGTGAATAGTCGTTCTTAGACTGCACAAAACCCTGATGATGTAATTCCATGGTGAGCCTTGCGAACCACTGTCTTGATGATTGTTTCAAACCGTAGATTGACTTCTTCAATTTACAAACATTGGTAGAACACATGGTGTGCAAGCCGTCAGGAAGCTTCATGTATACCTCTTCATAAAGGTCCCCATGTAAAAATGCGTTATTTACATCGAGCTGAAACAAAGGCCACTTCCGATGAGCTGCTAAAGCTATGAGGGATCGGATTGTTGTCATTCGAACCACTGGTGAAAATGTTTCTTGAAAGTCGATGCCATATTGCTGGTTGTAACCCTTTGCGACTAATCTGGCTTTATACCTTTCCAGCGAATCATCCGATCTCAGCTTGATTTTATAGACCCATCTTGAGCCAATAGCCTTCTTTCCAGGAGGCAATGGGACAATTTCCCATGTGTTGTTTTTGTCTAGAGCAGCGAGTTCATTTTGCATAGCTTCTTGCCATTGTGGGTCTTTAATAGCTTCTTTGTATGAAATGGGTTCCTGCCATTTAGATTGACTAGACAAAAGAACTTGAAAATGGGCCTGGGCAACCCAAACAAGGAGGAGAAGAAGTAGCCCACTCATAAACCCAAAGAAGGTTCACTACTAAAACCAATTGGTAATAGTAAGAGTTACTCCTTGAGTATATAAAGTGATGCATACTCTTCTCTTTCTCCGATGTGGGACAACTCACATGTGGGTAACACATGGGCACTTCAATACTCCCCCTCACATGTGAGTGTCCTTAGAATTTTAGCCCACCAGAAGGGTTACAAACCTATTGGGAATGAACATCCAATTAAGGCCCCTTAACCAGTGGTAAGATTAAATGCCCAGTATAAAGGCCCAACAACAAACCGGGCTCTGATACCATGATAGAATTTAGGAAATGGGCCTGGGCAACCCAAACAAGGAGGAGAAGAAGTAGCCCACTCATAAACCCAAAGAAGGTTCACTACTAAAACCAATTGGTAATAGTAAGAGTTACTCCTTGAGTATATAAAGTGATGCATACTCTTCTCTTTCTCCGATGTGGGACAACTCACATGTGGGTAACACATGGGCACTTCAATATTCCTTAAATTTTTTATGGTATTCTAATAAATTATTCCTTAAATTAAGCAAGCATTAATGTAGATTGAAACAGCAATGCAGATTAGGCAGTATTAATTGAAGAAAGAAATCTGTTAGCTTTTAACCAATAGAAAAATTACAAATGGCACACCTTCTTTTACATTGACATTTGTCATTTCCCAAGAATTTTATTAGAATGTATGATATGATTGACTTTCGCACTATTTATCAAATACATTGAGTTTTATATAATCGACAATCTATAAATTAAAACTTTTTTATATATATACATGATTAGAGATATTAACGATTGAATTCTCATATTGAAAGTGTGAAAAACAAATTGTGCAAGTAAAGAAAGAGAAAGTATGTGTTAAAATATATTTTCTCCCTTTTTAAAAGTTGTTTTCATTTGTTACTTTGGGTTATTTTATTTATTGTTTCTATTAAAAATCTTTCTATTTATGTCAGAAATTTCGGAAAAAATTATTCTTGATCACTCTTAGTTAATAGAAGTTTTTTTTTTGAAAATAGTTAATAGAAGTATTTTAATAATGCTTACAACACATATTTTCCATTAATTTCATGATTTTCAGCACAAAAAGACAGAATAAATATCTATTAAGTAAAAAAACAAAAAAAGATAAATTAAAATCCTAAAAGATCGGCCCTTACAAATTGTTCCACATAAGACTGATTTGCCAATATTACAAATCACCATTATTTACTTAGATTTTTGGAAAAATTACCTAGAATAATCCAAACTATTCATAATTTTCCTACAATAATCCCACCTATTGATTAACCATGAATAATCCCAACTTTGAGGGGCATTTTCCTAGAGTAAACCCGGTGATCGGATGACTTGTTATTGCAAGTTTTATTTTTTTTAAAAAAAGATAAATTAAAATAAAATGTCGAAAAAAAATGTAAAAAAAATATTCATAAAAAGATTATGATTTTTTTTATTATTTAGAATTTTTATGTAAATTTTCAAAAATATTTTCTAATTTTAAATTAATATTTAATTTATTTTTTTGGTGAATTACCCACTATAGCAGGTCATCGAGTTACCTAAGTTTACTCTAGAAAAATACCCCTCAAAGTTAGGATTATTCATGGTCAATCAATAGGTGGGATTATTGTAGGAAAATCATGAATAGTTTGGATTATTTTAGGTAATTTTTCCTAGATTTTTCTCTTTTTATATTGCTTATGGTCCTCACATATTTCCCATAAACTTTATTAAAATATTTTTTAAATAATTGCGGTCCCCATATTTTTTTCATTAACTTTATTTTAATATTTTTAATCCTTATTATCCTTATTTTTCCTCCATCAAATTTTTTTTATTTAATTAAATAATGTATCCACCGTCTAAAAATTTTTATTTTTCTTAATTCCCATAAACATTCTTTGTGAGAAAGACTTTAAAGAACGATGAGAGTAACATGAATTGGTAATGTGAATAGAGTGTAAAGTAAAGTGTTAATAATGGACTAATGGAGATTGCATAAATTGTTGTATCAGACGGATTCACTAAAAGTTGTGTCTTATACAAGGATGAAATAGTTCATCTAATATATACTATGAGAGCATAAGCTCAAACATGTTATTTTTATTGCATCATATATATTCATCAATGGTGTCACAAGAACCAATAATAACATGTAAAATAACAAAAAAATATTTAACTGAATAAATGATATAAATATATGAATTTTATTATTGAATGTGGTAAATGTCAGAATTTTAATTTAATTTTTTAAAAATTTATTACATATTCTATAAAGTTTATCAATTTTTTGTTCCATATATATAACTTATCTTTTTATTTGGTCTATACATTTAAACATTTTGTTTTATTATACAATACTTAAAAAAAATCAACAACAAAACTAATAAATCAATACGTTGCTTTCAAATTTGTTGTTGTTTTGGTCTAATGAAAATAAGTTTGTTGTTTAGTCTAATAAATAATTTGATTAAATATGAATAAGTGAGTGACTTGAAAAAACGTATTAAATATGTTTATAAGATTAATACTTCCTCTTATTGTAATTAAGTTTTTCATTTACTTTTGAATATTTGTCTATATACCGATTAAATTCTTAATATCTTTAATTAATGCATAATAAAAAAATTATAAAAAATTAATATTAATAAAAAATATATTAATACGAATAAAACAAGATTTCACTTTGGATTAAGGAATAGTTACTACTCCCTCCGTTTCCTATTGATGTTCCCAGAGGGAATGTTCACGAGAATTAAGAAAAGTGGAATCTTTTAGAAAGTAGAGATATTATATTATTGAATAATAAATTTGATGGAGGAAAAGTGGGGACTACAAATATTAAAAAAGTATTTAAAGAAAGTTAGTGGAAAAAATATGGAGACCACAACTAATTAAAAAATGTTTTTATGAAGTTAGTGGGAAACATGTGGGGACCATAAAGAATATAAAAATGTTAAAATGGAGTTAGTGGAAGATATGTGGGCCCATAATCATTATTAAAATATTAAAATGAGGATGGATGAAGTTATTTTTGTCCAAAATTTGTGATATAAATGGAAAGATTTCTTATTGGAACAGCAATTGAAACACCCAAATATGAAAAGTGGAAACTTCTCTAAGGAACGGAGGGAGTACAATTTTTAGTAATGTGGAAGTTTTTAGCATTTTTTCGGTGGCTAGTTTCTACAATATAGTAATTTTGTTAGTTCGCTCTTTGAATTTTGGTTTCTTAATCGGTTAAATCAAAAAAATAATTTGGACATTTCGAATTGACTTTAGCTTGTTATAAACGACCAAAAGTTGATCATTATTTGACTTTCAATAGTTTTTTAATTTACAGAGCAGCTTGACACGCGGCGCATTGTGAGTGGCGGACCCACAACGTTGCAAACTCATGGAATACAAAACCATGAAAACCAATAAACAAAGATATGGTCTAAAAAAACCATTGAAAGCATGAGTTTGGTAGCTCCAAGTAAACTATCTTTTTCATATCATGAACAAAACATACAATACAACATTTTACAATTCCCATGTAAATTCAACATAAAAGTTTCCTATTGTGACAATCAACCACTGCAATGAACACTAAAGCTTCTCATCTGAAACATGTAATCACAGAATGTTTGATCCGATTTGACCCTCGCCAATCGCGAGAGCTTATTCCTTCCACCTGAGCAACACGAAAACACGTTTTTAAATAACTTAATGGAAGCTGTTTAATCACAGAAACCATATATTTGGCACACAGAAAGGTATCGACTGCACCAGATTTCATTCAATGTGTACACCAACAGGCGATATGTAAAACTTTCTATGCAAACTGCGGAAGCAAGCAGAAAATTTCCCACTTATATGCACGACTACAACTGGTTACGTATAATTTTGAAGTATAATGTTTTAACATTGTCGTATTGAGAGCCATTTTTGATGAACTTGTATGATAATGGACAATAATGGAAATATGAGAAACGAGTGTATATATATGCAAACATTGAAAGATTAATGGATAAAGCTCTAATGAAGCAACTTCGTAAAAGACAACCGAAAGCTAGAATCTACTGATGCATGCTGAAATCCCGAAAACCACACAACATATGTAATCGTATTAAATTTTAACATACATTAAAAATCAAAAGATGTCTCATGCTACAAACTTAAAGGTAATAAACGGAAAACTCAAGTGACCAATCATTTGACTGAAATCACGGAATAAGTATAACCCATAACACCAACCTCGCCTAAAGGACAATAATTATGACTAAACTCATCCTTCAACATCAAAATCGCAACTAAAAGGATAACAAAACTATATATGAGTACCTAAACAAGCTCAATGTACGCCATGGGGGCATTGTCCCCTCTCCTTGGTAGAGTCCTGATGATTCTAGTGTATCCTCCATTTCTATCACCATATCTATCAGGAACCTCAGCAAATAAGGCATGTACGATCTGCTTCTCGTATATAAATCCAAGTGCTTGCCTTCTTTTGTGAAGTGAGCCGTCCTTAGCCAAGGTAATCATTTTGTCGACATATTTTCTCACAGCACTTGCTCTGGCTCTTGTAGTCTTAATACGTCCATGCTTAAGAAGCTGAGTTGTCAGTGCACGGAGAAGTGCACGTCGCTGATCTGGGGGTCTGCTGAGTTTAGGCACTCGCCTTCCGTGCCTCATAGCATAGATTCGACCCCCATTATCAACAATTCTGAGAAGACTATCAAAGCCTGAATTTTCTGTTAAAGGGGAAAGCTGAAGTAAGTGCACAAGCAGAAACTAAAGGTAAACAGAAAAACAGAACATTTATGACTCCTATCAAGTGCGAGTAATGGTCGCTTCCTATTGAGATAAAACTGGAAACAAGTGTCGCTTTATCTTTCAGAACCAATGGCTCATGTTCATTGGTATTTCACCTCATTAAGACCAATCTTATTCTACTTTTGAAATAACATTCTGCTTCCTGCAGAATCTTCGCAAAGGAGGGGGAGTCTAAGATACCATTAAGGGGGCGTTTATGTAACAAAAAAAGTCTAAATCATGAAGTGCCGTTTCAAACTAGATGTGTATGTGGCCATTTGACAGCAAAGAATGTAGAAATGACATAGGACCAGACAGCAAGGTCAACCTAGCCACTAATTTTTACACTATGTTTGGAATTGGATAACATTTTTGGAAGGAAAGGAAGAGAATGAGGGGAGGGGATAGAAGGGAAAGAGAAAGAGAGGGAAGGGGAAGGGAGAGAAGGGAAAGAGAGGGGAGAGAAATTGATGTGTTTATGCTTTCCAAATTATTCCCATGTTAAAAGGATTTTGTTATGTTTAAAATGTAAAGGAGTTCTTCCTTCCAATTCCCTTCCTTTACGGGTCAAATGAGGGAAATGTAAACCCTCCAATTCCCTCCCTTCTTTTCCCTCCATTTCTCTTTATCCAAACATAATATTAGTGTTGACAAATCCTAACTTAAAAAACGTTATATTATTATAAAAAAATAATAAGAAACATCAGGACATAGCTTGGAGCGTGGATTGCCCAAAAGGGTCAAAAATGATCCTGGATTGTTGTTAGAAACAAGATATCAGCTGTATACTGAAAAAGGGATACTTCTAGAAACCTTTAGACAGAATTCACATAGCTGTTACCACAAAGGTTAAGCTCGGCTAAAAGAATGAGATCCTAGCATACAGTCCAATCTTAGTCTTCTTCTAAAAGAAGGATATCATAAAATAGGTAACAAGAAGCAAACTACTAACAGATTTCTTAAGAGTACAAGGAAAATCCAATTACCATTATTACGCCCCTTCCCTAAAGTCCTTGTCACGAGAAATCTACATCGTTCATCAACTGACTTTATATTATATTCAGTCAGTATTTAAACAGATAATTACGATGGGTTTTAACAAGGTTAGGTCATCAAATGATGCACAGTAGTCATAAAACACTATCTTTAGCCCCAAATGCAGGTTAGTCAAACAGGGGGAAAGAACCCTGTAAATTACTCCCATTTCGCTTCATTTTACCATAAATTATTCACAAATAAGGAATAAGACCACAACATCACAAAAGAACCTGACATCATAAGGGGAAACAACCATTGAAAGCCTTTAAGTCTCAGTATTCCGTACCTCAACATCAATATAAAGAAGCTCACATTATGTATCAGTCACAACCGGTTGCACGAAATATACTAAAATCTCAGAGAACAACATTGTAAATTTCCCACCAGGGAACATCACTAAATTACATTCCAATTCAGGAAAAGATATATACCTAAACCAGAAGGAAATGATGAGACAAGAGGGCAAAGAGCACTGAGGCCACTGTATTGTGGTAGGAGAGGCTTAGAACTGCGCAATGACAGTCTCATTCTACGCGTCTTGGAAGACGAATTATTACAGGTAGCCGAAATGGGCAACTTGTTCAACACAGGAACAGAAGGAACTACAGGCAGGGCTGATTTTAGAGTTGCCATGCTCCATGCTGTTGAAGATGAACAAGCCATCTACCAACACTTGTGAAATTAAACTAAAAAACACAAAATTGCATGAATTAGCACATGAAAATGATGATTCTAAATGTCAACCCCAATTCCCAATTCCACAAAAATATAGTACTTCAAACAAAGAGGAAAACTAACAGCTGATATCATTAGTCATTCCATAAAATGCTTGACCCAATTCAAAAACATCACATTTCCATCATAAATCAGAAAACATTCACACATAATTTGTAAGAAAAATAAAGGAATTCCAACAAGTACCACAAAGTACCGTAATGTAACACAGGAAGACTATTGAGCCATTGATTCAAACAGACAACAAAGAGAAAAATTCAAATACGCATTTCTTCAAACAGATAACAAGCATGAACAACTACTTTAGAGAATTGCAAAAATATTCAAAATGGGGATAATATTTTGTACCAATAATCATCAAATGACCATTAAATTATGCAATAATTGAAGAAATAGCAACAAGAAATCAAATTACGAAAGAACATCTGAGAAATGAGATGGGATTTACCAAGTTTTTGGGGTGGTGTAGAAGAGAGCTGAAGAGTAAATCAAATTTGGATAAGGGAAGAGGGGAAGACTACCTTCAACCTTTGGCTCAGCAGTTTTAAGGGATAGATATAATGGCTGAAAAGTGAAAACCCAAATGATACGCTGCGCTGAATTCCACCTTAAAATACTGGGGTTGTCTACGTGGAGCCTATTAATTGGATCACAATTATATTAATTTTTTTAAATATAACGCTCAATTTAAGAAAAAATTATAAAAAAACTATCTAATTTTTAGGTCTATTTGCAAAAAAACTACCTTATGTAATTTTTTTTAAAAAAAACTACCTAATCTAATATATTTCTCTGCAAATAACTACCACTTAACGGAAAATATTAGTTGACCCTTAAGTTTGAGGGTTTGACCAATTTGAGGGGTTAAGTTGTCTATGTGGCATTATCTTATTAGTCCTCGTATTTTTAAATAATTTAAAATTAAAACACATAAATTAACAAAAAAAAAATAAAAGATATTTGACGTCATTTTTACCTATCATAACGAATTTTTTCAAAAAACGAACGTCGCGATTACCCTTATGGGGTAACTCTTTTGAAAATCAGGTCAAAACAAGTACTTATTCGTCTATTTTCCGATACGTAAACCGAAAAATATATTTTACGTCATTTTTACCCAACATAAAGATTTTTTCAAAAATCCGACGTCGCGACATGGGTACAAATGACATTAATTATCTTTTTCGGTTTACGTATTGAAAAATAACAAAAAAAGTGGTTGTTTCGACCGAATTTTCGAAAGAGTTACCCCATAAAGGTAATCATGACGTCCATTTTTTTGAAAAAAAATCGTTATGATGGGTAAAAATGACGTTAAATGTCTTTTATTATTATTTTGTTAATTTATGCGTTTTAATTTTAAATTATTTAAAAATATGAGGACTAATGAGATATTGCCACATAGACAATTTAACCTCTCATATCGGTCAAACCCTCAAACTTAACGGTCAACTAATGTTTTCCATTAGGTGGTAGTCCTTTGTAGAGAAATATATTAGATTAGGTAGTTTTTTGAAAAAAAAATTTACATTAGGTAGTTTTTTGCAAAAAAATTTACATTAGGTAGTTTTTTGCAAATAGACCTATAGATTATGTAGTTTTTAATAATTTTTCCCCATTTTAATGTAAATAACTATTTGTGTTAATTCATGGTGTTGCAAATTCATTGAATACTAATAGAAATAACCCCAACATATAAGATTTTTTAGCTCTTTATACACTGATTTTGACCTCAAATACTTAGAAATAGTAACATATATATCATTCATTTTCTGCTGCGGTATAAAACCAAACAAATAAATATACTACCTATAATATTGCGGTTCTATGAAAATTACAACATATGTAATAGAAGATTATATGTAGTGGTTCCATATAACTTTAGAGGAAAACAAATTGAAATGAAAATGAGTATTAATAACCTCTCATAAAACATTACTCCAGTAATCATCATATTTAAGACATTAATATGGAACATGATTAAAGAATAAAAGCATCTATAAACAAACACATCATATGATAATTTTGTCAAATGTAGAGCAACTAAAAATAAACCTGGGCAGATATTGATTTATGCTAATGATAGGTCCATTTCATAAAAAAAATGATTATTATCATATTGTCTTACAAAACAAACCTTAAATCATTATTAAATTATTTAAGGATAGTATCATTAGATAAATGATTCGTTTTTTGCATTCAATATCATCAACAAAGCCAATATTAGGTTACTCCATACAATTTAACTGAAATTCAACATGTAAAGATAAAACATATAACTGGAATCAGTTGGAAAAAAATTTGTTCTAAAACTAAAAAGTTCACATTATAAATAATCAAACAAAAGAGATATATATGAATCTTAAACGAGATAAACTTTTTTATTTAATATTAAGTAGTAGCAAAAGTACCATCATACATGAAACATGCGAATCAAAATAGCATAACTTAAATCGAGTTTAAACTCTAAGAAACAGAGAGAGCATCGATTAAAGTAGTAGTTGTAGTAATCTTAAGATAGTAGCTACTTGTTGGCATTGTGACCAGCATGGAAGGCAGAAAAATAGCCTTGTGGGTTACTCTCAAAGGCATCCCTAGATATGTACGCCGCACCCCTACTTCCTGGGGCCACCATGTTGCCTGAACCACCTCCTCCTTTTGAACCGCCACCACCACCACCACTACCACCTTTCCCTCCACCGCCTCCGCCTCCGCCACCGCCACTTCCCCCTTTGCCACCTCCGCTACCTCCTTTCCCACCCATGATTAATTATGTTAATGTTGATGATTTTTTTGTTCTGATTAATTATATACTTAGATTAATTATGATATAATTTGTGAGATAATTTGGGGTGTTTAGTTGTTGTATTTATAGTTAAATAAAAGTGGTCAAGGGGTAATTAAATTTTAATTATTGGGATTTGGAATAGAGTTCTTAAATTGTAGGGGAATAATTTATACTATGACTACAATTTACAATATAAATTAAGCATGCATGAATTATGGTCCTTTGTAGTTTTGAGTTGGTTCATGCACTAATTAAGTCAAATTAACTTAATGAGCTCACCGTCTCGTAAATATGAGTTTGAATTGACTTGATTTAAAAGAGGTAGTCAAAGAATTGTATTGGTAAAGGTTGAGTCATAGAGGAAAAATGTAATGGTGATGCAGTAATGAGAGTAATTTGATTATTGTAATATCGTATTTTAGCCGAAAAATATGGTTTATAACCTTAAAAGTGCCAAAAACGTGTTTTTTATTATGTATTTTTATAACGCGAGAAATATTGGTTCGCTTTCTCGACAATCATTATAATGTGGCCAATGCAATGTGGACTACTGGACTTGTTTTTGCACTACGAATTAAAGGCATTGGAGAGGTAGTGGAAATGACATGATCGTGTCAAGAGGAAGCTTTAAAATGTGATGTATATTCCTAAGATTGGAAGGAACCTCATGTCCCGTATCACTTGAACGAGAAGTGTAGTTAGTACTCGTCACAACAAAGAAGTTCATACGAGAAAGTGAAGAGCTCATCCGAGCGATGAGGCAAGTAGCATGCATAAGGTGCATATGAAAATTACTTGAAATTAAAAGATCGTAATAAATTACTAAAATGGAAACCATAATCAGCATCTATTCAAGATATTGAGAGTATAGTAACGTATAATACACCAAAGAAAACTTTAATGAATACAGATATTTGATCTAAAACTACAACTACTTGTATATTGTCTGCAAAAATGTAAGAATAAGAAGTATGACAGCATACACAACAGATATAAATGCCCATGGATGACTAAAATAGTCCCTTCGCAATATCGTCTTCCATCGATTCCATGAGGTATTAGCATGAGCATTCAATTCTCTAGAAACATCAAAATAATAGAAGTTTTGATAATTCAAAATTATGTTCTTGGAACTTCTATGGATGACATTAGCCACCTCTTCATCACTTCCAAGCCAATTGAGGAGCACTCCACTCTGAACAAGAATTTGAACATCTCCTGCAGTTTTTACCAACTTACCAAGAAATCGAAAATAATCAACAAAGTAAGAATCATGAAAATGATGGCATTGCTCATAGAAAGCCATGCTCCGTAAGACGGATTCAGTGCTATCACGAAATATTAGTTTCGGAATCTTTAAGACTCCATTGTTGAAGCTGATATCAAGCATTCTACCTTTCCCTTCCATGAATTTGATTCCGGCTGCTTTTAACTCCGTGGCAGTCAAAGGAAACTGTGGGTCTATTTTGCGTCTATGGCAGGGAATTTGTTCTCGAAGCTTCGTAGGTAAATAGGAGATCCTTACAAAATCAAGTAAATGATTGATTTTAGATGCCCGAGATAATGATAATTGCTGCTCGATTTCAGTTTCTGATGGGCCACTCTGACGATACCAGCTTTTGCTTAAGAAAACTGTAGTGACAAGAGTGAATGTAGTATTAGGGAAAATAGTTCTACCGAATGCTATGTCATACAGACGCTCTAAAACGAAGAAAGGGAGTTGATTTTCTTCAAGAACTAAGTCGGATTCAAGGATAAGCAAAAGTTGTGCTTTATTTTCCATAGGATGGTTTTCTAGTAACAACTGAGAATTCGACCACATAAACAAGATAATCATGAACACAGCATCAATGAGTAACATCTCAACAAAGTCATTGCTTGAAAGACTTATCTTGTGTGCATAATAGGAACGCGCTTCCTCCTCCCATTTGCATACAACATTAATGTAATGCTCCATGTTATTTGCATTGTTACCTTCTTGCAGGAACCAATGAAGATGCAGCAATTTTAGCTCTTCCATAGCTTCCAAGGTTGGATCTCCATGGTAAATAGGGCCAATTGTAATAAGGGAAGGTCGATAAGATTCTTCATTTTCCTTGCGGATATGTTGAGGTACCTTGTAAACGCAGTGATTATGGTTCTGGGTACAATAAGAGGGTATATACCCCATCTTGTTCCGTATTGAAGTTGCTACCCCATTGATTTGATCTTCCATAGATGACTAACTATTTTAACTGGAATAAAAGAACAAAATACTAAATTAGAGGAAACAGAATGTTACACAAAAATTAAAATGTTATAAAGTTTATCTTCTTACTCCATTTAATATACTTGCAACATTGAGCTTGTTTGGATAAAAAGATTGAAAACTTTCACTACGAAATTGAAACTATGACATTCAAGACGGGTCAAAAAACCTGTCGTGAATGTAAGGGAATCACCAACAGAATATTAAACCCGTCGTATTACAACTATCCTGCCCACAAAAGTTCCTTCCTTAATCTGATTTCATGGGCTTAAATAAAAGCCAAAGCTACTGATCCTCTTCATTTCTCCCTTTCATCTTTATCCTCTTACAAGTATCTCCACTGACACACTCTCTATCATCTTTCACACCCTAGATTATTAGTTGATTATAATTCGCTTGCGAAATGCAACAGTTTTGTGAGCTGAATATAGTCTCAGATTGGACTGTTGGAGCCATAGTTGCAGCGAAAATAAGATTTTCAATAGTTCAATTGAGTTTTTCATAATTTTATTGCAAGAAATTTTGACATGAAGCTATGGTAAAATCAATGATCAAATCATGTGCAATTAGTTATGTGAAATTGTAGACGATATTTGCTATTAAAGGTCGATCAAAAACATCTTCGTCATAACTCATTGTGATTACAAGGAATATGTTGGGTACATCCGACCCTCCAAATATTGCCTAAGCAGAATTCAATTAATGGCATTGGACATTAGGGTAATGGAATAATGACTTGGATTTGTGAAGCATTTAAGGTTGGTTGTATTACTTGATAAGCATTACGGGAGTAGATTAAAATCTGTATGACATTACATTTCTAGTCCTAACTGCAAAAGAACATGCCATATTACATCAATACAGCTTATTTTGTTGTCAAAAGACAAAAGACAACCTTGTAAAGTCCAATACCCCTATCTTTGTAATTCATCCATGGGCAATGCTAAGAGGGGATCAAGGGTAGCCTTGCCCCCCTCCCTCCATGAATTTTATTATATTTAATTAATATTTTGTTTGGCAATTTTTATTAAATTGTGGGAAATAAGAATAAAAGTATAATGTAATTACGAACTTCAATATCATATCAATTACATCAGATTTCATGAAAATTAAGATAAAACTAGCTCTTATTATCACCGCTTTATAGTCTGAGTACCAAACGGAGCCTTAAGTAAAATTCAAGGTTAACCAGGCACTATTATTACTCTAAACTAATTATTCCGCCTTTCCAGTAGTTTTTACTTTTAGCGACTCCATCCAGTATGATCATCAACAGACAACAGTCCATTCGTCCCCTAAAACAGCTAAATACAAAATTCAAAGTACACAGCAAAATGAAGACGAGGCAGAAACAATACACAATGAACAAAATCGAATTATAATCAATTTTATGAGGAGTTGAGCTTCTAAACGATTCACTGATCATGCTTATAAATTACATTCATTAATAACTCATGAATTTTTATCAAGTAAGCAAAAAAACAACATTGATTCGCGAAAAAAATGGAACGAAAATTAATAACAATCAGAAATGATAAAATTCAACTGTAAATGCAAAGCACTTACAGATTAAATAGCGGAGAGCGAATTGAAATAGTTGTGCAGTATGAGAGAATCGCAGACTCAGAGGACTATAATCACGGAGGAGATACAATCCGAGTGATTGTCACGAAAGAGAAGAAAGTGGTAGAATTGGCAAAAAAAAAAAAAAAAAAAAAAAAAAGTCTTAAAGGATATATTTTTATTTGAATTTTTATTGATGAAAAAAATATTAGAAGTCCTTCATCGACGAAGTGTTAATCATCGTCATCATACACAGTGTTTTCGCACATAGATAAATCTATAGTCAGAGTTTGGGGATAGAAGATCAACAGCGTCTCATACCCATAAGGAGAGGGCGGTCAAAAGAGTCCTTCAGCACAAGGAGGGTCTTCAAAGATAGAAACCTGCAAATAACCGAAATATAATCCTGCATGTTTTTTATGTTTTTTCTAAAATAAAATTTATGATTTTTAATGTCAAAATTTAAAAATGATTTTCTATCGATCTATATAAAAAAGTATATTCATCTAAAATTTTAATAAATTCAACTTAGTATATATAATTATTAATTAATAAGTATTACTTGAATTGAAAAGACTTAGTCTGAACCATTAAATGTACATAATAAGTAAAGTTGAGCTCAAAATAGTGAATTGAGTAAAGTAAATTAAGTTTAATAGAAACAATATTTTTTTATCCAGCTACATAATCATAAATTTGAAACTTAAGTAATCTTTGGATATACGTTTCAAAAAAAAATTATCTTTGAATAGAAACAAAATTTAAACGCCAAATAAACTAAATAAAGGATTAACCATGAAATAAAAGTGACACAACTTTTATTTAAGATATAATAATAGTCCAATCACAAGTTACATAATACTTGTTCACAAATATATAAGATTGAGACTTTTTTTTATTTAATTAGGATATCACATATTTAATTTATGTGAATAATAGAGTGACATATAATTATCATTATTATTAGTTCTTGGCGTTCTTATGAGCTTCTTGGAAATAGGCTTGTGGATTCTTCTCAAATTCAGCCCTAGAGATAGTAGATGCACCACCACTTCCTGGCGCCACCATCATGTCCGGTGGGTTGCCGCCTTTCGAGCCGTTGTTATTAGCATTTGCGGTTGTTCCGGTACCGGCATTGCCACCTTTGCCATTGTCCATATTAGCTACTAAAAAGTATGAATTAAATTTAATTAAGAAAGTGATTTAGATTAAATTAATTGGGATGTAGCTTGTTTATGAGAAAATGTAGGCAATGGGAGTCATGTATTTATAGATGGAAGTGTTCATTTATTTTTCAAAGGGAGGTAGGAATAATTAATTAGTATGATAAATAGACTAAGAGATCAGTGTTTGGTAAAATAGATTATTGTGCAATTTTAACCTATTTCAATACAATTAGAAAAGGAAAAATGATCTAGAATAATATAACTTTTCTCGATTTTCCTAAAATAATTTCACCTATTAATTAACCATGAATAATCCCAACTTTAGAGGTATTTGCCTAGAGTAAACTTGGTTAACCCGATGACCTGCTATCGTAGGTAATTTACCAAAATAGTAAACTGAAAAATTAATTTAAAATTAGAAAAAAAATAAAAAATTACATAAAAAGTTTTGAATAATAAAAAATCATAAAATGTTATAAAAATTTTTTTTAACATGTTATTTTAATTTATCTTTTCTTAAAAAAACTTGTTATCGCAAGTCACCCAGTTGCCGGGTTTACTTTCGAAAAATACTCCTCAAAGTTGGGATTATTCATGATTAATCAATAGGTGGGATTATTGTAGGAAAATCAAGAATAAATTGGATTATTCTAGATAATTTTTCCAATAGAAAACTAAGTGCTCAAACTATCAAATTCTAATATTTCATGAATTAACTTTTTAACACGACTTATTTTATAAATAAATTGTTTTTTAATATTACGAATTTAAAATCAACTGGTCAAACTTGTGAGTCCCACCCCTGTTAGCCGTGTTTGCAAAAACACATTCCAAAAGTCTATTTATTTACTACAATTTACAAAGTATAGTTTTGCCATGCATGCATATAACTAGGTTTGAATTGTTGATACAATGCAACTTAAATTTTATTCCTTGGAATTTGGAATCACCGTATTATGAGGCGACTAAATGTTTTTCAGTGTTTAATTTTTTGACTTTAGCTAGAAAACAAGTTCCTAAGAGGTTAATTAACTTTGAATCAGCATTTTGTATTAGGAACCAGTAGATAAAATCTTTTTACTGTTTACCCAAGATACCAATTCAGTCAAATATTAAAGAATGTCTCAATTTTCAAATATTCTTATATTCGAATAAACTATTTGAGATTTGAAGCCAAATTTTACTTCTTTTTTTTAAATGAAGCCAAACTTTACTTAATACTACATAAATGTATGTACATTATTATTATTATTATTATTATTATTATTATTATTATTATTATTATTATTATTCTCTATGTCTCATAGCATTTGCAATAAAGATAAAATTTGAGCAAATGAAGAAAATAAATAAAAGTGGATTTTAAAAGCAAAAATTCATAATCAATCACCTTGATTTGTAAATATCACAAAAAGACAAAAAGTAATAAAATAAATAAAACAAAAAAAGATAAATTAAAATAACAAAAGTCTCATCCTATCAAATTCTAACACTGATTTCTTAACCTCACAAATAACCGTTATAATTACTAAGACCTTCTCAAAATATAGTAGTAAATTTTGTAGAACAGACCAAAATGAAAATAGTAAATTTCCAAAAATAATGAAAAGTTGATTTTTAGAAAATATAGTAAGATGAATATAATAACATCCCAGATAAATTTGTTTTTAATATAGATTAATAGAACCAACTCCAAATATTCTATTGGATAATAATAAGTTAATAACGTATGAAAATGGTAACATTCTTTTAACTGAATTGGTGTCTAGGGAAAACAATAAAAAGATTGAATTTATTGTTTTAAAACTGCACAATAATTTATTTTACCAAACACTACCTTATTCTGTAAATTTACTAATTAATTATTCCTACCAACTTTTGAAAATGCATGAACCCTTAGCTTCCATCTATAAATACATGACTCCCATTGCCTACATTTTCTCATAAACAAGTTACATCCCAATTAATTTAATCTAAATCACTTTCTTAATTAAATCTAATTCATACTTTTAGTAGCTAAATATGGACAATGGCAAAGGTGGCAACGCCGGTACCGGAACAACCGCAAATGCTAATAACAACGGCTCGAAAGGCGGCAACCCACCGGACATAATGGTGGCGCCAGGAAGTGGTGGTGCATCTACTATTTCTAGGGCTGAATTTGAGAAGAATCCACAAGCCTATTTTCAAGAAGCTCATAAGAACGCCAAGAAGTAATAATAATGATAATATGTCACTCTATTACTATTATTCACATAAACCTACTACTATATATCTAGGTTATGCTACTAGCCTACTACTACTACTACTTGATCTTATAAGATTGTGAACGACTATTATGTATCTTGTGATCGTACTATTATGATGTCCTAAATAAAAAATCATGAAATTTATTTTATGGTTTATTAAAATGTGAATACATTTATTAACTCTGTTTTTTTTGTGTATAAATTTTATTTTTATCGGAAGATAACATAAGTTTAAAGATATCATATTATCATTAAAATAATTTTTATTTCTAAGAAATTTATATAAACAACGTACATATTAATATAAATTGATTAAAAACTCACTTGACTACCCTAAAACATTTTAGTAATTTAAAATATATTAGATTATCGATGAAACAATTTTCGATTTGTTTATAGGTGGAAGTGGAAGGGTTGGTTAGGGACTCAATATTTTAGCTGGAGTGACTAGAATGAGTGAATGTGGACGACTCCCCTCAATGCCTTGCTTACTACTCCCTTTGCAGTCTATACCACTCGCTACATTTTATTTTCACCGCAATCCAATGCATAATTTTAATTATTTATATCATAAATCATGTATAGTTAAAAACCTTAAAAAGTCAACTCTTCCCCTCTCTTGCTTTCAAAGTGTTTTACTCACAAACTTGTTTGTGTTAGTTCTCACATCTCAAAATAACTTAAAAAATAACACTATAAAATAACTCGTACAACTAATCCCATTAAACCCATGTATATGAGTCATTTTATGGCGCTAGAAAAAAGAAATGTAAAAAAAGAAGGTTAAGAGCCTAAGGTATGAGCAATTGGGAGTATTTATCATCATATGGCTAAATCTACTACATGGAAATCTTAATTGTACAGTAAACTTATACATGAAAATTGTACCAAGAGATGTAAAAACTGTAATACAGACAGATGCAAATACAAAATGTCTATCAAATCCTCTTCATTCTCCTCCCCGTTTTGCAATATTTTTACCAATACAATTACCCGAACAACAATTACAAAAGTAACATATATCGAGCAACGCCGTTGAAACAAAAGGGCATTCTTGGATATAGGTTAGCAATTACCATGTGCGCAGTTCGCCACTCCAAATCATCATTTCCCGATTAACTTCCGGCCGCGTTGGTTGGCATAGTTAACTCTATCATTCAAGACTACCACATCATCATCTAAATGGTTCAGTGATTTGTTTTGCCTGAAAGGGAAGAGTAAAGCTCACATTAGAATGCTTGGCAAATAGTGTTAGTTTGAAGAGGTAGCAACAAATGGTGCTAAACCTCGCTTCCCTGGCCTACTAAAAGGCGAGGAATCAGGATAGTAGAAAAATACATGTGCATTCAAGGTTGAAGAAAGCGAAACTAACCGTTCAATTTCAGATCCCATGTCCTGAGCCATAACCTTCAGCTCGCCTAGAAGATCACTCAAGTCAGATAGGGCATCATCTTGCTTCAGTTTTTCCACCTGTCACACAAAGGATAGCAAAATAAGAAGCAAACCCGTGAACATATATCATATTTGCGTGTATGCAGCTCGAAAAAGACCCAAACATGCTAGTCAAGAACGTGATACATGATTAACAGTATAAACATGATTACAATGACAAATGAATGGGATTATTTGTTAGCATGGAATTTTTCTGATAACATGAAGCTCCTCGATCACGATTTTTTAAGCTGATAGTATTTATACATAATATAAGGTATACCTGAACTTTTTGCGTTGCATTTGTGGGTTCAGGTGGAGGAGTCCTAGACTTCGAACGCCCATTTGGCACAGATGACAATCCTAACCTCTCCCTCTGTTCTAAGTGGTTACCCTTGCTCCAAACAGGATCATCTGTTGAGAATAAGATCTGTAAATGACAAATTTACGTCTACAGATATAATGTTCCGATATAATAATGATACAAACCTCTCAACATGATAGGACCTTTGACTGGAGCAGTCTTCTTTGGCTTCCATGTCTTAGAAAACAGCCCCCCAAGACTTCCTAAAAGCTTTTCCCCCTACAATCATTGAACAAAAATTTACTCATTGATCCTTTACAGAAATATAACTTTCCAGGAATTCAGACATTAAAGGTACCAGAAACTCAACGCATGAATATAATGATAATATTAGTGCAGAATTTTCAAAACAAGTACATGAGCATCATTCCATAGTTAAAAATTAAAAAACATGCTTTGGGAAAAACCAACATGGGAAAATTGATCCTTATAAAGTACTAGCTCTGTTTCTCTATGTTTTCCCATGTTACTATATAGGCTACAATAAGGAGGATGCGGAAAAGATGATATAAGTGCATGTGGGGGAAAGGAGAAAAATAATGTCATGGAAGTATGTGGGATCAATTAGTAGAAAAATATGGGTAAAACAACGAAAAGTGCTTGAAAATAAAGGAACAATTCGAAAGTTGGATAAACAAAGAGAGATGGACAAGCACGTATGTGTTATAATGACTGATCATTGCCATATAACAACCGATAAGCACTAGCATATAATGTACTATGTACATAAATCAATAGCAAGTACCACTTGCCGGGGGTAAGGTCCTAGGTTCACTTCTCGCCTAGTCCTCCCTTTCCCTTAACCTACCTTGTAATTAAAAGAAAAAAAAGAAAGAAAAAACATCTTCATAGTAGCCACCTCTGAAACACAATATATAATAAGATAAATCTTATACTCACCTAAAGAATAGGGTGGAAGAATTGATATAGTCATGCATTCCTGCATGACCCATCAATTTACTTCTGGAACACACTATGATCCAAATGAGTGCAGTATGAAGTGGATGACGATAACGTCACTTCCTCAATGAAGAACAATAATGTGGAAACAAATAACAAAGCAAGATTGATCGTAAAGCACTTTATGAGATTCTAAACACGTCCTCTTTGGCATCTGTTTATGAATTAATTGATAATTGAATCTTCTAGTTCTTAAATGCAAGAACTCCATAAAGAAAAAACTCGAATAGAGGGAGATATCTAAGGTTAGATGTGTATGAGGCTAGGCTTCATGTAAGTCAACTAGGTCTAGGCTTCCAATCCACCATCTAGGGTTCTTGATCAGAATTGCTCACTATTTTCCAAAATCAAACTAGAAGTGTAATATTTGCACTTACAGATTCACCTGTTTAGCATTACAGTTCATGGGAGATCAGAAAAAAATACCAAACACTAGTTTGGAACATTAAAGGTAAACAAAAAGCTTTATCAAGATCCATGTATTTGTGGTTCATTATTAAGGTAGAACAAAAGAATTACAAGAAAAAATCTGTTGATACTTGAAAGATAGGTTACGCAATTTTAACTGAAAACATATGACACTACATGACCAGAAGCCTTTATAACAAAGATTTTAGCTTTGAAAAGGATGGTAAAGTACTTCAAAATGACAATACCTTCCAACACTATAAACTATTATGAATTTTGAAGAGGAAGAAAGAATCATACCCGACTTAAATCGTAATCCATATTTACAGCCTCCTCATGGGTCCTTCTAATTTGTTCACCTTGCTGATGGAGGGTGACTAATGTCTTGGTAGCATCCTCTCTTATACCCTCAGCAATCCTCAAACAGCTATCAACAGTCTTTGTTGTCTCTTCAGCTTTGTACGCCGCATAATTTTCTAATTCTTCCACACTTTGATTGTCTACACCTCCTGAGTCATAGAAATCATTTTTGTATTTGTTCCTTTGAGCATAAGAAAAGGTGTACTTTGAGGTGTTAGAAGTCTCTTCTCTCTCTCTATTATCAAAATCATCATCAAAAGGGTTATTCACACTAGAAGTAGGCAAATTCTTCAATGGTGCAGAAGAAGGTTTTGCAGGGGATCCTCGAGTAGGCTTCTTATCAGACTCATCATCAGAATCAAATGGGTTGTTGCTCGCCTTACTAGAAACCTTTGGACCAGCAGAACTAGGCTTAGCAAACCTATGCAATGGTGAGTTCTTGATACCAATCATTGTCAAAATTGTATGCTACACAGAAAAGAACTGAACGGATAAATTCTAGATTTACAATGTAAAATGATTGTAGAATATCTTTGCAAATTACCCAATACAGAAATGAAACAGCACCAGCAAACTGCATAAGATGGAAAAGGCCGACAATGAAATAACATCAATCACTAATCTTGGATGGCTAAATGACACAGCCCAAGCATTTGAAGTAATTACATGATCAAATCATGAATAACAAGTCAACAATGTAGCGATAATTGTCAATTTACTTATTCAAGTTTTAATATTTCTACTTTTAACATAATTAAAAATTATAAAAAATTTGTATTAATATTTTTGTGTTCGGACGAATTAAATAAGATCAAGTGATTAATGGACAATATCAAGAAATAGGACACATAGGTGGGGATGGAAGGAGTAATAAACATCACAAACTTAACTAGAAATTTAAAGAAAAAGAAGAATCAGCAAGAATCTTTTAAATTGATTCAGGCAAGATCTTTGTTGAAAATGAAAACTGCAAAGTGTCAATTCAGTTCACTTTAGAGCTTAATTCCAAAAACTACAAGCAATCAGCAATACTATGTTGATCTTCTAAAGCAAGAATCATAGAAACTGAATTTTTTTATGAAAAATTAAATCGTAAACAGGAAACAGGAAAACGGAAAAGTGGGTTTGAATTTGAACTACAAAATAGTATTAATCAACAGTAAAATCAAAATAAAGCATACAATTTCACTAATTTTAGGCCATAAACTCATATCTATGCTGCAGAAAGTCAAATTACTCAAAACCAAAAAATAGCAATAACCCAGAAAGAAAATACTTATTATAATACTTAAATTACTCCATCCATGAACACAAATAAGAAAAACAAACGTAAAATACATAGTAGTACTTACCAAAACTTCACAAGAAACTGAAAGGGTTAATAAGATAAGATAACTGCAAGTAATTGATTAGCAATTAAGAAATGAGAAAGAGAAAATGAAGAACAAGGATAATGGATTCGTTGTTAAGATTTAAAAAAGCAGTTAGAAATAGAGCGTAGATTCAATGGAGGAAATGAGGAAGAAATTGCCGAATTCAGGTACACGGCTTCTCCTTTCTAGAATTGGGATTGATTTTGATTTTTGAGAGTAAATTTGTTGAACAAATCAAATGTTTGAAGTCTTTAAGATGGAGGGCTTAGGCGGACTTAACCCATTTCCTTTTTTTTTTTTTTGTTGACATTTCAATTTGGAGCGTGCGTGACGAATGACAACGACTCTATTCGCAATCAGCTGGTCCTGGACGAGACGACCTCATAATGAAATCGTCAATTTAGTCGGCTCAGTTTGCGCATGGAACAACCTGAGTTCTTTTTTATTTTCTGAGCATTTTTTAATTTTGATCTTAACAGTATCAATTTTGACCTTAAAGCTATCAATTTTCAAAATTGAAAACTTTAAGGTCAAAATTTATAAATGCCCAGAAAATTGAAATGTTGTTACGCGCATGAATTGGACCGGCCCAAATTGACGGTCTCATAATGTGATTGTCTCGTGATCTCGTCGAAGTTTTTGTGATTCACAATATGCTAATGACGCTATTCATCATATAATTACTCTTAATTTGTATTTTATTCTTAATTTATAAATTGTTACATAATTAAGTGGGTTTTATTTAATTTGTATTAATATAAAGATCATTAATATCAACTTAGTACAATTTTTTACTATGCACAAGTAGACATATAAATGACAGAATTATCATGAAACTATTAGCATGAATAGAAGACAATAACAATTTTATATATTTTTATCAAATATTATAAAGATACTAAATTTTTTTTAGTCCCAGACTGCCACATATAATTAAAAGTTTTATTTTTAGCTACATGTAAAATCTTATAAAATATAGATTTTACATATAAATAATACTCCTCCCTATTTATTCAAGTTGTCCCATTTGTTTTTTTGGTACTATTCACTTATCACTCTTAATTTATATTTTACTCTTAATCTATAAATTAAAACATAGTCACGTGGGATCTTGTTTGATTCGTTTCAATAGAAAGATTATTAATATCAACTTTTTATAATTTTTAATTAACAATAATTTGAGATATTAAGGGTTAAAATATTGACTCGGCAAGTGTGAAAAACTAAATGGGACAACTTGAGTAAATAGAAGGGAGTAGGATAGTTAAAAAAAATTAGAAATAAAATTGTTTATAATTGAGATGACGATTATTAGATAACGCGGAGCAAATATGAGACAAGTATAAATTGGATATAATCATGATGAATATATTCAGTTTGTCATAGTGGATGATGATGAATTTGATTACATATTCAACCATGGACATATGTGAGTATAAAATTTTACTCGCCATAGGTGTTAGATATGAAAATGTTTAATGGACATGGGTATGGGGAGGAAATACCACACACGTTCATTCATTCTGCTAACCCTTATTAGTTCTATTTATGAACATTGAACTCGGACTTTGTTTCACTCGAATTATTATCGTTATCTATTAGAATATATAGGAGTAATATATTATGAGGCTTAAACTGTTAGTTTATTTTATTTTTTTAAAAAAATTATTAACTTGAACTTTTAGTTACAAAAATTAAAATGTTTCATATTCTATCATATACTCTATCATTATCCAAACTTACCTTTGAAAAAATTAGTGACCATGGATGGATATACATGTAAACGTCCTCTTCAAGATGGAATGAGCATGGAACATGATTATTTGGGTTTAGACAAATCTTATTAAAATTATATTTGTAAGAAAAATAAAAATATGAAGCTTATTTTATTTTATATACTTGTAGTTAATTGTAATAATGTAAGAAATGACCAATTCAATAGTAGACAATTGAAATGGTACCACATATGAATCCTCATCCTTGCACTCGCATATGCCACTTGCATGCTACTTGCTTCCAACCTCTACTTGAACTAACTAACTTTTTTTAATGTTTTGGTTTTGTTATATTATTATATATACTCATTTAGCATTTGTTGATTTTGGGTGAAAATTACAGAAAAGAAGAATTGAATCGAAAAATAAGATAAAACATACGGCTAGTCTCTTGAGAGACGTATCTCAAGTCCAGACCATTAAAGATTAATACCTACTTACTGTATTCGTAATGTCTACTTACATTATCCTTAATGCGTACTGACAATATCCTTGTCTTAATGCCTATTTATAATATTTTTAAAAATATATAATGGGTCAATCCAATTAGAGATGATCTCTCAAAAAGACTGTCTCTTACAAGAATTTGGGTAAAACATAAGTAGATGATAAAAGTAACTAATGAGCGGTTAAGAAGAAATAATAAATTTAAGTTTGTAGATGAGAATGAAAAAGAAGGGTGGAAAAATGTCAAAAAAATGCAAAATTAGTAAGACAAATAAAAAAAAATGATGCTAAAAACTACAAAGAAAGTATATTTTTCCTCCTAACTTAATTCCTACGTTCGATGTCCCTTTCTATTTCATACTTCTTATTTTCATCAAAGAAGGATTTCAGCACGAAAATACGTCGTATCGTAAGCCTACTTGATCGATCACATAGCAACCAACGGCGAACCTTAGCCCTATAGCCCGCTCAACCACGTCAAGCAAGATTCAAGAAGCTACATCTTTTTCCAATATTGCAAAACAAAGACGTGCGATCAACTCAATCGAGCAAAAGCACTTGAACTAGTCGAGCAAAGCAGGTCGGTAAGCATACATACATATTTACCATTATAATTAAGCATACTAGATTACAAGCAAGGTTCTGTTTCTTCTCCCAATATATACATTGCTATATCAAATGCAACAAAGTCCATCAATAGAACTCAAGCCATTTAAGTGGATCACTTGAATCATACTGCTAAAAGAAATGTTTTACCTTCATTTAAATGACAGTTATGCAGGGTATTAACCACTTCAAGCCTGGAAAAAACAGATTATTCTTCGAAACGTCTGAACCAATTGCTGATGGTCTGAGCGAGAACTTTGGTGTCATTCAATGAAGCAGTTTTCAGGCCTTGAGCAATGGCGTCCACCGGCGTGTAAAGGTCACCCACTTGCCATTTTGGATCCTGAGCATGACATCACGCAATAACGTGTTTTAAGACTACAATGGCTACTCGAAAGTGATTTGGTTCAACTGATCCCAATAGATAGATCTTCATAATATTCTATCAGTAGGCACTCTGATGTAACATCAGCATAAGTTACAGAGAAAGAAAATTCGTTTTTATTCTGTTTAATTTTACTGTTTTTCTTGTGCTTACTTCAAAGTTGAAAGTTAAAGAAGCTCAAGATAAAAATACTTCCAATAAATACAAGAAATTGTGCGTCCAATCTTCCTAATGTCACTTAAAATCAACATTCCATTACCCCAATGCCTTTAAATGGCTTCCACCTAAGTTGGGTTTGGGGAGTCGGGTGTAAGCAAACTTATCTTCCTAATGTCACTTAAAATCAACATTCCATTACCCCAATTTCATAAAATGGCTCCCACCTAAGTGGGGTTTGAGAGGTTGGGTGTATGCAATCTTACCAGGTTAGTGAAAATAAAGACATTGTTCCAGACTAATCCTTGACGTGCATACGATTTATGAGTCATTTTAATATAGTCCATTATAGTTCAAAACCCAAAACTATAAATCTTTGGCCCCAACGAAATAAAGACATTCCTAATGTCACTTAAAATGTGAACTGAAATACTTTGGCCGCGGAAATTACCTGTATGCATGGTGTAAGGTGGTTACCACTTAGTTGGACCTTTTCAAGTGTTCCACCGATGGAGCTAATACGGGGTCTCAGCGTCTCATCAAGGAGATCTGTTTCATCAATTGCATCAAAGCTGAACTTTACCAGAAGTGTGTGAGGAACATTGTATGAGCACTTGCAGCGTTCACGATTTTCTGCAGGTGTTGGCCTGAACTCGGACACTCCTTGTCTAACCTGATGAGAAAATTTTACTGGGTATTTACTTATCATATCTTTAGGTTGAGATTACTAAAATATGAAACCTAATAGTTGTGGAAACGTCTTTTGTATACATACAAAAAGATTAAAAGCATACGTAAATTATAATACCTCATTCAGCACCGAAGGCAATTGATCAACAAATTGAGTAACTGAAGAATACAACTCGGGGTCATTTTGTGACATTACAGCTTCAGCTCCATCTACTAGCGCCTTCCATGCATCTCCTATATTATGCAGTATCGACAAAAAAGGCATTCAGAAGGTTCAAGAAACTTTTTATCATAAGCAAGCGGAGTGGGTCACTATAAAGAACCTAGCCCATTATCATGGCCGGTTCTTAACCCATTCCGGGTTAGGCCCCCCAAAATAAGAGGCCTCAAATTTTAAATGGTGCTATTCAGGTCAGTTCTGAGCAACACTTTTTAAGTGATTTGTTTGTGAACCTTTTTATATTTGAAGTAATTTTAAAATATATTGTTACAAAAATTTTTATCTTTTGACATGATAAAGGGCCCTATTTTGAAAGACACCCTAAAAATAAATAGGGCCCCGAAAATCTTTGCTCCACCCCTAAGCCCATCAAATAGAAGTAACATTGAACAATAAAAGATCATATCCTAAGAAATTCATATATGTTGTAGTAAGTAAAGCCCTTCGGTAATTTCAAGATGTACAGTCAAAATTATGATATTATTGAGTCGTATGTTCAACAAACCTAGAGAAACAGAACAATTCCAAAGGGTAAGAACTAATCGCCAGAGAAGAAAAAACTTTGGAGTGAAGATTTGTGAGGAATAATACAAGGGGGTGACAAAATATATAAACACGTCTAGCACCTAAATTTGAACAAAAAAAGTAAATTTGGCCCTATCACAAGGATTCTAAATCACAGACGTGCAACTGTGTAAGTCACGTGGGAGACAAGGGTTCATAGAGCAAGAGGGCACATGCATTCACTATTTCTAAGCTACTGCCAATATATGTTGCAACTCTGCAAGACCTGGGAGTAGTCACATATACAAGGAGATACAAGATGCAAATGCAACCATAGAGAAAAAAACAATTTCGGTCACGTCCGTGGTAACAGTTGCATAATGGTTTGTGATGGTTTCGTGGTGTGATGTGAATGGTATTTTTCACTACAGATGCAATACACTAACATTGAACCTAGGCCATCTCAATAATGAGAAGATAAACATTCAACAAATAAAAGATAACATAACATCATCACCATCATACCCCGTGTATCCCGCTCACAGAAAACTATGGTCAGGGTCTAGGAAGGGAAGAAAGACGGCAGCTCATACCCATAGAGGAGAGTGCGGTCAAAGAGTCCCTCGGCTCGAAAAGGGTCTTCAAATATGCTGCCATAGATGGCCAGAGCCTAATCGAGAAATTGTGAGTATAAAAGATCACAAAAGTTGAACTAACATGTTTTTAAACCTTCAAGTCTTTGAAACAGGAACCCAACTTGATACTGCACATAAAACCTACGATAGAAGTATTACAAAGAAACTAAAAAATATTAGAACACTACCTGTTGCACTAGTAGCCATTGAATACACTGGTGTTGCTTCCACCATTGGCATAACCTGACTAAGTAAAGGGCCCAACTGCAAAAACCAGGGCATAGTTACCATCTATGGAACATTTGAAATTGTCATATACAGAAAATAAAACACACTTGTTGCATGGGGTTATTACAAATTTTCCCCATGTAATCCATGCAAGAAAGAATACATAAAGCATAAAGTGCAATCAGACGCCAGGAATCAACATGTCCATCTAAACAGAACATGTCCATCTAAGACTATTTTTAAGGCTTCATTCTAAATAATATCTTTGAGGGTATGTCCATTCATCCACCTTAATGTGCACAACTCGTTATCTGTAACTTCTTACAATGATCTCCTCTAAAAACCAACATTTTGCCCAAAAACTAGTGTTGGTCTAATGGCACTAGAGAAGAATGTTCCCTTCAATCTTAGTGGCACACCTCGATTGCATAACATTCCCATTGTAGCTCTTTACTTGAGGCACCCACATTGAATCGTATGCTTAACATCTTGATCACCATCTCCTTGTGAAAAATTAAGCCAGGTACTTGAAAAACTCACTTAGAATGAGCTTCATCGTATCTAGATTTGAAACACCTCTATTATGATCCCTCGTAGTTCGTGCATAAAAGGCATTCCATACACTTTGTGTGACTTTGACTTAGTGTAAACCCATCTTTAGTTTTGTCCACTAATACGATGTCATCAGCGAAACTAGAGGTGAGGGGGTATTGGCGGCCAAGACCATCATGCTTCAACACATCAAACAATAGTATGAATTCGCATGTTGCTTCCTAGCTTCTAGCCCGAAATTGCTCCACTTGCACTTACTGGTTATTAATCCACATGCTTCACAATTTACAGGATTAGGGAATTAGGTTACACTAAAAAAAACCATACATAAGCTGAACACTTTAACCCAATAGGTCTCGTTGGACAATTAACCAGTTACATAGATACATAAATGAATGAGCCCGCAAAGGTCCACAATACGGAAAAACACAGTAACATCTAATAATAAATAGATGTAATCAGGCACCAAACCAGACAACAACACGTAGATATATCCGTATATGAACTGAAGATGTGACGTATACATCCATAAGAGCCTTTCGAAGCAGCTAATAATTCCTTCAAATTAGTTTTTTTTTTTTTTGTATTACAACTCAAACTAGACACTATCATCTTTACTCAGAAAGCAATAACTCCATTTAACACAGCAAAATGAATCTAATAATAGTCTATTGTTTCGAGAATCTTATGACTCAGATGACTGACACCAAACAATGAATTAAGCAATATTATTACCTGTTCAAAGTATGGCACTGCCTCTGTTGCTGACCGGTTATTGAATGAAACTACTGCATTAGCCTTCGACAAGAGATATAGTCTTTGTCACATTGAGCAAATTGCTGAAGTTAATATAGCTAATACTTTATAAACTTCATTCTATTATATACTACAAGTCTTTGAAGGCATATTCCTACTTAAAATTGCCAACTTTTGGAGTAAAGAGTAAAGAAAAAAGGGGAAACATACCTTTGGCAATCTGTCAAAGAAGTAGCTTGCTGTCAGCACCTGCAGAAGGGCTCCATTACTGCATACAACTCAAAGAAAACAACTAATAAGTGGTTTACAAGTCGAAGAAAACAACTAATAAGAGGTTTAAAATGGGCTTTGCTATTCATCGCAAGAAAACAACAAATCCAACAATATATACTAAATCATCTTCCACGATGTTGTGAGAACATAGAATTATCATCATCATCATCATCATCTTACCATGTCCGCTCATAGGAACTATGATCAAATGTCTGGGGAAGAACATTTCATTAGAAACTGATAATATCTAATAAATCTATTTATCCTACACAAGCATCATCTCAATCAAAGCCAATGGCTAAATCAATTCAAGTTGGCACAAGACCAGTGACATGTTTCGATCATGCTAAGACAGGTACATATCTTTCCAAACAGCAAAATATAACCACGAATCCACGATATGAACACAGTTGAAGCAAGGACAACGCTAATTTACCTATGACCAACAGAGAAAACGGGAAGGCCAACAAGCTCAGAGGCATCAAGATTTGCCTCAGACAATCCAGTAGTGAGAAGGGTATCCAAGCAAGTGTTAAACCTCTCATAAACCTGCCTAGCAGCATCTTCATGATTGAATGTCACATTATAAGGAACCAACACCACAAGATATCCTTCCTTTGCCAACATCTCAATTAGATAACTGAAATAAACAAAAAAACCACAATGAACATCGATCATCAGTATTAATTTTGTCAGATCCAAATAAACAGCAATTTTTCCATATAAGAATCAAAGAAATATTGCTCAAATTTAACCTTAGTCTATGACCCAAATTCTCTGTGCAAAACTTAACACAAATGTATCAATGAATCAATGTTTCATGCTTAACACAATCAAACTAGAAATTCACCCCATCTCAAATTGCTCAACTAAACACACACACAAAGAAAAAAATATCCCAATCAATAAACACAAAAGAGCATCAACAATTAAGGAACCTAGTGTGTATAGCATATCTCGGACACTCTAATCAGCTTAAACTTTTAGTTGAATCAATCTTTATGACAAGCAATTAGCGGGACAAAAGATCACAAATTTGAATCAAATTCACACTATGAAAAGGTGTATTGTTATATACACAATTCTAGTCCACAGGCTCTTGTATAGATTATAAATTTAGGATTTCGACCATAAGGTTAAGCCAATGTAACATAATTCGCAAACAAATTCGCTCTTTGAGATTGAGATTCATTTGAAATCCCTCAAAAATAGCCAAAGATTTTACCATTATTTGATTAATTTTTTTGTTACAATTCGCGAGCAGATTAGTGAAGCAGGTAACACTTATATACCCATTTGTTTAAATTGGATTCATTGACAAACCCATTAAGGCTTAAAAGATTTTTCACAAATTACTAAACCCAAATCTCAATAGATTGAAAAATAATGAAATCCTTCAACAGAAACCAAAAGGAAAGAAGCTTACTAGAGAAGACAAACCTGTAAGTGACATGAGAAACCTTCCCAATAAAAGCACCTCCAAGAAACTTAATAATGGCACGGGGCTTCCTGAAATTTGGAGGAGGAATCACTAAGCAAGTATCCACCATAATTTTCCCATTTTTCTTATCAACACTTTGAAAAGGAGAAGATAAATTGGGTATGAAGTTGCTTCCTCTGTCAAAAATTCCACCTCCAAAAACCATCTTGGGAGCAGAAAATTTGTGAGGGTGATTTGGAGTTGGGTTCCATTTCAATGGAGGCGTGATAGATGATTTCTTTGAGGTTGTAAATAATGGGGATAAGATTGATTTTGTAGGAGAGATTGATGTTGCCATATCTGGGATTCCGCTCTTGTGTGAAGTTTAATCACAATTCTTAGACCTTCTAAATTTATTACCAATGTAAGTGAAAATATATGAACATCTGGTGATCCGGTTTGCTATATTATACTCCGCATATTCAAGGTATTAGTCCCATTTGACTTTTGACACTATTCATCAAGCACTCTTAATTTGTATTTTATTCTTAATCTATAAGTTATAATATTATCAAGTGAGGTCTTGTTTGATTCATATTAATACAAAGATCATTAATATCAACTTTTTGCAATTTTTAATTATACACAATTAGAAATATTAACGATGAAATTATTGCATTGGCAAATGTGCCCGGTCAAATGGGACTATTAAGATGAATAGGAGGGAGTATCACTTATCATGTCGAATTGCTACATTGTTTTAACCCTATGTTTAATTTGGATTATTAGGTCGATTACAAATCTATCCGAAATCGAGTTTAAAGTTAATATTGAATTTTAACAATTATAAATACACTAGTTTAGAAACTCGTGCATGCACGATATTATTAGTGTAAAAGTATATATAAACATAAATTTTAAATAGAGATGCAATTATATATTATTAACATAATTTTATAATATTTCTTATAAAATTGATAAGAATTTTCCAACAACGTTATCATAAGAATTCTTTGTCATTGTCAAAATAATTTTTATTATCATGTATCTTTTATTTCTTGATGAAATATTTTAGAAATTAAAATTTTAGTAAAGAAACTTTATTAATTAGCAAATTTCAACATAAAAAAATAAATATATATTCTAAGAAGCTTTAATTGGAAATCTTATGTAGCTTTTAAGAATATAATATTTCAAGAAAATTTAAATTAAAATAAATATCTACTTGTGATATATTACTCATACATCAAGAATTATTTCATATGGCAATGACAATTCACTATGAGAATGCCATGTGAAATTTTACATTCTTTTTATTAGAATGTATGATTTTTAAAGTTAAACCAGATTGCCTTACAAATTACAATATTAAGTAAAAATCGAATCGTTAAATTTTTAAATATTTTTTAGAAATGTCGAATTTTTTAAACACCTCTCATTGTAAGCAATCGTTACACATTAATGCTTTTATCATTCACACAATTCAATATTATTTTCATATGTTATCAAATTCTCACTTTAATTAAAAAAACACTTTATTTGCAAATGATGCAAATTTAGTACTAGCTTTTTTGGTATAGACTAGACCGAGGATAGAGAAGGCATAGTAAAAAAATTAATTTCATGTTTTTCTGATAATAGTGGTACAATCTTGTACTCTAGGTATACTTCCTTCGTTTTGAAATACTTGCTACATTTTGTTTTTGAGCACTATTTATCGTTTAAGCTTATTTTATATATTACGGCTAATATCTAAGTAATGATATAGTCAAGTGAGATCTTATTTGAATCGTTTAATGGCATACTTTCATAATATAAACTTTTATAATTTTTAAATGCGTATAATTCGACATATAAATAAACAAAATAGTACATTGAATTGCTTAAAAAAGTTAAATATAGCAAGTATTATGAAACGGAAAAAGTACGTAAGACACAATCAGCGATGGAGCACCACAAGACCACTGGTGGTCTAATACACTGACAAGTCATACTTCAATGCCTAGATGCTGACTGTCTGACTCATATCTTCATGGATCAAATAATTATGCATGAAAACGAAGGGGAAGTTTAATAATGCCCTTTTCTAATAGAAAAAAAATCCTACATGAAGTGGTTTTCAATGTATCAAATAATTTTTTTTAATCGAAATTTATCTTGGTTAAAATAAGTACCAGTTATCTCTGATAAGGTTAAGTTTAATTTTCAACTAACCTTCTCATTCTCTCGTCCTCTCATTCTACCCTACAATTACAAATGAACAATGATATAAAATAAAATTATGTTTAAATTCATGTAAATAACATCCTGATTACAAATCTACAAAAAGAAAAATAATTCCAATGTAATAATTTTGATTCATAATAAACTACGATAGTTATCTTTTGGATTCAAGCTACCACCACTATCACAATGTCAAAAGTGTATTAAAAAGTAACATGAGACAACTATTTCTTGGGAGAATCTTTATGCCATTGCTACTGATAGGTCCCTTTGTGATTGTAGTACGCTAGCCATAGGATGCAAGTCTCAAACAAGGTTTCAGCTTTCTACTCTTGTTAGATTAGAGGATTCAGAGAACGGAATAAGGAAAAATATAGAAACACTTCCTTCCATGGATACTAACCCAAACAAAACAAAGAAACACTTTCCTACATATATTCATGTGACAGGGTAGACAGCTTGGAGACCTTTTCTTGCAGCTTCCGCTTCAGCTTCGGTTTTTTTCATCATAGCAGCATGTTTTTGACCAGCGAGATGAGTTTTGAAGACGATATCGCTGTTACAAACCACGTTGCATGTAGTACACGTCCTCAAAGCATCTGCGGCAGCCCCACATTGTAGAACGTTTTGTTTCTTGGTTTCCACATCCTTGGCCACCTTAGATTTCTTTTTCGTCTGTTGTGTTTCGGGTTGAGATGTTTCTGCAGCAATTGTGTTTCCTTCAACTTGTATCGACAGATCAGTTGAGGGTAAAGGAGAAGCTGTTTGGACAGGGGTAGCAGCATTGATGTTTGGAGGAGGGGTAACGGATTGGGAGTTCGAAGGTTGAAGCTTCTGAAAGTTCTTTTGGTGCTTCTTTCCCACCAAATGAGCATTTAGACCATCAATGCTTGTGCAGCTGATTTTGCAAACAGCACACCATTGCATTTCGGGTTCTTCGTTTTTCCTTTTCTTGGTTTGGTTTGCCTGTGCATTGGTGGTATCTTGGGTACTTTTTCCTGAAACAGAGATTGGATTCCCAGCTGTGCTTATAGCACGTTCCTGAAACAGAGATCGGAGGAACTGAAGTACATAAACTGGCACCCAAGATCAAAATGAAAAGAAAGAACACATTAACAAAGAATTTTAAAAAAATCATCAACGAACAATATTTCATTTGACATTTACGGGTATTGGGAACAGTCGATGTCACAGATAGCTAGGGCCTAGGAACAAAGACAGCAGAAGCAAGTAGAAAGGAGAATATAAAGAGGATAGTAGAAGCAAGAAACCAAATCTGAAATTATAAGTTAGCAACCCATATGCATACGCAGACATGGTATGTAATACTGATGATCTCACGAGTTACACATGGTAGTTGAGTTGTTACCGATATGATTTATGATTGAGCACTATGGACCAATTTGACTAACCAACCGAAGATAGAAACTCAAATTCCAAAAAATATATAACATACTATTCAGTTGCAATTAGAATTAGGGAGGAAATCAACAGCTTAAAAGAGATAAGTACAAGCCAAAAGGGAATGCTCGAGAGAAGACAATATGAGACTGTTCTTGTAAAGTGTACACTCTGACCCAACTTCTAAACTTCAAGAAACTCTTACACTTACTGAATCCTAAAAAGAAATAATCACGACATTTACTGAATCCTAAAAAGAAATAATCCTAAAGTTGTGAAGTCTAAAAAACTACCTAATTAATTTAGAAACTCTTGATGTAGTTCCCTGAAAATTTCTTTATGCTGTTGTATATTTCGAATCTGATAATTGTCATAGCTTCTCGTTCATCCATCGCCAAAACTCGAGATAAAATCATCTCTGAAGCTCTAACTCCCCAAATATGCTGCAGTCATCTTCTAGCAGCTTGGCCAGAACAGACCAGCATTGCCTCACATTATAACAGTATAAAAGAAAACCACAAAATCCAAATCCAACACAAACATACGGTAAATATTCGATTAAGAAAGTGAAGTCAATTTAACCATCATATAGATGATAAAAATGCCTTACTCAAGAATACACTAAACAGAGGCAAACAATCACATGATAAGTCAGCTAATTACTATAAAACCCTAAACAAGCAGGTGGAAAAGAAACAACTTTAAACAAAAATCACCTTAGCAAGATGCTTCTTCCCAGCTACATGTTTAGCAAAAACTACTTCCCCATTACACGCAACATTGCATATTGCGCATATCTTCATAGATTGAATTGCGACACCGCTTTCCAAAAGCTTCTTTTTCTTGACCTCCAAATCAGTGGGATTATGTGATGCTCCTGGTATTCCTTGTCCACCAACACTAACCGTAGGAGTCGACTGTATTGTTGAACCATAGTGTTGTCGCAGAGATTTTGCATGCCTCTTCCCAGATAAGTGCTTTGCATACATCTGGACATTGCAACACTCAACTTTACAAAGCTCACACCGCATGTTTTGGTTCCCAGATAGCTTGTTTGGGTTCACTTTAAGACTTTTACCTTTCTTCTTACATATTTTATTCACCATTTTTCTATTTGTCGAGTTATACCACTGAGGGACTTTATAGCTTGTTGACGCATTTGCTTCCTTCTTCAATGGTTGGATAGCCTGCAACTAAATAGTAACCTAAAGTAAATTTGCCAATGATCACACCCAATGTAATAACAGGAATACAAATCTAATAGCAATATTACTTCGCTTTCTAGATATGAGTGCATAAACACTCATCAAAAGTTTGACATTGGCAAAGATAAGTCAATTCTCAACATTGCCAAAGATTTAGAGTTCTTTGGTTTCAGATTATAAGCACTATGGTAAAATGACTCAATAAATCATGTTTTATGTGAAGTACCATATGATGTTTAGTATCAAGGGTCAATCAAAAGAACTTTTATCATAAGTGACAAATTACATACATTTGAACCCCTAAATCCCTCGTATGTGGGAGACAATTGAGAACCACAAAATTTTTTCAAATTCACACATATTTAAATTATCTACTAAAACATGCAGTAAGTGCCAAATCAAACTAACTATAGATGATCAACATCAATAAGAAAAGTGTTGGACATTTAGAGTATAATAAGTGTAATAACGTTTTATGCCCATGGCCAAGTAGTATGAAAATCGTGGGCCAAAAGACTATGAAAATAGTGTGGACAAAAGAGTAAAAACTTATGTCCAAGAAAGAAAAACAGACACAATCAAATTGCAAAAGTCAGAATGTAAGCACGAGTCGTCGCTTTTGGCAAAGACTCGCTGCTTACTTTCTGGAAAGATACAAATAGGAACATAAGAAAATGCCGAGTCAGTGTTTTTAGAAAAGCCTAGTCAGCTTAAAGGTGACGAGCTGTCACTTCAGAGCAGCGACTCGTAGCCTGTGCTCTTGGCTTCTGTTTGCGGGTTTTTCTTTGAATATTTCGCATTAGGGTTTAATTAACCCCAATTACACCACTAACATGTCATTACTTGACATGGGAGAGAGGTGGAATGCATAGAATCATGGGAATCATGGGAGTTATGGTCTAACTCCTATATAAAGAGATCAAGGAATTAAGGTTTCATACACAATTCCATTCATTCTTAGTGAAATTTCTGATCATTTTGCTCCCCATATTTCCTCTACAAGTTTTATGAAGTGAAAAAACCTAGCTAATTCTTCTCACTTTATTTCTTAGATTAATCACTATAATCTGTCTAAATATATAGTGCTTATATTTAGATGCAAACTGTTGTATCTCAAAAGTGTATTCCATGTTAAAGCCTAAGCACAATGTAGGCGGAATAACGTTAAAAGAAAAACTAGATTGTGCCTCAATTTGTATTAAGATTCCAAAGACAGTATTATCTAAAGATCTTCACTAGAAGTGATTTTATTGCATGTTCTTTATTTCATTAGTAAGTTTAATTTCCTAGTTATTTGTATTAGGTTGTCAAAAGAATTGTAATCTCTTCAAAGTTTTCCTTAATACAAGACATTAGATACAACCGAAAGTAATATCTTAAGCGTTCATTAAGAACATATCAATAGGTTAACCTCAAAAGCAAGTTATAACTCAACTTACAAGTTACAACATCAATCATACATAGTCATCAATCAAAACCTAAAAACTCAACAAAAAAAAAAAAAAAAATCAAACCTAATTTGCTAGCGATAAATTGCTACAATGATACATAGAACAAATTCCGCCCAAAAAAATTAAAAACTTCCCCAATTAATCAAAGAAAAATAGAGAAAACTTACAGGAGTATACTTAACAGGTTCGGATTCCTTTATCACCCAATTGGATGAATCAACATTAGAGTCCGAATAATTGATGGGTTGAGCAGCAATTACCGTAGAATTAGATGGGTAAACCCCATAGTTAGGATTTGAATCGAAGAAATGAGGATGAGGATGAGGATGAGGATGAGGATGAGGAGGTGGTGGAGGAGCATAATAATTTGGGAATGTAGAAGGCAAATATGGGTATGATGGATCAGAAATCTGGGTTTGTGGAGTTTGTTCACGGATTTCATACATTTTCTTAATCTAAAGAACAAATTAGGGTTTGTTCTTCAAGGTGAATCTCAATTGTGTTTTTGAGAAAGATTAAGAAACACCCTCTTTTGCTTCTCCCTTGGAGACTTTTTAATTAGGTAGTAAGAGTATCCATTTCTTTCTCTATATATTATCACCTATGTCAAGAACTCAAGATTATGATACATATTTTTAATAAGATACTACTACTAATCTTTTATAGATTCACTGTGGATAAATTTACTTGGAAAAATTACCATAATTCAAGTTATTTGTAATTTTCCTACAATAATTTACCTTATTGAATAACTATGAATAATTCTAACTTTAAGGGTATTTTCCTAGGTTAAACTCGGTGGCGGGATGATTTGCTATATCAACTTTTATTTTTTAAAAAAGAGATAAATTAAAATAAAATGTCGAAAAAAATATTTAAAAAATATTCATAAAGGATTTATGATTTTTTTATTATGTAGAATTTTTAATGTAAATTTTTTAAATTTTTCTCTAGTTTAAATTAATATTCAATTTATTTTTTTGGTGAATTACATACTAAAGCAGGTAATCGGGTTACCCAAGTTTACTCCAGGGAAATACCCCTTAAAATTTATCATCAGCATAACTTTTTATTTTATTGTAATAATTTAATCTAGGTAATTAATATTCAATAGATGAGATGATTGTAGAAAAATCATAAAAAAATTGAATTAATCTAGGTAATTTTTCCAATTTATTATTGAATTATTTTTATAATTTAGCTTTTGCTTTTAGTTTATCATCAGCATAACTTTTTATTTTATTGTAATAATTTAATCTTTGACCTTAGTTTATGTTGACAGCAAACTAAGGGCAAATATTGGTTTGTTAAAAATAATTCAAAGTGATTATTCACAACGGATAGGCTAATTATTAATATCAATTTTCTTATTTTAAAATTTTAAAAAAATCCTCCAATTTTTTCCCAATAGGTAATTTCAAACATTAAATGAGGTATTTATTATGCTCGATGTTAAAAATTAACTCTTCATTTTAAGTTAATAGAGAGGATCATAGCTCGAATGTGGTTGGCAGTGACTAATGACTAAATGAATGAATATGGGTATAAAAAATTTTAATCACCAATTCACCATGATTAGGAGGTCGGTGGTGAGGAAAAGGTCTTACCTGTCGATCGTCTCACAAATAACACCCGCTCTGCACGTCTTCATATTTGTTCATCTTATATTCACAATACATAATTTTACAATACCTTTATATATAGTATTTATTATTAAATTGACTAAAATACACATATAATGAATGGTCTAAAATAGTTTAGATAAAGGTATTAGCTATGGGAAAATTTTTCTAAAATGTAAAATTAAAATATTAGTTTATAGATGAGTAATATGATTGAGTTGTTCCCCAAAAATTTTGTTTATGTCTTACTAGCATTTAGGTTTCATATAAAATTCAAAATAAAAATAAAAGTATAAGGAATGACAATAACATTCGGCGTACATTTAATATAGATACAGGGTAAATGTGAGGCTGATATAAAGCGAAAAGATGGTCTTTCAATAAGACAACATCAAAATAAATAGTTTATATTTATATAACTTGTTTTTGTTTGGGCTATTAGCCCGTGTAGAGACGTGTCTATAATCAACAAATTACGTTCTCGTACTAGATGAGCTAATCTCTTTATACTAATTGTTGTGAGAAACGTCAACGAGACCTCTCTAATGGCCAACCCATTATATTTAAAAAAAGGAAAATGTAGTATAACTCCACGCTTACTCGATAGGGTTTTAGAATACCTCAAGTAAATTTTAGAATACCTCAAATAGGGGTTCACAGTATGTCAAGTAAGTGTTTTTAAAATGATGAAATTACCAAGTAGGTGTTTTTAATCGTATGGTTCTTGACTCAAGCACCTACTTAGTATACTTCAAAACACCTATTTGACATAATTCAAACAACAACTTGACATACTCAAACCCATACTTAATATACCTCGAAAACATACTTGATGACCAAAAAAATGTTTGGTTAGCCCAAATACCTCCTTGGTAGTTGGTATATCTCAATTGCTACCTGACATTCCTCAAACAACTACTGAATATACTCTAAACACCTAATTGGTATATCTCAATTATCTAATTGGTATATCCCAAATATCTAATTGGTATACTTCAAACATCTATTTAACAACCCAAATACCTGTTTGGTATATTTTCAAACCCCTAGAATTGATATACCTCAACCCTTACTTGACAACCCTAAATACCTACTAGTAAATTCCTACTGATATACCTCAAATACCTACTTATAATATGTATCAAATTCCTACTTGATATACCCTAAATCCCTACTTGTATACCTTAAATCCCTACCATAATAATGTTTAAAAAATAAATAATTAGTTTTTTAATCAATCATGTTTTGTGGACTGAGACTCCTGAGAGTCGTCTCTCATTAGAGTTACTAATCTTTAATATAGTAAGCGATCATTTTAAAATTATTAAAAATAATCTTTTTAAAATTATAGGTGATCATTTTATGGTTATAATTGACCATCTTATAATTATTAGTATACATTAAATCAATCCAGTCAAAATGGTCTCACCGTGAAACGTTTGAGAATTTGCGTAAAGAAAATGTTCTTGCGTGTGGCCATTCATGGAGGTTTGAATCAGACACTTGGTTTTTTTTGGGCTTCCTAAGATTGAATCGCGAGAGTCAAAGCACGGGCCCAAGTCGGGAATCAGATTAATCTATCACATATGATTTTCTTTTCTATAATTATTCACAAATTTTATTCATCTATTTTCTTTTTTATTAAATCATTTTTTTTTCAAAACTATAAATAACATACGAGTATTTCATGAAAAAATATTTTAGCTTACTTTTAGAACTTAAAAAAATTATTTTACAAGTGAATTATACTAAATTCACATTGAGTGTCTTTATTTTACCATATTTCTTATGCACTCTCTTTCGAGGGGTACGTGTATAATTTATATGTCTTCCACCTATTGAAACTTTACTTTATTGGATATAATGGTATGGCATGATATGATAAGTCTTATTTCTAACAAATTAATTAATTGAATAATTATAAATTTATTTACAAGGTTATTTAACATATTACAATATATATTAACTTATTTTTATAACTTAAAAAAATATTTTGTTAAAAATATAGTAAATTAACATTGAGTGTTGTATTTTTTAACATAATTATTGAATAATTATGAAATAATTTACGAGGTTATTTAACACATGCATGTTACAATTTCTAACGTATATTGTGATATAATCAAAATCTAAAGCTTGGCTTTAGTTTATACGTGGGTCGACCAACATACAATCAAGTTTGGTTCGGATCGATCTCAGAAGGTTATTGATCATGTTTCGAGTTTTGAATCTAAATCATATTTTAGGTCGTAAACCGGCTTACATAGTTGTAATATTATCATCTAATAACAAAAATAAAAAATTTCCTCATGCATGGCTCTCTACCTCTTGGGGTAAAAATAGATCACTTTTCTCTAATCCTCTCTTATGCAGATATAATGGATAAATGGAAGGCGTATTTTACTGATTTTCCTTATATTTATGGAATTCCGACAATTTTAGATTCGTGTTTTAAGACGGAAAACCTAAGTAAATTAATTGAATTTTACTACCAAGCATTAGATCGTCCGCCTAATGATGTACATAACTATGTAGGAAATTGTAAAAAGCTTTTAGCAGACCTTTATGATCAGTATTCTAGTATATATAACCCGAGTCGCGATACGTCTAGGCGTGCTAGCGTCTCGGCACGTCCCAAGTATTATAATCCCATAATAGCTAACATAATAAGTCAAGATGATAGTTTTGTAGGATCATCTTCTTCCTCCCCCTCCGCTTCATATTTAGAATTAGATAATTATCTTAAACATTACTTTGAAATCGACCAAAGTACGTAGTTATAATATTTTACAATGGTGGAAAGAAAAATCATTAAAATTCCCCATATTATCGAGAATTGCAAAGGATATCCTTGCAATTCCTGCTTCTACTATTGCGTCGGAGTCTGCTTTTAGTGCAGGTAGAAGAGTTCTAGACGAAAAGAGATCTCGTCCTGCTCCACATACTATTCAAATATGTGTTTGCAAGAAAGATTGAGATCAAGCGGAGGTCTGAAACAAGGACTAAAGAACGATGATGATCAAGACGCCGATGATCCATGGATGATGATGGATACATCTGCATCATCGTCGGGAGGAGAGTCGGCGGAAGCATCTAACCAACCAGGTGATGATGACGATGACGAATAGGATCATGAATATCGGACAACGATCAATCAACATTCAACAACTACAAATAAAAGGTATGACAAAGAACTAAGTGAGCTTTGATTCCTTCGGGATACGTAGGCAGCTTAGTATTCCTTCGGGATACTAGGTTCAAGTCCATTCTCTCCCTTTTTTTATTAATCATGTTTATCGTTTTTATTAATTTATTTTTTTGTTCTTTTTAGTAAATATTTTAATAACGTTGATCAACGAAGGTACGCCCGCATTATTATAGTATTTTACTATTTTTATATTAAAATTAAAGGAAAAAAAAGAATGGAACCGATGGTCCGACCCACCCGCCCCGGGAGTTGGAACCGCCGGAACCGCCTCATGAACCGCCAAGGAACCGTTTGGAACTGCCCGGAACCGAAATCGGATATGTTTGGGTCAGGTTCCAGATGGAACCGGAACGGAACCGGCCCAGTCCGAACCGTGGCCATTACTAAGTACAGGTATGTATTGTTTGTCAACTTACCTCACCCATACCCTGTCTTTGCGTGGGATATTGGGTATAATGATTATGTACAAAAATAAAAATAAACACCACTACTTTACGAACTTTTAGTATCAAAAAATATCAATATAAAGATGTAGTCCAACAAGCACAGCTAGCTAGCTAAAATATCCAAGTCCATCGTGCTGGAGTATGCTTAAATCTTAATTATTAATGCAGATCACTAATTAATCATTTGACTTTAATCCTTGTTGCTTACTTCCTCAAACCTAACCAATCAAATACTCAAGTTTAATTTTTGTAAAAAAAACACTATATATATCAAAAAAACAAAAAACTTAAAAATGTGTAAGAATGAATCTGCTAATTCATACTTTCATAATACTCCCTCCTTTTCACCATATGTGTCCCATTTGACTTTTTACCAATTTTTAGGTAGTCAAATAGGACCACATGTGTAGGAGAGAAAATTTAATTTATAGTAAGATTTAACACATGTGTAGGAGAGAGCATGGTTGTTAAAATCGCGATTCTAATCGACGATTCTACGATTTTACGATCCAAAAACAAGCGAGCGATTTGAATCGCATGTGGAATCTTAAAGTCATAAAATCTTACGATACTAGTTGGAATAAATTTTAAGAGGTAGAATCATAACACGATTCTACGATTCTACGATTTAACGATCCGATTCTACTTATATAGTATGAATTATTTTTTATTTTTCTTATGTACCATATTTTACTAATCTCTTTCACATATACACATAAATTTCAAATTGTCCATCATGAAAACTTTTTTAAAAAAAATTTCTTAATCGATATGAAAATTTAAACTAATTATTGAAAATTTTTCGTTATATTTTTAAAAATAAAGTCAAAGAAACTTTAATTCACAAATTTAAACTTTTGAATTGGATAAAAATGATAAGAAACTAGATATTTTTGATATTTTTAAGTTTATTTGTAGAATCGTACGATTCTACGATTCGATTCTACCGATTCGATTCTACCTCTCTAAACGATTCCAAGTAGAATCACGATTTTAACAACTTTGGGAGAGAGAGTGTAATTTATAATCAAATGGGACCACATATGTAGGATGTAGAGTACAATTATGGTAAAAATAGGTACCTAAATTAGAAATGAAACATTTGAGATGACTTGACTCAATATGAAAATGGGACACATGTGCTGAATAGGAGGGAGTATTAGTTTTTAAATTTTTTTCAATTATGTATAACTTAAGATACAAAAATAATCAAGATAACGCATATAATTGCATGATGAAAACTCAAATATAGCATATATATTTTTCTACATATGGCATATATGACACATTTTTAAATATTCACTTATCAATTTAAATTTCTTATGTCTCATTAATTTGCTACATATCTTTCTAAATGCTTGCACCAAAAACTTCAATGTTGCAAAACAAAATTGTTGGTCAAATCTAAAGGTATTAAAAATAGACCCAATCGATATTCACCCGATCATGTACAAACGACCTGACTTTGACCCAGTTCAAAATCAGATCGAATTTACTATAATGTAAAATCAGTATTGTCAAAAAACATAATTTTAATCCGACAAAAAATACATAACCCAATATCAATCTGACGATCTGAATATGTTGATATCTAGCCTAATCTTTACTCCACACTCTTAAGTGATTAGTGCAAATTTTGCGGTTACGACGTAACGACCTAGAACAAAGCTTTACTGAGAAGTGAAGTATCTATTTCTGCTACACTGCCCAATCTAGTAACTTTACCATGTTACTAAGCAGTGATCAGCAGTGACAGTAAGCACTTACACTCATCATCATCATCCTACCCAGAGTATCCCGCTCATAGAAAACTATGGACAGGGTATGGGGAGGGAAGGACGACCGCAACTCATACCCATGAAGGAGAGCGCGACCAAAAAGGAGTCCCCCGGCTCAAAAAAGACTAAGCGAAGCTCCTGCAACGTGTACATAAAAACGTAAAAGATACCAAAAAACATAAAACAATAAAAACTAAAGGGAAACGGTGCAACAACAACCACAAAACTAAAAGCAACTAACACAGCGAGAAAACAGCCCCCGAAAGAAACTCTAAAAGAAAACGGTAGTCTAAAACATGGATAAGACGCCTCCAACTACCCCTATTCCTAGTCAGGTCCGTAGAAAGGTTTAACTTATGCAGGTCAACCTTTATTTGCTCAATCCAAGATATTACTATCAAATGGACTCTGTCAGCTTCATACCACCTTCTTTATTGTTACATTGATTATTTACATATTTTTTAAATAGATCAAAAAAAAATACTACCTCCTATTTATTTAAAATGTTCCATTTACTTTATGCACTCTATCTAATGCACTTATTCAATCCTTAATATATCGAGTTATATATAATTAAAAATTATAAAAAGTTGATATTAATAATCTTTACATCAAAACGAATCAAATAAGATTCTACATGACTATGTTTTAACTTATAAATTAATAATAAAATGCAATTTAAGAGTGATAGATAAATAGTGTCTCAAAAGTAAATGAGACATTTTAGGTGAATAGGATGGAGTAATGTGGAACATCCACAAAAATATCTTACATGCTTATAACTATAAGTTGTTATAAGCTACTAATCACTCTCAAACATAGTTATCAGAATCTCGATTATAATCTACGTATCTACGATCTTATGATTTAAAAACAAACGATCGATTCGGATTGTAAGTAGGATCTTAATGCGGTAGAATCATGCGATTCTACTTTGTTCAAGAATTTAGGTGGTAGGATCATAACACAATTCTACGATCCGATGATCCCATCCTACATGGGTAATTTCAATTGTGAAACATTTTCATATAATACAGATTTCACTTACGTATAAATATATAATTAAAATAACTATATAAAATTCAAGTTTTTCTTAATTTACAGTTTAAAAATGATTATTAAAAATATTTTTTTTTCAAAACATAATAAATGAAGTCATACAAGTTTTTACTTACATATTAAAACTGAAAAACAGAACAAATATATTGATAATTAGTAATTCAAAACACATTAATGCATAGTTGTAGGATTACACGATCCTACAATCCGATTTTTCCGATTTCGATCCTACCCCTTAACGATCCTAAGTAGAATCTCGATCCTAATAACCTTGCTCTCAAATATAGAAATATAGGAGTCGTTTGGTTGACGTAGGAATTAAATTCCTATGGGAAGTTGTAATTCATTGGAATTTACTTCCTTTGTCAATTTCCTAGGAAATACTTATTTTTGTTTGTTTGACAATAGGAATTTTTATTTCCATGGGAATTGTAAATAACCAAGGGGGCATATGGTAATCTAATTCCTATGTCTCATAGGAATTAACTTCCCTTGGATTTTATAATTCCTAGGAATTTTAGTTTTTTTGGCAACCAAACAAATTACCATAATACTATTTCCTAGGAATTTAAAATTCCAAGGTTAATAGTAGGTAACCAAACAAGCCCTAGTAAAAAATGACCCTCTCCAACTTAATTTTAGTTGTCTTATTTTTTTTGTTTTATTGTTAATTTATATTTTTTTTTGAGAGATTATTAATCTATTAGTTAAAACAGAGTTAAGTGAAAATTTATTTTTTTTAATCTCAATATGAATAGGAAAATGAAAAAAAAATCTAATGAGACAAATTGTTAATACAATTGTTTTGTTTTTTTTTTTGGAAATGTTAATACAATTGTTAAATCTTGTTATTGTTAATAATATTATATTATCGTGTAATCATAGATAGAAATATAATCCAATTTATGTAACTTCAAGTTTGGATAATGGACGGTTATTCACCGGCTTGAAGCTTAGCTTGGACATAAATGCACAATTGCACATGTAGTTTAGAGTACATGTTGGCCTTTAATCAACTTTTATTTTATTTTATTTTTTTAATTCCTTTTAATACTACTCTTTCTGTTCTTAAAAAATGTCACGGTATTATATTAACAAATAAAGAATAAGAAATAACGTGAGCATTAATTAATTTATGTACATGATATTAATAAAGAGTCAATGTATGGATTTAAATTTAAAAAGTTAGTGACAATATTTTCATAAAAGAAAATTATAATAAAGTAAAAACAACAGATTAAAAAGAAAAATGTAAGGATTATTTCATTAATGATCAATTGATCACTAATCATCCTTATGGAGCTTCATGTTCCTTTTGGTATTAGCTATCTACAACTAAGCCGGCCGGTGGACTTTTTAAATTATTTCTTTTGATGTATGTTTCCTTAAGTGATGACTAATTACGGAAGACAATTTAATGGTTTTGTTTGTTAGGACTAGGAGTATAAAAAATAGGGATTGACTAGTCTTATCATAATTCGAGTAAATTATATATCACATTCTTAAATTAATATTATGGGTTTAATTCTCATCGTACTGATAGTATTTTTTAATTTTTTTCATCGTCATCATCATACTCAGTATATCCCGCCCATAGAAAACTATGGTTAGGGTTTGGTGAGTGAAGGACGACCAAATAGTCCCCAGATTCGAGAAAGTGATTAAGATAAAAGATTATTAGTTAATTAAGATCATAAATAGTAAAATTTAAAAGTAAAAGTGATTAAGACTGATAATGGTTTTGACAAAGTTAATTTTTATTAATAAGTTAAGTTAAAAGTGTAATAAATTAAAGTAAGTGATAATACATAAAGATAAAACTAAAATAAGGTTTGATTCATCCAATGATCCAATACAAACTAAAAAGAAATATCTGAAATTTTAAGTGGTGCTTCTTAAAATTAGCAATCCGTTTGGTATTTAAGCAATAAAAAGTTAATTTGTAAATGATTTGTAAGTTAGTTTAAAAACTGTTTTTTTTAAAGAAAATATTGCTTAATATAACTTTTTTTAATTGATTTTTGACTTATTGAGCCATCCCACAATAACCAAATCCAAATCATAAAGCTACAATGCGACCAAATTCACATTATTAACTATACTAAAGATTGATGCATAAAAATTTATTTGTTTGATTTTAGATTGCAGTGAATTATACTAAAATGACTCACTAAATTCATATATTTTTTATTTTTTGAAATTGTAAATAATATTTACTATCAAGAATCTGTAATACCCTAGATTTAGTTTTAAAAAGATTGATAGACTACTCATATATAAGGTGCATCTTCTTTTCATGAGAGCCCATTTGCTAAGAATTTCACAGTTAAGCATGTTTGGTGGGGAGTAATCTTAGGATGGGTGAGCTCATGAGAAGTTTTCCCGGACGCGCACGAGTGATGCCAAAGTGCGCTGGAAAGACTTGTATTGATCTGTGGGGCCAGTCTATAGTCTCCATAAGCAGTCACCAGGCACCAACAGTTCCTTGGGCCGGGGTATTATAGCATCAATCAAAACAACTGTTTTATTATCACTAATGTGTATATAACGAGAATAATATTGTGTACATTCAACCTTCAAACGCTACTATAATCCAACCTAATGATGATATTTATTCATCACAAAAACTTGTATGCAGCCGCCTCACGCGTGTAACCAAAAAACTTTTATACTTGTCGAATGCAAGCCTTAAAACACTCATTTCAAGACTTAAAAAGCTAAATCTAACACTTAAAACCCCTACTCCAAGCCTCCAACCCTTAATATTTACTTACCTACTCAAACTGCAAAATATTCATTTAAATACTTAGAATGTTTATTCCAATGGATTTAAAGTTTGTCAAACCCAAAACTTAATATGCCTATTTCAGTGTCCAAAATATCCAATTCAAGCTTTAATATGACGATTTCAAAATTATGAATTAAACCTGTGAGTGGTCGCACGTATCCGGCCCTCTCACAAGAGATTTGCTATTTAATTATTGTTGCTAAAATGAGGTGGTCGATAATTAAGCCAAGAAGCAGGTGAGTTACGTTTCACAAAGACAGTGAAGAGTGGCCCAGAGAAGTGAGTTAAAGATGAATAGACAATAGGTTGGGAATGGGGTATGTTCGGCGGACAAGGATGCATCACAATTTTTACACTCACAATGACCTAACAATAACATGCATATCTTAATTTATACTTTATGCTTTCATTTTTATTAATAAATTACATCTTAATTTATAACTCTAGAAAGCTTAATTAGTGTAGCTCTTTTATTAACTATTTCAGGAAGAATCGAATGATGTTTCAGTAGGGATAAGTACCGTCAGTTTTAGATAAGATCTTGTAATTGAATCTCACCTAATCCTCCTCTTCCCTTTTTCTTATATGTCAAAAAAAACTATTCCAAGGCATATCACCTACTTCGTTACAATCGTTTTAGCAAGAGCAAAGTATTCATTTGAATCGTCAGGTAGATTTCGATTCATGTGTTTCTAGTTAGTTAAAAATCAGGTCTTGTATCCATGTTGGTTTTTACATGACAGTAAATCTATTTTTGAAGTTGGGTTAAATCGGGTTCGATTATAAATTAGATGAATGTTGAATAATTAAATCTATTTTAAATACCTCTATAGAATAGTGTTAGGAGGGTTTATCCCACATTGACAAACTAAAGATGACTATCTTTAGTTTATCGATGTGGGACAAACTCTCCCAACACCCCCTCACATGCGAACCCCCGTCAAATTTGCATGTGGGAGTAATCAATTAGGTAGGAACGTCATTCTTTTCGGACCTATAATTTTTAATTTTTTGATCGAACCTGGCTCTGATACCATGTTAAATTGGGTTGGACTTATTGAGAATGCCAGCATATTAACCGGAAAACACGAGGTGCACACACTTCTGACTTCACAAGCCAAGGAGTATATACCATCCTAAAATCATATGACAATGGGAAGGACTCCAATAACTTATAAAGTGCGCACACCATTTTTTGTTTGTCGACCTGGGATTAACCCTTCTAACAAATAGACAATAAATATCATTTCTCATCTATATTTCCATATCTAACTCCGTATACAGACTTAAAATTTTATATTTTGATCAACAGACAGGTAGGTTGTTCGTGCGTGCCCCTCTTGGGTAGGAAAGCTAGAACAAATTAATAAGTTGAGTATAAAGAGCTTAAAGGGAAGACCTTAAGGCGCAATTTGTGCTACTATTGTGTGTTTCATAATAAGTCCTTGTCAATTTTGGTATTCCTCAATCAAACTAAACATTACTCCACTAATAACTAGTCTAAATAAATTATTTATTATACAACTATATCCTTTAGTAAGCTAGTTTGGCTTTTTTTTAATTGATTTTTTATTTTTTTAACTTACTTTTTCTTTAATATAAAAACAATTAATAGCCAAAATATTCATAAACAACTAATTAAAACCTAATCAAAACCATTCATATTTTCAGGTGATAAAACAAGATAGCTAAAATACCAACAACCATTAATCAAACACTTCCTACATCAAATAGTTACATTAAGACAAATCAATTAATGGTCAAATGAGTTTCAAATGGATTACTTCAATTTGATTATTTTATGTCGGATTTATTTTACATTAGACTATTTTCAGATCGGATCATTTTGTATTTGACTCATCTGTACATCACGAAGTTAGATTAGTATTTAAATTTTTTCTTATCATATATTACAATTTTCTTGATAGTATACTATAATATGATTTTCTTATCATTCCAACTTGGTTAACACGATTATCTGCTATAGTAGGTAATTCATCAAGAAAGTAAATTGAAAATTAATGTAAAATAAGACAAAAATTTTGAAAATTTACAAAAACAAATTCTGAACAATAAAAAAATTAGATTTTTTTAAAAACATTTTTTTGATATTTTTTTAATTTATCTTTATTTTTTAAAAATTAAAATCTATTATAGCAAGTGATTCGGTAACCAGGTTCAGTACTCTAGGAAAATACCCCCAAGATTAATTAATAGGCGGAATTAGTAGCAAAATTATGAAAATGTTAGATTATTCTAGGTTAATTTTTTCTAAATATTATGTGCAATTTCATATAAAAAAAATGATTTAATGAGTCGTTTCGATATAATTTTATATAATTCGAAAAATAAAAAATTATAAATCTTTGACCCGAATACCATTTTGTAAAAAATAAAATTATGTCCTTGATATTCTAATGCAGAAATTAATTAACGCAAATGAAAATGTGATATAATTTTCTTTTGTGTGCAATAAATGCAGTTGGAAATTGTTAACAGTGATGAGGTTGCTTAGCACCAAGACAAAGGAAAAACACAAGCATATAAAAAAGCAGTTAGGTTTCCCAGCAATTTGGGATATGCTTTTTAGTCTCATTTTTTGTTTCATTTTGAAATAATAGTCTATGTTTTTATTTCTTTTCTAGGAAAGAAAATCAACCAATTTAATTATTCTTATTCCTAGAGGTGTTCATTCGGGTGATCGGGTCGGTTTCGGGCGGGTGTCATTCGGTTCGGTTGTATTTCGGATCGGCTATTTTTCGATTGCGTGTTACGACGGGTCACACTCGGGTCGGTTAGTCGCGGTTCGGTTGAAGATCGGTTATTCGAGCTATCGGGTTAGCATCGGTTCGGTGTCTGTTGAAGTTCGTGTCGAGTGCTAATCGGTGTCGGGTTGTCATCGGTTAATAATTGGTTCGGTTTTGTCAATTACAAATCAGGTTCGGGTTTTAATTACTATCGGATACGTACTACTAATTACTATCGATCGAGTCAATATCAAATTAAGTTGTTAGTCATTTTTTAATTGATGACAAGATTCCTTTTACTTAAGGCAAAATAGTTAAAATGTAAGTAACTAGTGATCATTATTACTTTGTTACTTTTACTTGTTTGACCGAAAATTAGAATTATAAAGTTCTATCAATTTTCATCTAATACGATTGTATACATTGACCATTGATTATTAACTCTAAATATATGAAACCATGTATTTATAAAATTTAATTTATTAAAATATCTATCACTTTATTAGATTAAATAATAAGATGATTGAATATGAGTATATCATACTTCTATGTTAAAAATTAGTTCAGGTTTAAAGCAATTCGTTCTAAAATTTATTCGGGTTTAGTCGGTTTTTGCCGGATCGAGTTCGGTTTCGAGCATGATTCGGGTCGGATATGACTCGGGTCGGTCATTTTTGGATCGAGTAATCTCGGTTAACGGTTATGTGTCGATTACAAAATTCGGTTACAGTTCGGGTTCAACTTTCCCATTTTCGGTTGTCAATCGGTTCGGGTTCAACTTTGGTTCGGATATTGTCGGTTCGGTAAACCTTAAAAAGGAACACATTTTCGGGTCACTTTTGAACAGCTCTACTTACTCCTTAGCATGAAATATAAGAAGACAAAAGCTAGCAAACAAACGCCAAAAAATAATATATTTAAAATGGTAAATTAGAAAAAAAATTTAAAAAAATCATGAAACATAGTAATTAATATTTTTTGATGCATGATTTGGAATAAGTTTTAACTTTATGTTATATTAGGTGATATAACTAAGTTTTTTAGTTAATGTTTATGTATACTTTCATTATATTGATTTTTTTTTTATAATTCTCATTATATTATATATACATTATTTAAAAGTATTTAATGTTAAAATAGCAAATCGAATAGCATGAAAATAAAAAGTATGACAATAAAAAAGAAACTGAGGATAGGCCATGTTTAATGATTTGCTTATAATTTTAGTTTTTAACTTAGTTAATTGGCTCATAACTTTTACCTTAAGAAATAAGCTTCTAAATTTAATTATTGAAAAAATTTTAAATTAGATTCTTGCTAAAGGTGTTTGCGTGGAATCAACTAATGAAATTAGTTGTTGAAGTACAAATATTTATTTTAAAATTTTTTTAATGTTTTTTATAAGGATTAAGGTTGATAATTGAAGTCATATTTATATTTTGATAAGGGCAAAATCCATATTAAAATATGAAAAACTTCTTGGAAATTCTGGTATATATTATGTAGTTTCTAAAAATTGATTCCAAAAATTTTCCAAAAGTTATTTATTAAAAACCAAATTAAAAAACTAAATATGGTTATAAAAGCTAAAAGTGGTCCTTAAAAAACCTAAAACCCAAAAATTTATATCCCGAAGAGATTGTTATATTTTCTTTTTAGGTCACCTTTTTTTACTTTGTTACAATTTCCTTTTATGTAAATATTATCATTACTTTCTTTTATTCCCATTACACATTTCAACTCTGACTTATTATCGTCAACATAAATCAAATTTTCTCACCATTTCTTAATCTTTGTACAATATACAACCAATAGCATATCCAAAAATAAAAAAAAACTAGCGATGTCAACTTAATAAAACGCACCTACTGTCTACTGGGTTTTGATCCCTTGTTATATATGCAGGAGGCAATGCACTAATCAACTCATCTAGGTATATATTCATGTAATATTTCATTGTATTTTGAATTTAAGTGATGTCAACTGATTTTAGTGACATCACACTAGATCTGTCACTGCATACAACTGCGACAATTTCTTAGTGATGGGAGGAGAAAATAAGGGGAGGTGGAAAGAGTTGAGCAGAGACTAGAGAGATACTCTTTCATTTCACTAACGGCCTGTTTGATAGGTAGTAATAAACGGTGGTAATGAGAATAACAAATTAGTGTAATTTTAGTGGAAAAATCTCTTGGCTACCTTAATGGTCATGCTTGTCCAATTTCAATCATCTCATTGTCTTCATAAAATTCATTTCAATGCATTACCATGGAGAAGATGATATTAGGTGGTAATGAAAATTTGTAAACAAAAAAACTTTTTTGTGATCAAAGTTCCATTACCATGGGAATGATATGGAACTTTTGATGAAATTTTACACTATAAATCATTCTCATTACCGCCATTTAGCACCACTAACCAAACGAGCCACAAGATTGTTAGTAAAAGTGATATTTTTCTTACACAACATACATACGTACAACTATCAATAGCAATCTCAAAAAGAAAATCGGAGAGCATACACAAGAATGCTTAGCTGAGAACACGTGCTAGTTGCTACATCCATCTCACATCTAAGAATCACTAGTCTCTTGCTTGCTTCCCGCTTTTCTCTTTTTATCTTTGCTTTCATGCATGGATTTCTCCTTCCACCAAATTTAGTACTACTTAATTAGTACTACTTCAACTAATAACTTATTTCTTACTAGTACAAATTCTTGCTCATCTACTTAGACTACACCAATTTAAGTAAAAAAAAAAACTACCCTTTTCTCTCTTTCTCTTAAATTTTGATTATTTTCTTAATTTTCAACTACCCATAAGCTAATTAGTGAGAGAAACATCATTTCTAGAGAGAGAAACAAGTTAAAATGTAAAAATTTTCCTACTAAAAATACCTCCCCTTTTCTTTAATCACTAGTTCAGATCTTATTCTTGCTCAAAAACAGCAACTCCCCTCTCCTACTTTTACCTTCTCAAACTACAAAAACTCTACTTTCTTTCCTTACTTCAAACCAAACACTCCTTAATCTCACAATCTTTTTTCTACTTCCAATCTTTTGATCCTTTTTTCTAGTTGTTTTCCATGGAATTACAAGCTTTGAAACATGTTTGTAAGTTTTGCAAGAAAAGATTTCCTTGTGGAAGATCATTAGGAGGTCACATAAGGTCTCATTTACCTAAACCAGGGTATGGACTTAGAGAAAATCCAAAGAAAACATGGAGAGCAACTGATCATGGTGAAGAACTTTTGAATTCTTCTTTTTCTTCATCATCTAATGAAAGTGATGATCCAAATTTGAGTAAGGTGGGCCCAATTCATGGGAAAAGATCTAAGTTTGTTAGAAATAATTCTCATTCCTCTGTTTCTGAGATTGTTGAGGAAGAACAAGAAGAACAAGAAGAAGTTGTTGTTGCAATGTGTTTGATTATGCTTTCCCAAGATGTTGGATCTTGGGGTGATCATATTTCTTCATCTTTTGTTAAGAAGAAGAAGAATAGGAAACAGAAAGTGCAGGGGAATGAGGATTCTGTTACTGGGTTCTTGCAAAATGAGTTGAAATTGAAGGGAATTGAAGTTTCTGCAATTGGGTTTGGATCAAATCATAAGAATAATACTGGAAAAATCTTGAAATCAGAATTTTCAGCTTCTGGGTATGTCAGAAATGGTGCAAAAAACATGGAATCTGATGTTTTAAGAAATGGGTTTGTCTTAAATGATGAAAAAAAGAAGTATACTGAGAGTAAGAGAAAGATTGGACAGATTTCAGCTTCTGGGTATGTCAAAAAAGGGTCTAAAATGGAGGAAAATGAAGTTTCAGAAAATGGGGATTTTTCAAATGATCAAAAATATATTGATCATGATGAAATTTTGCATAAAAGGAGCAAATTTGAGTGTACTACTTGCAACAAAATATTTCACTCTTATCAAGCCTTAGGTGGGCATAGAGCTAGTCACAAGAAGCTTGTTGGTGGTCTTACATGTTCATCTAATGATCAAAAACAACTCAAGTTACACCAAGAACAAGAACAAGAACAAGAAAATGTTCTTGAAATGAAGATTGGATCATCATCATCATCAATATCATCAAAGAAAAATGTGCAAAAACATGAGTGTCCGATTTGTTTTAGAGTTTTTCCCTCAGGGCAAGCACTAGGCGGGCACAAAAGGTCTCATTTACTAGTAGCATCTGATCAAAGTCAGGGGCGAGTCCAGAATACTAGTACAGGTTCGGCCCAACATAAAATGGGTGAAGTAGTTGAAAGATTATCAAGTACTAGTGACACAAGAGACTTGCTTGATCTGAATTTTCCTCCTGTACCTGCCCAAGATGAGACCATTTCAACTACTAATGTTACTACTACTAGTAATAGTACTTCTATTGGTGGGTTTATCAAGCCATATTGGTGTGTTGAAAGCTCTCATAAGCATGAATCATGTTTGGGAATGATCTCCAATTGATTGATAAAGATTCATATAGTATTATATGCTTATTGATTTCTATACATGAGTGTACAGATTACTGATATACTTTGCTATTGATTCATTCATTTTTCCTTTTTCAAGTATAAAAAAACAAGGATGGCCTAGTCTTGTACTTTTATTTTCATTTTTACAATCAATATAGTCCTTGTACTTATTGATCCAGTGAAAAGAGACAAAAGGTGAATTGCAATTAATGATATTTTTAGCAACTTACTTGTGTTTCATACAATCCAATGGTAATTCAACCTAAGACATCTTAAAACTTGTACGTATCAGTATCAGTATCAGATAGTCTCACAATAATTTATTGTTACTACATAGTAAAAGTATATTTATACGTATTAGACAACTTCATGATAACTTATTATTACTCCTTAGTTAATATAAGTGTTTTTTGTTATTGAATCTTGGAGAATAATTTTAGTGAAACGGTGTCATGTAAGAATAATGAGTAAAATCAAGAGTTACTCTTGTGTTTGACGACCTAAAAAAATCCATATTCCCATAATATGTATCAGATGGGCAATTTAACCCATGTATAAGCCTATAAGGCGTATCTCTCGATGAGACTGTCTGATACAACGATTTATATAAAATCAATAGCAAACTTGGAATGGAAGATTAATGAGTGAAATCTTGAAAGTTGGAAGACATGGATATAGAAGAAGAAAGCAAGAAAAAAGGTAGTAATAGTAGTATGAGTAGAGTAGAGAAAGGCAAAAGAGAAGCAAGTAAAGCATATAGTGATTTAGTTTAGTAGTGTACACAAAGATAGCATGTGAGCATAGGGTGGTTGTGTAGTCATCAACTACCTTATACATGACAACCCATCTTACTTGCTCCTCTCTTTGCTCACTTAACTTAATACTTTTAGCATACAACTTGTGCTAGGTGTTTTCTTAGTGATTACCAAGCTCATTGGAAAGATATCAACTTTTCTAGAGGACCACTCTTTTCATTATGAGTTCCTAATCACTTACACTTATAATGAGGTTGATAAGCTAACACCTAATCACACTTAAATCTTATTTAATTTTTTTTGCTTTTAATTGATTACTCTCCCAATCTAAGTTAAACTCATCCAACTATGTACTAGATTGCAAGTTATGTGATTACATTTACAAGATAAAAAGCTTTTGCTTTATTTATAACTAAAATTATGATCTTTTTAATTTTGCTACACGGGAGCAAAATTACTTTATTAATATGTAGTAGTGACATATAAGCACGGGGACGGAAAAAAGATATAGTGAAATTAAAATAAGAAATGATTTTGAGAATTTAATAATTTAAAAATGATTGTGGGACTACATTTTAATGCAAAATTGTAATAAAATTAAAGAGATAATACAAAATGAAAAATACCACAAATTCAAAGAGATGACAAGAGAGTACTTGCTTAGTCTGTGATTGTTCAAGAATATTAGTAACTTTATTTAGCCTCAAAACTAATTTCAGCTAGCGTATAATTAGTGAATGCGGTTAATAAACAATCATGTTACAATGAAAAACAATCAGAGGTGTTTGATAAAATAGTTTATTGAAAAATTTTAGTTTATTTTGGTACAAATAGATGATTTGGTATTCAATCCATCTAAAACAGTATTTGGTAAACTAGCTGCAAATATGCAATCAACTATTTTTGAACAAATCCCTTTTAGCAGCATATTCAAAATCAGCTAGCTAATCAACCAACTGATGAAATCAATCACTCTAATCAACCAATGTAATAATCTATTAGCCGTTTGACAAACAACAAAATATATTAGCATAGTTATATAAGTAATGTGAATGTCCTTGAAATCAGATCAGAAGATAGAATTTTCCAACCAAAGTTAGATGGCAAGAGTAGGCAAAGTGGTTGCTTCACTTGCTCTACTTGCTTGTGGACGGTGGTTACTACTTTCACTCTTTATTTATGGCGTTATCTATGCTTGCTTTTATTTTTATTTTTTTTATTAAAAAGAGATTTTTATAGTGTCTTCATAAAGAGGAGAAAGGACTAGCCTTCATACTATAGTCTACTTGATTCTAATCCTCTACTACTACTCATACATGTGAACTTATTAACCTCTTCTAAGGATATACGCCTTTATTCCTTTAAATTTGCTATTGAAATTGACATTTTCATCGTAATAATCTTCTTCTCGTATAGACTTTTGTTCTCGAAATGAAGTAAAAATACATTACATTTTGGTAAAAGTAGTTCTTCTTATAACTATTACTCTCTCCGTTTTCATTTGTTCTTCCCATTTGGAATATAGGAAGATATCAAGATAAATTATAATTACATAATAGATACTATGAGAATTGAGTAAAATTATATAAAAAATAAAGATTCTATTGATTAAAGTGTAAGTGTAATAATATCATTAAATTTCATTGGGTGCATGTAAAGTAAATGCATTGGGAATTAAAATGTAAATTAATTTCTATAGATTAGAGTGTAAGTGTAATAATTTCCTTCTATTTTATTAGTTTCCAAATTAGAAAGATTCTAAATGGAAAGAACTTTTAAAAATTTCCAAATGGAGAAAGTGAGAAGAACATATGAAAACGGAGGGAGTAATTAACTTTTGAGCATTGTAATGATATATTTAACATTCCGAGATGCTTATTTAAGTGCATTTTGTTATAATTCTGCAACTTTAAAATGGGCGTACATAAACATAATCAATCTCAGAGATACATATTATTAACATGTATCCCCTTGTATGAAAAATGTACCCCTAAAAAAGGCTTATATACCATGAAATATTAATTTTCATGATTTTCACCGACTTAATGGTTATCGTTAAATGTTCACCATATGTATATAAAATGCACTTTCCGTCATTCTCATTTAGCATTATTTTCCTTTTTTTGGTTGTCATTCTAATTTTACATCATTTATAATTTTGAAAACGGACGTACCACTTTTTTTGTCTCGTCCAAACAATCTAACTCTCTTTTAATTTCATCTACATTATTCAATCTCTTTTCTCATCTATTACTAAATATCCACATTTTTTCTTAAAAATACAAAGAAATTGATAAGCAAAAGATTAGGCAAAAATTGATAAGGATGGGTTGAATGGTTAGACATAATCATAGTTTAAGTTGAGAGGTACTCTATATGTTTTGTGGTAAACAAATCAATAATCAATGTTTGAGATCTAACAACTTTGTATCTTGTTTTAAAAAAAGGCCTAAATTGTAGAAAAGATTGGTCGTTGAGGTATAGATATAATGTACTTGTACTTGAGTAGTCACTAATACTTCCTTCTTCATAGATCATCAAGTTTTTGTGAAAATACCAATGTACCTACAATTTGGTATGATACATCAACTCTTGCTCCATTTGTTCAACTAGATTTGCAGCATAATTTTTAAGAAAGTGGTAATAAATAAAGAGAGAATAATTGTATGGATGAAATTAAAAAAAGTTAATAATAGACGAAATTAATAAAAAGTGGTAGATTAAAGATCATTGTTAAAAAATAGGAATAATACAAAGTAAATTAAACAGACCAAGATAGATTATGCTGCAAATTCAATGAGACAAGGGATATTTTGTAAAAAAAATAAAAATAAAGTGAATTTGAGAAGGTGAAATTGACGTGTTGAAGTTGAACTCAATGTAATTCAACTATTGTGAATTGAGTTGAAAACAAGTTCTAGATAATGAATGCTTAAAAAAAAAATTTGAAACAAATAAGAAAACATGTATAACAAAATCACATTATAGTCAATTTTTGAAACTATTTCGTAAAATAAGTAATTTTTCCCGCACCTGAGGTTTGGGGCTGTTCGCACTTAGTAACGACGAATAGGTCTGTGAGCTGTTACTACCAGCAAACAAAGCTAAAACCTGGTCAAACAGGAGATATGTTGTTTTTAACTCGAATCTGTTCGCTGTTACTAACAGCGAACAAAAACTGGAGGTCAAAAATAGTCAAAGTCTTTGTTCGCTATTTGTAACAGGGAACAAACTCTTTGACTTTTTTTGACCTGCAATCTTTGCTCGCTGTTACTAACAGCAAACAGCCCCAAACTACAGCTTTGAAAAAAAACTGTTAATCTTGAGAATTATTTTACAAAATTTGCTATTGTATGAATTTTCATATTCTTATTCCTTGTTTCAAATTAAAAATAAAAAAAAATAAAAAAAAATAAAAAAGTAAATATTAGTAGCGGTAGGGGATTGTTAGGGCTATGTGACTATTGGCTAATAATCTTGGATTTAGGTTGTTCACAAACAAGTTTGAACAATTGAGAAATAAACATGAATACGTAGATCGGAATATTATAGGAACACTTAATTCATAAACAATAATACCTACCCAAACAAGGGGAAGCTAATTGCATTAATGATGCTTAATACAATATGTTACAAGCAACAACTTTCACTAATCTCACCAAAAATATCTCAATGATTTCTAGTGTTTGATTCACTCAAACCCTCCCCTTTTATGACTCTTATTTTCTCATAGCAATGCTCTGAGAAATGGCAATAGAAATGATGCCTAAAAAATGTTGAACATCTTCATTATAACTTTAACTGCCTGTTTTATTAGTGGCATTAAATGGTGGTAATAAGAATCAAATATAGGGTAAAACTTTATCAAAAGTTCCATATCATTTCCATGATTATGAAACTTTAATCACAAATAGGTTTTTATGTTTACAAATTTCCATTACCACCCAATACCACCTCTCCCAATGGTAATGCATTGGAATGAATTTTATGAAGAAAATAAGATGATTTAAGTTGAACAAGCATTACCATCAAGGTAATTAAGATATTTTTCAACCAAAATTACACTAGTTTTTCATTCCCATTACCATAGTTTATTACCATCTACCAAACAGACCGTAATGGTTATGCATAGTCTACTTCAATTACCATCTCATTTTCTTCATAAAATTCATTTAAATGCATTAGTTCATTATCATTGTAAATGTGTCATTAGGTGGTAATGAAAAATTATAAATAAAAAAACCTTTTTATAATCAACGTTTTATTACCAAAGGAATGACATGAGACTTTTTTAAAAAATACAACACAAATCATTTCCATTACCATTATGTTACTACCATAGACCAAACGGGCTGATAGTATTTTGCTCTTTTTCTTGATGTTGAAATGAAGCAAAATAAGTAAATATAAGCCAAGGAATTAAATGGCTTATTAGTGTTAATTTGCATGAGTAATCATGCTCATTAGAGCATATAGTGTACTCGCCTGAGCACAACACAAATTTGCAGAATAGGCTTTCAGCTTGCCCGAGCAGAACATGTGCTCTTCCGAGCAGTTTTCGTCGAACAACCAATAGCCTACTCCTCCATTGCAAGCCATATGCTCGCCAGAGCATGACGCTATCGCCAAATTACCACACTTGAGCAATGTACCGCAACGGGTATGGAAAATTCAACACCTCACTGACTCCCCTATGTTACAATGTATGTCACTAACCTAACGCAACCTCCTTCATTCGGTGTTAGGACCAACACACAGAAGTATACAATATGACTGTATGTGCTGTCGTTAGTTTAAAGAAGGGCAACAAAACTGGTATAAACACTTAGCAAATCATTCAGTTTACAAACTCAATGTCTCAAACTTCCTGTGGTAGCAGATAGAATAATAAATCTATATACACAACTGCACAAGTAAACATCCAACTTCAAGAGACCAAAAATTAATTTTAAAATATCACCAAAAAAAAAAAAGAGAATATTCACCATGACAGCTGAAGAGAAGCATTTTAGTAACCATCATCGCCCTAGAGGTTCAGAGCTCCTGCAAGAAAAAGTTGCATGGTCAAGAGTCGAACAATAAAGTTAAAGAAGAATCTGTGGACAGAAGCAGGATGGTCCTATAAGGGGGCATGAGAGGCCTGTGCTCCAGGCCCATCTAAAAAATTAGAAAAAACACGCTCTAATGGCTATAACAGTATATTTAGTAATTAGGGACCTATGATAAATGTTTTGCACCGGGCCTATCAAATCTCAGGGCCGGCCCTGGATAGAAGTCTAACCACACATTTTAACTAATGCAGAGAAGTTGGACAGTGTAAATGAGCCGAACCGAGTAAACCTTGTTTAGGTAGAAGCTCATTGTTAGCTGAGTCAAATTCTAAATCAAGACCTCAAAAAATATTTTCACCTTAGGCTCATTCAATAAATATTACTTAACTTGGTTCATTAATTAATCAAGTTAAGCTCATAAAAGCTTTCTAGCTCCACTCTATTAACACTAGTCAACCAAAGCTTTGTACATACAGTTGAGCAAACTTCAAATTCTAATTGAGTAAATCAAAAAATTCTTTTTATAAACAAATATAATTATTTGATCTCTAATAATCTTTCAATAATAAAATATATTGGAATTCAAAAACATAGTTTAAATGAGTTTTTTTTACAAAACTTCAAAAAAGGGGTCGGCATTAACTCATTTTAGTTCTGATTTGAAAATCCTTAATATTTTCATTACGAAGCTATATTACCCACTAAATATAAAATAACTTTGAGCCTATCTAAGAATTGTTTAACATGCTAATAGAATAAAGCACGTTATGAGTCTATGTCGATTAACAATAAATAAAAAGCATGCAAAGAAAATCTCTATGTCTATTAACAATAAATAAAGCTTCGGGGTTTTTTTTTTGAAAATAAAAAATAAACTCAAAGTGGCGCATTGCAATTGACGTTTCAAGTATCATAAAAGAACACTACACATAAGAGAAAATTCACAACAGCGCATAGATTAGTAAATAGTAACATTATGCTCAAACAGGAATTCTTACCAAAACTTTATCCGATTTCATATTGGATACGGGACGTCAGGTTCACGAATCAACACCCTGTTCCAGACCCTTAGTATTCATCATCACATTTGAATCGATCTGTTTGTCAAATTTCTTTCTACGGCGTGCCTCAAACTCTTGAAAGCCTTCCATCTATTGTATAACATGATTAGGCAACTCAACTTAGGTGAAGTTCATGCACATTACAAATGATATAATCTAGCATAAAATAATGGGATAGTAACTTGCCTGTTGAAATTGATCCATGTTAATGGGATTGTTGTGCAAAGAAATACTCTGCAGAGTCTTGCAGTCTTTGAGTATAGTTGCAGGCATCTACAGATAAAAGTTGGAAAAAAAAATACAAGAAACATTTTTTCATAAGACAAATCACTAACCCGTATATTTCATGCCAAATAAAACTTTATAGAATATTTATGGTTGAAGGATTTGGATTTTGGAGAGAAAGGAACATGAGGGGAATAAGGGGGGCACTGTTTTAGTGTTTGGACTTCCCAAAGATAACAAACCAAACAAAGGCTCACGATACACCAAATTTCAAAATTCATGATAAATTATCCTAATAAACTAACTCAATTTCTAAGGGATTGTCTCCTCCCATTCTAGCCATGTTCAAACTCCAATAATAAAAAACTAACTGTATTGGGTTAAGAATAATCTAGCAGGGCCTGGTCCCGATGCATAGAGGATTCAGACTTCAAAATGGGTTGGACCTGAGCAGGGCAAGGTATGCACTTAAGAAATCTAAAATTCAGCTCCACAACTGTTTAGGACAAGATAACTGAAACCATGGAGTCATACATCATATATATTGCAAAAATTACCAAATAAATGAAAATATTAAATAGGAATTACAAAAATAGTCTGGCAATGAGCAAGGAGAAGATCGTAGCCAGATAAATCTTTTGTAATCAGAAGAAATGCTCAAAGTTCACTAAGAGTTACAGAGTTGTTTACCTGTTTTACTTTGTTATTATTCAAAGAGAGCGACTTCAGATGAATGAGATTACAAACAGAAGGCGGAAGTTCATCAATGGAATTATCTGAGAGTAAAAGCATACATCTTAAACAAATTTCATCCATAATTTGACTACACATCAAATGCAAAAGGTCAGGGGTAAGAAAGGAATAAGGGTTTGGACATAAATGGCATAAATTACTATTAAATTATTACAGGTTTGTATGAACAGTTTGCTACAGAAGAAACAAAAACATTGTTGAGCAACTCACAAAATTCTCCATACTTGTACCCACCAAATTGATACCAATACTAAATAATAGTGATGGCAATAAATTTTTGTAGTTTTGCAAGAAAGGTCTTATGCTAATCTCCATGATAATGCTTATTTACACCCAAACATCCTTTTATATATATCATTTACTATCTAATTCCTTAGCAATAAAGAACTACAGGCTCAAGGGGATGTCATGCCTCAGTGCGCTGCGGTGCACTTTTGGGGGAAAAAAGGCCTACGCCCCAATACGTAAATTTGTGTATGTATTTAAAACTTCCACAACAAATATTTTTTGCGGGCACCTTGTGTCTAGGCCCTAGGAATGTCCTAGAAGCCCTTTTTGAAACTAAAAATATTACCGGTTAGAAAGTTAAAATTGAGTGGTAACTGAAATTCACAAAGAAAAACACATCATTGGGAGTGGAGCTTTATTACTCAGGAAATAGCCGAGACCTTTCTTGCAAGTTAGGCTAAAATCGTCACACATAGTACGGGCAGCCAAACAAGGCATCAATAATATAAACAAGAATTAGAAATATGAAACCAAATGGAATAGCTTTTGACATAAGATAAGATTTGAGTAAATTTAAATGAACTTCAAATTTAAAACATCCTGGGAGATAAAACACCTTAATATATATATTCATTTGATTTTATAACAGGGAGTCGTGGAAAGACAGAAGCAAAACATAAGATACAACTTCAAATTTAAATGAACAAATTAACTTTAAAAGTGCATTATTGTAATCACCGCATTAGAAATCAATATAAATTAGAGGCATGTAGTTCTGATTAACACAAAAAATCAGTAGTTAACAAGACAAAGGTGGTTAAAGATACCGTTTGCTTGAAGCTCCTCCAGTGAAAAGCAACTTCCGATTGATTCAGGAAGATCCTTTAATTGATTGTTAGACGCATTCAAGAGCTTCAACTGCATTCCAAAAACAATAATCAGAATAAGATAATATAGAAAAGGCCAATAGATTTACTTGTGAATATTCTCCTCTTTGACTTAACATCAAACTTGCAAGTTGGATAATGTTATGAGAATAGAACTCAGCTGAGCATATCATATTTCAAAGCAGTATATTCAGTGTACAAGACGACCCCCATTACTTATATTTCTAAACAAGCACGGGTTAGTACCCCCGCTCGCTCCCCCTCCAGCCACCAAAAAGAATATTTCCATGGATTCTTGATTTTCATGCAGCAATACGTTTAGACTTTCCCTTTTTGTTATAATATATTGCAATCCTACTTTGTCTCCCTTTATCCACTTTTTCTCATTTACTCCTCTTTCACCTTTCAAAATATGTATTTGATTCTAAAAACTATCATTAATCAGCATGCGTATATAAAAAATGCATTTTTAATCAAACACTCCATCTACCATCCTATCTTAATCCATGTAAACATTGTTTAAAATAATCGCAAAATTTGAATTTCTAGACACGCAACTTGTAACAAGTATCCTCAAATTCTCAATGTTTCCTTAAAACATCTAGTATCTAAAATCAAACCAGGAAGAAGCAAGAACCCATTCGTTCAAAATACTAGCAATGTTTGACTTTCTACACATGCGCTTGACCATTAATATCTTTTAGATAAAAAAAATCATAACAGTAAATGTTTTTACAACCCAAACGATAATGATTGTAATCCTTTCTCCATTACAAATTAGTTGATACATAATCCTTTTGGTTCATCTCACTCTCAATCTAACCAAAATTTTCCTTTTGTGGTGATTTTTTCTCTCATCAACCATATAACCTAATCTACTTTAGTGCAGTTACACTAACATTAGATTAAATAGCAACTACTTTAATGGATTTATACAGTCTGACCTTGATTTCCCTGTTTCCAACACAAACTCTTCAACCCCTGATTTTCCACTCCAAAAAATGAGCCAAAGTCTTTACGTATCAATGGACTTGGGATGGGGAGGTATACATTAGTAAATTTTTGGTAAAAATTTTCCAAATGGACAAACCATAGAGATTTGAAACCGGGGCAGAATTTAATAATATAAGGATAGTAATAAATGAGAAAAATATTACAAATAGTAAAGAAGACGATTTACTGGTAACAAAACATACAATGAGCAAAAAACAAGATGGAGAGAACAAGCCAAAACTACAGGATATTAACTTACATTTCTAAGACTCCCTAGAGTCTCTGGTAAGTATGTCAACACGTTCCGAGACACAGACAATTGCTCAAGTCGTACCAGTTGACCCACTAACAAGACAGACTTTGTCAGTGACAATCGCCATGATTTCACAAAAAAAGAGAGAAGCCCATCTTTAGATTGATAGAGAAGAGTACATTACATTCATCAGGCAACCCGGAAAGCTTGTTTCCATCCAATGTCATTACTTTCAATGATTGAAGCTTCCCCAAGTTCATTGGAAGGCGTTCAATAAGATTGTCTGCTAAAATCTGAGAGGAGAGACATGTATTAAATGAAATATGATACATTGAGTCATTAATAAAGATAGATAGATAGATAGATAGATAGATAGATAAACAATCCTAACTTAATCAGATCAAGCACCGATGGAAGTGATCAAGCATAAGACCATATAATAATTTTGTTGGCAAAGCCCTAGAAAGGGCAGAACAAGATAGCACCACGTTGCTGATGGCCCAGGCTCCAAGATCAAAACAGTAATTTTTATTTTCAATTTAAAAGAAAGGTAACAAAAGTCTCCTCGCCCGAGCCTCCAATAACCCAAAAGCAGAAGTTAATGACAGTCGTCTATGGAGTCATATGAAATCAAAAAGGAACTTAGCAAGTTTTGAAGCACACTGATAAATGCTCCAAACTTTTTACTGTGCTTCATGCTGAACAACACATCTACAAAGTACAAACTCTACCTAGCACATACTCTTATTCTCATCCGTCAAGGTTCACATCAAAATATTACAACTTTTTCAAAGGAGGATTAACCAGATGATTGATCAAATTCAGAAAGATAACACTCATGTACAACTATACAACTGCAAAACCTCTCCAGGATGAAAAAGGCAAATGATTCTTACCAGACGCTGCATGTTGACTAATTTGTTAATTTCTACAGGAACGTCAACTGCCAATACACAAAAAAGGAAGAGAACTAATGTAAGAAATGGAGTGTTAAAGGTAGTAAACAGAGATAGACGTATCAACCATGAAATGAATATGGTCATTTTCATGATAACAGACACATTGCACATGACATACACAACCCCAAATCAGTTTACTTCAAATGACTTCAACTTCAAGTTTGATAGATAGAAGTGGATACAAATTAAGTCAAAAAATCTCCTCAAGATCAGATGACTTTCTTGTTTTCCCTAAATTTAGAAAAATCAAAACTACTCAAATTTGATTTAGTATCTCAAGAATTTTTTTCAAATAAACATGAGAATACTCTTCTCATATTTCAATAACTCAATCCGTTAAGTGTACGTTTCTTGTAAGATATTGTATAATATGAACTGGAAAGTACTCAATTGCAATGAGTAGCATCAACAACACAAAGAAATGACAAATAAACAAAAAAATACACTACCTATTTTGTTATGCGTTAAATCCACTGTGCGCACAACTCTGTCAAGGTCAAGAACTTCATCAGGAAATGTCTGCTCAAAGAAAAAAATTCACGAGATGTTAGGTATAAGCCTATTTAGAAATTTACTTGAGAATCTAGAAACAAAATTCAAAGCTCCTCTTCAAATATTTGAAATAATAACACAAATCAAGAGAAAATAACATTGGCATTTTTAACTCTAAAAAAACATAGTAAAGGAGCTAATAATCATGTTACTACACATTTGTGCCCTACTCTTCGAATCTATTCGCAAGAGAGGAGGGTAGAAAGAGGCAGAAAATTAAAAACTCCGAAATTGATAGTCCTATGGAAGTTAAGTAGGTAATTTAACAAAAAATGCCCATTGATTAATCACACCTGGTAACCTTGAAAATTTTACATTCAAACTAGTCTAGCAGATACCCTTCAATTCTAATCAAATATCCCAATTGATTTTACACACTTGCCGATAAATTATTTCACATCTAAAAATTTCTGATGGTGGTTGATTAAAAATTATAAAATGTTGGTATTTATGAAATTCACTCTGATATGATTCAAACGGGATTACACTTGACTATATTTTAATTAAACATTGAAAATAAAGTACAAACTAAGAGTGATTGGCAAATAATACCAAAAAAACAAATGGGACATTTGATCAGAATATGAGGGAGTACAACTACATCAATCATCCATTCCACACCAAAGTTTGGATTGTTTGCTTAGAAAAATGTTCGATAGTACTCCCATAGTCCCTAAATATGTGGCCCCGATACCCCAAAGTTTCTCACATGTGGTAATCATCGAGGGACGGAGTGAGTACACTATACTATTTCTTTTTAGAATCTAGTTCATCTCCTGAGTTATTGTTATAGATACTTTTAATGAAAAGTACAACAAACTTGCTTTGGAAAATAAAATGCATATTCCAATTTTATTCTAGCCACTCAATAAAGGTGAGACTTGAAAATAAAAAAACAATTACAAACCAACTGTACTTCTGCTCTCTCCAATTATAAACATAGAATCTAACATTTAGCAAGAAAGAAAAAAAAAATCCACAATTGCTCAAAAGCCAGTCATAAGGATCAACATTTCTCAGTAACAATAACTTGAAGATCATCATAATACATATATCAAATTCAAATTAGAAAAACCCATCATTCCTTTTCTCAGTGAACATCCCATTGAATCTTAACTGGAATACTCAACACACATTTTACATTTTCAGCACAAAAAAAAAATGAAAACCTTGAATTTCAGAATCATACCGAGACCTCTGATATCACCCACTAAATTTAATTAACCAAAACAACAACAAAAGGAAACAAAATCGATCATACAGCAAAAAATAACAACACAGAAGACAATAAGGTTTATCTAAAACCAATTTAATTATTGGAAAAATCGGAAATTTTGTTCCAATGCCACAATCAGATTAATGTAATTCAAAGAAAATTTCGTAAATTCAATTAAAACTAAAATGAATTGGAAGACCTTTAATTTGGAATCTCTAAGAGCAACAATGCCAGTGGAACGCCAACGAGCAACTCTATTGGCTTTAGAATCAGCTGGTTGACTCGAAACACACCCCATTATTATCTGAATCCTCTTTGTTATTGCATTGACCGATCAAAGAGAGAGTTTTAAGCAAAATTAAAAACTACCCAGATGAGAAAATCAAAAGCAAATTCAGATTATGGGAAATTCCTCGCGAATTGTAGCAATTTGAATGGAAATGAACGTTGAATTGGTGGGGAAATGGTGAGTTTTTGGAGGTTTTTGATAAAATTTGATTTGATTTGATGATATTGAATTGGAATAATGGGAAATACCGCGTTTCTGCTTTCTCTATCATCAAGTTGGGTATTGGGTTGTACAATTTTAGATTACTTGTCCATTCATTTTGTTGACCGACTTTATTACGTTCTCTTTTGACGTCATGCTTTCATCCTTAGAAAATGTTTTTATTTGTACACTAATTGTTTTTACTATGTCTATGTTGGTGTATAGTACTCCCTCCCAATTATTTTATATCTTTCATTTGAGTTTTCACGGTTATTAAGGGTGGTGTGGAGTCCATTAAAAAGGTTGTAGTTGGGTATTTTAATTGATTAAATTAATTGTGAAGGTGGTAGTTGGATATTGGGAGTAGTAAAAGTTGGGGTATTTAGGTAAAAAAAAGATAGATAAAAAAAGAAATTGGACAATTGATATGAATTTGCCTAATAAGAAAATGGGACAACTAAAAAGATTCGGAGGGAGTAATACTTTTATATACTTTCTCCGTTTTATAATGCTTGTTATTGAGTGTCACATGTTATTGAAAAGGTGATGCTTTAGAGTGTGAATAAAGCCATTCTTAGTAACGGTTTTCGTAATTGACATTTTATTCTTAATCATGAATTTTAAATATAAATAAATAAATAATACAACAAAATATATAATTAACTATTGTTTTAATTTTGCTATTAAAAGTGATATTTTCCCTTATAACATATTTTGTTAGTAATAAACTAAAAGTCGAACAAAGTACTTTATATATTTATATATCATGAGCGTGAAGATTGTTGTACAAAACGCAATTTGAGAGAAATTTAGAAAGTAAACAAAATAAGGGCTAACCAACTATTTATCCAGGTGATAATCAGATTTTGTCTTAGTTAAAAGTATTACTTATCAGTACAGTCTAGGCTATGGGTTTAAATCTCATTTAATCATCTCCATCACTTCAACCTTGTAATAAGAAAGATATTTAAGAATCTTTTCCTATAATATTATTAAAGAAATAAGTAATATTGATTTTACAATGTCAGATAAATATTTCCGACTGTCGCCGAGTAAAATAACAATATATATTCCTTATTTATTTAGCGACATGTTTTTAGGAGTGAAAATAGATTATTCATTTGCTTGACATTAAAATTTTAATTTTCAACATATCGTTACATAAAATAGTGATATGTTGGAGCATACACAAATTTTCACATGAGAAAGTCTCACAATAAAACTATCTATATTGAGCTGATCCAATATTGTACACATAATGTCTGTTTTAAGTGATTATTTATCAGCTACTCTTGTGAGAGACCGTCTCTCAAAGAGACGACCTCAAAACAAGAAGTCCACATTCGTATTTTCTCTTTATATTAATTGGGCTATTTAGCCCATACATCTAACTCGTCTCTCAAAGAGACCGTCTCTTACAACAATTTGTGATTATTTATAGCTTTAAAATGATCACTTATAAATAATCAATTAAAGAAATGAATTAATAATAATAATTATAATAGTCAAAAGAATTCACACATTAAAATATTTGCATATGTAAAAGAACAAATATTTGAAATGAATAATAGCTCCAAATCATAGTTTTGGAAATTATTACCAAAAGTTCATCATTATTTGAATTTTTTTATTTTTTTGCTTATTAATTTCAAATTTTTCAAAAGAACATCTTAGTTTGCCCAATTTATCCTTCACAAAACCAGCTCAAATCTCCCAAAAACAAGCAACTGACAAGATTAAGAAGTTAAGACCTAGCTAAATAGCTTGGAGATACAATAATACAAGCAAGCTTTTATTTAATTTTTTTTTTTGCCATAGTTAGTAATGAGCGCATCTTTAATCTATAATGGATTCTAAAATTGAAACCATTATCACAGTCCAAAAACAAAAATTCTGTACATCTTATAGATAATCATGCCTTTGGGAGTCGAGGGAAAAGGGTGACAAAAATTTCCCTTAAACCATAACAGTAGAAAATCCTACAAAGTACAAACCCATACATATCCTGAAAGAAGTCAAACCTCCCATCAGCAACCTACAACATACAGAAGACAAGCCAAACTATACACACCCAAAAAAAAAAAAAGAAAAAACTCACCACCACCAACCAGTAAATTACGAGACATCATCTATGTGGACAGTCGTAACGCCATTTCTTGCAGAAGAGCTCGTTTTTGTGTGGTGTTGATAACTTGACTTGATTCTGCATTTTCTAAAATATCTGTGAGTATAGAAGCAGCATGGCCAAGAGGTTCCTCAGCTGCTCTCTTCAACATGAACGCCTACAAATGTTTATTGAGAACATTCAAGTTAATATCTTAGCCATAGCAATGAAACATCAACAAATGGACTCATGGATGCCAAATAAATGCCACGTGGAAAATAATCATTTATTGTAAAGTGAAAGTTTTTTGGCAATCACACAGACTGAAGTTATATTCGCAAAGGATAGCCCAGAAAGCGAGTTGCAAAGGGCACTAGTGATACATTAAAAAGAAATCGCTTGAGAGAAAAAAAAAAAAAAGAAAAAAAAAAGCAAGTTGCACAGGATAACCCAGAAAGCGAGTATATGGAGTGAACTTTAACACAAATGAGATGTCGAGAGACATTATAAAGCTAGAAGAGAAAGAAATCGCTCCAAGTAGATGCTTTAAATACATTGGGTCCATATGTTAGAGTAATGGGGACATTCAATAAGATATAACCTGGGTGGAAAAAATGAAGAGAGGCTATTGGAATATTATGTAATTGGGGTGTGCTCTTAAAGCTAAAGGGCAAGTTTAATCGAACAGCCAATGGATAGAAGGCTAGGCTTTAGCATAAATAAGAATGCTTTGATGAATGATTGGGAATACCTTAAGAGATAGAATTTGAAACGAAGACATAAAGGGTTTAGGGGTTGCAAATATCGAGGATAAGAAAGTGAATCGTTTAAGATGGTTTGGGCATGTACAAAGATGGCGCATTAACGAACCGGTAAGAAAGATAGAAAGTTCGAACTCAGGAGACTTAAAAAGAAGGCAAGGACAACCTAAGATGACTTGGAGGACACAAGTGGAAAATGATATAAAAGATCAAGACTTGCAAATTAAAATGAATGGAAGTTGGAATGAATGGAGAAGAAGAATCCATGTGGACGACCATTGGAACCGATATGTTGGTTATGTAGCCCCCTGCTAATTACCACGGCTCAGAACACCAAACCAGTAGTTATATCAGGAATCCCCAAAATAAATGAGATCACTTTGGCATTGTTTCTTCTAGACTTTCCATAGAACTAGAAACTAGATCGTTCAGTTTCCATTATAAGAACTTTGCCATGTCCATATGAGGGAGAATAAATCATTGCCACCACAGTATGATAGTAAGGACTTGATTTAGGCTTCGATCTTGTTAAATTAAATAAATAACAGGAAAATATAATCAAACAATCAGTTAACATTAACTTTGGTGCATATATTTTAGTCCAGCCACGTTATTAAGTTCCACAATCTTAGACCAGAGCATCTTCTGCAACTACTTAACAAAGATCAAAATCCTCAGTGGCTCAGCCGTGAGTCAAAGGCCAAGTGAAAGGAGATCTTCCCTCATCTTCCGGCCAATGATAAAAACGGTTCCTTGCATAATGGCTAGTCTCCTTTCAATGAAACTGTGTAGAATGAATTGAGAATTTCCCTCATGGTGTCTTAACATTGGCAGAGCTTCATATCGAGCAACAACCCCGGCCAATGATAAAAACGGTTCCTTGCCTAGTGGCTAGTCTCCTTTCACTGCAAACTGTGTAGAATGAGTGAGAACTTCCCTCATGGTGTCTTAACATTGGCAGAGCTTCATATCGAGCAACAACCCCACCCACCCCCACCCCCACATCTCTTTTCTGAATTAAACCTCAAGAATAAGGGTCGGGTGTGGTATGCTAGGTGAAAGAATTATGCCTCAATCTAACCAAGTAATCCAAGTGAAATGCAAAAGACTCCAAAATATTGACTGAGAGATGCATATGCTTCGAAAATTACAATAGAGTAAAATGGAAACACAAGCACACAGGAAGGAGGGGGATACCTGGCCATGATGAGATATGTGCAATGTACAAGGTTCTTGCAACCATGGTTCCCCATCTATCTGAACAGGCAATGCAGCAAACAACTGGATCTTGATGTTTTGCCCTTGTGCAAGTCTTTGTGCTCGAGAAAGTCCTACCTGCACCAAATTGAAATAGAGACATGTTAGATGTAAGATTTAAGGCCTACCCATTTGGAACATTTAGCCAATGCAAACACTTCAATGGAATTGCTGTTAAGGAAGATCAATAACAAAATCTCAACCTTTCACAAATAGCAATCGCTGCATGGACAGTAAGCTAATGATTCTACTAAAATAACCCGTCCAAATCCTATTATTGATCAAATAAAGATCAATCATCAGACATTTGAAAGCAAGCCTGAATTTGGGGATCTGGAGTACAAAAGGAATTGTCATTGGACACTAACCCTTGGGGCTTGGAGGGGGCAAATTCTGTATCAGTGGACCAACTATTTTTGCAATTGATCAGCATTTTGTTAAAAGTAAATTAAAATGTAAAATAAAATTAACATAGAGCGGATATCAACAGATGACAGAAAGCAAGTGTTTTTGGGTGTTAACTCAGCTGGCTGCCATGCTGTAAAAAATTCAATCCAAAAGCTATCAAATTACAGATCTGAAAGTTACAGCATCATTAATGAATCCCCTCTCTATTCCACCAAATCACCACTTTTAAACGTCTTCAAGCCTAGAGATACAACTCCAAACTTTTACTGCTATCAAAAAAACATCAAAACCAAGTAAAAACTTTCCATGAAGTGATTTCGATGCAAAATTACCTTGCTATTCCATTTTCTACACTTATAAATAGAAATAAAGGCATCTAACTGACTTACTAGTTATGATAATTACTTTAATGAAAGCAGAGAAACCACTTTACCTGAAGCTTTCCCAAATGCCATGTTCCTGATATGCTCACAACTTCCAAAATCTTATCATGCATCGACTGGGGATCAAAATTGCCAAAATTTTCATCCTCATTGTGCCACAAGTCCACTCCCCCCATGTAACTTCCAATGTTTGCTACAAGAACACCTTCTGCATCCTACAAACCACTAGGAATATTTTACTAGAAAGTAAACTAGGAAACATGGGGGAGGAGGCGCAAGAAAACCAAGTCCACATATAGCAAGAACGCAGCAGAAACTAGAAAGTAGGAAGCCAATGTCAAGTAAGATATGGACAGACATATGCAACTTTAAAAGCAAGCTAAGTCTTTTACAAAACGTCTCAGTGCCAGAAGTTTAACACTAGGGAAGGCCAAAGTAGATAATCCTATTTAGTCCAAACCAATCCATCAGGCAGTGAACACAAGAACAGTTACTAATGAATATTAGAAACAAAACTACGTGCACTTGCATATATATGGAAACAAATCCTCAAGAACTCAACAAAATGGAAATACTAATGAAGAATTGAAGATGAGAAAGTGACAATCGATATCCCCATCAAAACCTATGCATCAATTAAGACAACAAAAGAAATCCATTAAAACGATGAATAAAAACCCAATCTCAAGTTTGTCCACAAGGAAAAAGGAACCTAAATAGCGAGCTTGTAGATACTCCTTCCGTTTCCTAATAATGTTTATAATTACTCTAGTAGTAGAATGTGGAGAGGGAGATAATGGATGAGAGATTGGAGGAAACCCACAGTAAGAGTGTGAAAGCACTTTACCAAATAAGGAATAAAATGAAATTCTAAAGATCATTCGGATATAGATGGTGTATAAAAAGAGTTCAGAAAAATATCAATCACAATCCCATTAAGATATTTTACCAACAAATACAAATATACAATCCAAAAAAATCTCTTAAATTAACATGTGGGATACATCCTATCATCTAATTGTATTGCATTGCTTTTTTCTCATTTTTACAAAAAATGTAAAATTACAAGAATAAAATAATAGACCTTAATACTATTAGATACTACCAAAAACCTAGGAGTGAATAGAGAGAGACAGAAACTTCATAAGGAGTAGATATCAGCAGCTCATAAATATCAAACAATATCATCATACCTCGGGTACTTCGATTTCAACACCATCTACCTCCACACGAACCTGCCAAGGAAAATCTTCAAAGATTCTATCCATGATAATCTTTGCCCCTTCTTTAGCATAGAGGACTTTGTTCATAAACTGCAAGAAAATAATTGACGGCGATCAGAAAATAAATTCTAGTTTTAAACACAAAATAGGACCAATCGTTGATGAGGTAGCTCATTGGTAGATTTCCCTGCCATTTAAGAGTCTTCATTATGTTGCTTGATGACCACGCATTGTGCTAACTTCACAGGCGCGACTATTGTTGGGTTATTCCCTCCTACTTGGAGGATAGTGCCCAATTATTTGAGCTTACTTTTATTTAATCTAGCTTTACAAGTGTACATAAAAACTTAAATAATTTGTACATATTTGGGTGACAATTTTGTAAATAATTAAACATTTGTTAAAAGGTGTGCATACATACTTAAAATGCGTACATATTCGAATGACATTTCTATAAATGATATGAACTATTTCTTTCATACTCTATAAAATAATATGTATACCTTTTGCCACAATATGTATATCTCATTATGGTTTTCAGTTTTCACCACTTAGTTGTTTTCACATGATCTTGCCCCTATATATAGGTGTAGGACCATGTGAAACAACTAAAGTGGTGAAAACTGAAAACTAGACTGAAAACTGAAGGTGTACACACTATCTTATAGGATATACATATTTTTGTAAAGTAAAAAGTTCATACTATTTACAGAAATGCCATCCTCGATTGCATTTAGCATTGAGATTATGATTGCATGCACACAAAAAAAAAAGTCTAGTTGATTAAAGAAAAAGCAAGAGAAGGTTTAATGATCAAATTGATAAGGCGAATCTACAATTCATTTTGGACCCCTAAATGAAAGGAAGTAACAACTCACAAATATGTGAAACCAAACAAGAAAAGGACTTTATAGGGGAAAGATAACAGGGAAGAGAAGCTACAAACCTACAATATATTTGTAGTTTTTTTATAACAAAAAAGGAAAAAATTGAATCTCGTAGTTTCAGAGCTGCCAATTAGTTCACACTGATCCAAGCTAAAAAGAAAGAAACTACCAAAAGAAGACTTGAGATGGAAACTTGATACAAGCGCGGAAGTGAAAAGTTATTTAGTTGCAAAACTGAAGATAGAGAAACACACTCGTGGTAGAAGTCATTTCTTGAATCAACTACTCTGATTTCCTTTTTTCATACCAAATGCCTTGCAAAGGAATTATGGAAAGATTTAAAATAAACCAAAGAAAAAGTCAGGGACCTGACCTACTGAATCATGGTTAAAACTAGACTCACTATTCCAATATTCAAATTTGAGGGAGACTATAGTCAAACAAACAAGATTTTTGAGAAGAAAAAATATGGAGACGAAGAAGATTAAAACCAGTAAGGGAACTATATTTTCTTTTGCTAGAGCAAATTTAAACAAACAAGATCGTCAAAAATATGTAGGTTGTTAATTGTATACCCTCAGCAACATAGTTATGTTCTTAGATCCACCTCATCAACAATCAACACTGTAAACTTCCCCCGTTTATCTCCTGTTCCTTCCTCCAGCAGTCAAAAGCCAGTAGGCTCTTTGTGATCAAACTACTAATTCTACACATCCTACTCCATATGCGAGTCCTAAGCCAATTCCCAATCATCAATAGCTTCTTCCACATACAAATCCAATATTCTTAATCTAAACCCTATAATATAACGGCAAGATTAGTTTCAGTAGACTAAAGCAAAATACTAAATCTTGTTCAATAAGTAAAAAAAAAATATTACTTCAAAACAATTTATCACTTAGCAAAGCACACACCATGAAAAAACCCAAAAGAAAATATCCTATCAATCTATGAAATCAAAACTTTAACTATCTAATAATCATGTTCAGCCAAAACTCATACAGAGCAGCAGCATCTTAGAGAAGACTTCACATTGGTCTTTCGCACTTCAAGATAACTTCGTTCCACTACATATTTTAAGGTGAACTCCATTTGATAACATCTAATAAGATCTCAAACAATTTTACCTATTCCAAGTATGCATGTGGCACACATTATACAATAATAAAACATTATGGTTGTTTACCTGACTGTAAAACTTCTCAGGATTTTCTTCCCTTAGATTATGTATATCTAGAGCAACTTTTGCATCACAACCTATTCCTGCAGCATAACAAATGTACTGAGCAATTACGTTGATTGAATGAACTTCACAGCAATTACATGAGTACAAGATATGATTAGGATAACAAGTTATCATAGTAAACAAATTAAAACAAAGAGAATCGAATCAGCCTCTGACACAATCATAAAGCTAAGTTTTGTAAGGTTCAAATTGACAAATGTAAAAGGAACAGTGCAAGGAAATGTGCAAACAGAGATAAATTTCCATACGAAAGACCTTGATTCTAGCCCCAAAAAAGAACAAATAAAAGAGAAATCAAAATTCCACTCAAAATTATAACAGATGAAAAATATGATGTATTAGCATCCGATAACACAGGTTTCTTGCAAATTAAACTTTTATCGACTTAAATTTACCATAATTAACCTAAACCTTGAGAACCTTCTACGGGAGATATAAGTTCATCTGACCAAAGAAAATTTTCGAAACACTACCATGAAAAATGTATTCCAAAATTAGATTAGTAAACCCAGACAATGGTAATTGATTTTCCACAGCAATGAGCCACAAAGTATGAGATTTTTGTTTGACTAACCTAGATAATTATTCATAAATTTGGAGGGTTGAAGTTCTCTTGCTTGCTGATTCAATATTGCTATCTTCCATCGGTCCAGAATAGTCACTGCAGCATGCTCTATGTCCTGCAATACTCTACAAAGTCCTCCTTGTCTCTCTACTGATCCCATCCCACCACCCCAAGAAAGAACTCTTGCAAGATCATTTCCTGTTCCAGCAGGGAGAATTGCAACTGGAGGAGGAGAAATAAAATTTTGTTTATCTACAGCATTCAGAACCCAACCTACAGTTCCATCTCCACCACAAACAAGAATTCGGAAGTGTGGCACTTTTCGGAACATGTACAAGCCAACCTCAGGCCCTTGATTTGGACCCAACTCAAAAACCTGCATACGGACAAAGTTATCAGATATCAGAAAAAGATCTGATAGGAAATATAGAAAGGGTGCAAAGATACACACACACACTCACACAAATGGCAAGGTTCTGTACATCTACCTAAATCCAGTCAACAGTGGGAATGTACTCCTCCCAGTAACTTCGCCTCTGATAAATGCATTTTTTAGAAATAAAAGATTTATTAAAAACCATAAGGGAACAAAAAGAGGAACGAGACGAAAAATTACACCAAGAAACTCCAATGACTCCTGCAAAGATCTCCTGATGTATACTCAGAAAACAAACCATTAGCTTTAAATCAAAGCGAGGCTTGGAACTTGACTCTCTCCCAAACTACATCTGATGGAAGACACTTATCCTTAAACGTTCTTCTATGTCTTTTTCATTATCACGATGTCACTATATGGCTCACACTTGGTCAAGTTTTGGAGGAAGTCAATTGCACAGAACCATACCCTAGTATAATAACCAAAGAGGTTGCTTTGAATTGACCCTTAGTAGCAAACATCCTTAGAATAAGTCATTTTACAATAATATATTAAAATATAAACCATCAAACCAAAAAGCTTGAGGAAAGCAATTTCTTGAAAATCCAACCACCAAGAATCTAAGAGACTAAGAGTATTCTATAGAAGTTTGTTTCATTCCATACAACTTATAAGCATGTAAATAGTGTTCCCTCTTGCATGCACATTCTTTTTTCAGAGAGGGAAGAGAAGGAACTTGACCGGAAATTCTTACACAAAAAGCTAGTCACCAGGAGCACAGCAAGGGGATTCACCACTTTTTTTTAAAACAGAAGCCCTTTGTAATAGAAAACTTGAAAATATTTTGAATGGAACATAAATGTCAACAAAATTTGGTCAGCTAACCTGAACTGGATTAAGTAGCATGTTCAATCGCACACGAAGCGAGTCACCGCGCTGCGCTCCACTCTTTTTATTGATGAACACTAAAATAGGTCTTGCATCAACCGGAAGATCAAGAATGGCATATCTTTGGTTTTGAACAACATGGTCATCTTTCTGAGAAAATGAAGTACTTTTCTTAAGATCAGATTTTAGTTCAGTATACTTATCCACATCTCCATTACAATTTTGATTTGCTGCATTACAATCACCATTTTGATTGTCCTCAAAACTATGAAATCCATTAATTGCGACATCGGTACTTGGAGTATCAGTGGACATATTATTAGCCTTACCACCATCAACTGGATCACCTGAGGAGCTATTTTTATATTTTTGCCTTTTGGTTTGACTTCTCATACGTCCCCGTACAGTGGAAGCAATTTCATTCGCCCCTTGAGTAATTGAGCTCAAAATTCCACCAGACGATGAGCGGCCCAATTCCCTGACACACAGCGGAGACAAAATCAATCGTCTCAAAGGACCAAGATCACATACATCTCCTGATTCATTAGACATGTTAGTGTGGCAATCAACATGCACTAGCCTTTGGCACCATAGGCAGCACCATATAGGAGATCCACTGAGAAAAGACGCACTACATGGCTCTTCACAATAGCTGCAGAAAGAAGTTTCATCAGTTTGATCTGCAATCTCTATCCAGCGAATAGCCCATTGGTGAACAATATGCTCATATCCTAGCATGGAAATACACTTGCAATCCTTATGTGCATTCGGAGAGCAAACTAGGTGAGAAGCTGCTCCACAAATGCTACATCGGTTGATAAAATTGTCTGAAGGTGCCATCGGTCCAAGAGTTTGAGAGGGAGAAAAAGATTTTAAACATACACAACAATTCCAATTCTTTGCACGGGTCACACACTCCAAAATCCAATTATGTGCAGCTTCAGGAGCTTTGTTTTTGGCTTTTGGATTTTTTTTGGATCTTGCTACAGCCTTCATCCAAGTCAAATTGATATTTCTTCTCCATTGAAAAGCAGTGAATAATATAGTCAAGATACCAACAAGACCAGCTAGAAAGCAGGAAAGGATAAAAAAACGCGAAACAGCCACTTCACTCGTATTCTTGCCAACCAAAAAATCAGAAAGATCATCCATTCTTATGTAGCTTTCTACAACATAAAAGGCTGATAATTACAAACCATCTTAACAGGGCAAACAAATTCAAATGCTACCCTCATTTCCAACACATCTATTACCTAATTACCAAACCAGCAACTTTCCAAACACAAAACCATGGGGATGACATCACATAAAGCCACCATTCAACTAATCAGCCCACATCAAGTAACTAACATCTCCGGCCCATCATAACTGTATGAAAAAAAAAGAACCTCTCAATATTTAGTTTACAACTTTGCAACAACCTACTTCAGTCAGAGAGCACGAAACGAAATTGATTGCACTTAAACTTCATCACAAGGACAAGGATCAAGGAATGTATACAGAAAAACCTGCAAGGCAGAGAACAATTAACAAGTAATCCAAAAACAATAATATTGAAAGGAATCGCCAATATCACATATAGAGGATGTTCTACAGTTTAACGTTGAACGTTGTCTCGGTTGATATATACTACCGACTATTCAACCTAAATGTCCCATTTAGTTTTTTGGCACTATTCACTCATTACTCTTAATTTGTATTTTACTCTTGATCTATAAGTTAAAATATAGTCATGTGGGATCTTGTTTTATTCGTCTCAATACAAGGAAATATCAAATTTTTATAATTTTTAATTAAGAATAATTTGAGATATTAAGGGTTAAAATGTTGTCTCGGCAAATGTGAAAAAAATACTAAATGGGACATTTAGGCCGGATAGGAGAGAGTATTAAACTTTACTTAATAATCTAATAAATTGCATATACATTTTCTTAAGCAAGATATAACGTAAATTATGTTATCATAAACACAAGGGAAAGGATAATCGCAAGGGAAAGGATCAAGGACTGTGCAAAAAACCAGCAAGGCAGAGAACAAATAGCTTTAATTCAAAGGAAACGCCAAAACAAAGTCTGTTAACAGTAAGATGATATCATTCACAGAAAAAAAAAGGTAAAAACAAAGCACAATAAGTTTCATTAACAAGTAATAACGCAATATTTTGCCTAACTTTGAGATATTCATCATAATACAAGGAGTCATCATCTAGTAAGCCAAGCAGATTTAGAAATTTACTCGAACAATTACATAAAACTATTAGTTTTTGCATCGAATTCAGTCAGTAAACAGTTAATTGATTGCTTTGCAGGAATTTTGATTCCCTAACTTCAATTTGAATTCGAACTAAAAATAAAAAGTAAAATCCACACCAAATTCAAATAAGTAAAAATTCAATCAAACAACAAAATCGATCATATTTTAGGAGCGCAAAAAATACAGAAGCTCAATATAAACGTGAAATAAAATCAATGAAAAATGATTCGAAAGGGAAATAAATAAAACTTACCTAAAAAGATGAGAGGAAACGGGAACCCTAAGGGAGAACGCCGGAAGATGACGAAAATGAATTGAAGAGCAAACTTTGGAATCGATTAAAGCAAAACAGTACTTAAAAAAACAATCAACAATGAGAAATGATCCTTATTCATGAATATTGTTATTGTTTATGGGAGAAGTATGGAATGCATTCCTGTTGCCGACGTCGACGTGGGGTTGGATTCTTTTGGGGTAAATGAAATTACTCTGAAATGAATCTTGTTTAATTCGATACACATGGCTGTCGGTAAACTTGGTTCTTTCCAGAATGTGGGTCCACTTATAAGATTCATGTTAACGTCTCATGTCAAATAGAAAGGAATAACGGTTCGTCTTTAGATCGGCTTATTATAAGACGGGTTTATATAATTAGTTTATTTTTGCATTTTATCAGTTTAAAATTATAAGTGATTACTTTACACATTATATATACATGAGTTAGGTTAATAGAGATGGTATCGCCATGAGTTTGTCTCTTTAAAATAAATTCATTAATGAGTTGGTCTTATGAGATCATTGTTATTAGGCTGAGCACATATATTTAAAATTCATTGTTATTAGTGCGTTAAAATGATCATTTAAAATTTTAAAGTAATTAATTAATTAAAGAAATGAACTAATAAAATGAGTTGTCTCATGGTAAGACGGTCTCATACAAGCCGAACTCAAATGAAAATGTTATATTTTGTGTGTTTGCTAAAGAGGTTTGAGCTTGTACAAATCTTGTTTTACCAATTGATTGCTTTAATGATAGTTCTTTTCGTGACTGGACATATGCTAATTATATTTTTATGACAATAGAAAAGCTGCTTTGTATTTTGTTTTGCTTGGCGCCTTTGGAATGCTAAAAATGATAGAGTTTAGAATGATAATTCAATGGATGTTCAGTCTCTTTTTTCACAAGTACAAACTTACGTTCAATAAAGGTAGTTTGTTGATGATAAATAAGACACATCTAAAAGTCATGTGTGTGAAAGCTATTTCTTCAAATGCTCCAGATCCAAAAAAGTAAAGGTTTAATGTAAATGCAACAAGTTTTAAGGAAACTAATATGTTTGGTTGGGGTTGTATTCTCAAAATTCATATAGATGAAGTGCAAACAGTAATATCATATTTCATATTGGAGGCGAAGATTATTCAAGCATTTTAGAAGCAAAAAGCTTTGGAATTTGCAATGAGATGGGCCGTTGAAAATGGAGTTAAGCATATATGTTTTGAGCTGGACGCGCAAAGAGTTGTTCAAGCTATGAAAAATTCTAAAACTAATATTTATGAGTTTGGAGTTACTATTAATTGTTGTAAAAATCTTATTGATGATTTTATATCTTTTACATTTTCTTTTATTTCCAGAGATTATAGCAAACGCAGCACATATATTTGCTTACAGGTTTATTGATTTTGGTTGTATGATATAAATGAAACTTCTTTCATCCAATGAAAGAACAATTTCCTTTTATCTCAAAGAATAAGATATTCAATTGGCGGTTAGTTAATGTTTGTTGGTTATTGTCTTGTTTGATGAAATTTGTTTTACATTAGCTTAATAAACCACATCTTTAGAAAAATATTTTATTTTTTTTGAATAATACATAATTCATTAATAAAGAGTCATACGACATCTACATCAGATATAAAAATTAGCAAGTAGATAGCAACTAAAACCAAATATAATTCAAAAATAACAAAACTACGATCGTTGTGTATGAGATCTGACAATTCTGAATATCCTTTTCCACATCGTTGTTTGATACAGCCTTCTATGAGGGGGTCTTTCGATCTGTTGTAGTCTTGAGATAGAATTGAAATTGATGTAGTTGATGATAATTGCAATTTTTGTATCTGCTGCATCATCGCATTAATCTCTACCAACAATCAACTAAAGACCAAAATTCATAACTCCAAACTCTCACAAGGAGAGACTTCAAAACCTAATATATGGGTAGAATCAACCCAATGAATGGGTAGAACAACTCTCTTACAGGGAGAGGACAAAAATTTATTTTAATCATATTAAAAAAACTTAAAAGGGAGAAATTAGGAGCTTACCATCAATAGCGCCAAACTAACTATAGATATAAGGTTTTTTTTTAGAGAGAGAAGAGAGAAAAAATAGGAGCGGCTAGGGTTTAGTCTTCTTACCGATCATTTAGAGAAATCTATAACTATTACTAAAACAAAACACGCTTACATCATCACCTTTCAAAATTGCTTACGTGTCATTGTTATTATAATCTTTGACTTTCTACTTTTTTATTTTGAATATATTATTTTTCGTATTAATTGATTTTTTTTCTTTTTGGTCAAATCATATTTAATGTATTAGCAAACTATATATTATATTTTATTTATTTTAATTATTTATCAAAAAAATTTCAATTTTTTTGTTAAATGAATATTATTTAGTGTATTGGATATTTTAAGGTAGTTAAAACATAATATACTTTTACTAGAATTTGTTTTTGTTATTTATACTCAGAAAATTTGATAAAATCGTGCATCGCATGGTCACTATCTAGTATTTTATAAAACAAAATATACTGGAGTAATTGCAGACGACATATTTGCGTCTTTGACTAATAATGATCTTTTTCACAAGGCTCTTTTTGTCCTAGCTACTAATTTAATTTGTTTATTTAGATTTTTTGTTACTCAATTATTTATTTGTCTATCATGTCTTCTAATGACTCAACCGCTCAATAGTAATTTAGCTTGTGTTGTAATTGCAAGTAATCTTAACTTCCATATGTGGGCTCAATGTTACTCATTGCTCACTTTGCATGGCTCTCTAATCTCTATTTGTGGGTTTATTTGATGGCTCATATTTTTCTTTTATCACCTCTTTAGCAGGGTACAAATATGGTATCTTCTCTCATGAACCCAAACTTTATCTGGGATACTTGATTGATGACTATAACTATGACTATTGTTTATGAAAGCCAACAAGCAAAAACAAAAAAGCTAACCAGATTAGCGTTTAAATCTTGGCTTAAAAGCCAGCTGACTAGTTTTTTCAAACATTTTTTTAATCTTTTTTTAATATATAATTGTTTATTTGTAAATTCCAAACAGAGAGGTAGAGAAAAGCTTTTGGAGACCCTATTTATTTTTGTGATGCCTTTTAAAATATGGTCCTTTATTATATTAATAAAGTAAAAAACATTCACTTCAAGAAAATTAATTCAAGAAAAAATGTATTGTAATATTATATTACTTTAAATATAAAAAGGGTTTACAAACAAATCATTCCACAAGTCTTTACTCATAAACAAGCCTTAATTGCACCATTTAATATTTGAGACCCCTTCTTTCAAAAATGTATTGTAAAAATATTTTTTCAAACATTAACCTTAACATAGACCCAACTAGTAATTTATTATTATATATATATATATATATATATATATATATATATATATATATATATATATATATATATATATATATATATATATATATATATATGTATGATATATAGTATATATATATATATATATATATATATATATATATATATATATATATATATATATATATATATATATATATATATATATATATATATATATATATATATATATATATATATATATATATATATATATTTTGTCAATTCAAATTTGAGACTTGAAAATCTAAGATAACATTGAAATTGGTCTTTTAAACCTTGAATTTGGTCTATCAATTTAAATCTTTAACTTGGAACTTTTTTAAAAATTAAATCAAATAGACTTAAGTCGTGAAATTAGTCTTTTAAGTCTGGAATTGGTCTTGTAGGTTTTGAATTTAGTTTTTTAAGTCTAAAATTTGTTATAAGAGTATTAAAAAAATAAAAAATTAAAAAATTGATCCCTAAACTATCTATACAACTGTTGCATATAAGTTTTTGAGATATATTATTGGAATTTATTAGACAAGTGTTATTGAAAATTTAAATTTAAGAAAAAGATTTACAAATTCATTAAATATTGGCAATAATATTGAGTTGACTTTTTTATGTGGTGAGTTTCAACTATATTTTTGTTTCAATTCAAATTCTTGTTTTTAGAGAGGGTTCTATTTTAATTTACAATAATTATACTCAATGGAATTACTTGTTCAATGCAACTACTATTATTGGATTTTTTTTTATTTATTTAATGAAAAAAAATGGCGTATAGTGGCCAGAATGCTGGTAAGTGGTAATTAATTGGTAAAGAAAGACTAAAATAGTAAATCAAAAAATTTAAACAAATCCTAAACGAGATATCAATGCTTAAATATCAAATTGCGTATAGTGGCCACAAATATGAGCCCCTTGTATTTTTAGCTTCACAAATTATTACTTGAGATCGTCTATATAATAGACGTCTCAAGTTTTGGGGCTGATCCAATTAATAAATTTTAAAAAAACAAATTAATTGATGGCTTTGTAAGTTAAATGGGAGATATGGGTTGGGCTATTGAGAGACGTCTATGACGGTCTCTCAAGAGAGGGTCTGTTTTACCTTTGATCCTTTACTAATTTATGATACTATAATAAACATTACTATATCTGAATGGATTGAGTAACGTATTTATAACATATTAGTGTAAAAATTCGAGCAATGCACGGTTTTTTTAGCATCGACATACATAAATATATAATTTCAAAAAAATTCAGAGATTTTATGTTGTAGCAACGCTCAAAGTTGATAGTTATATACTATATAAATTAACTCTATAATATTGAAAATTGACAAGATATTATGTGTAGTATACTATAAGGTCTAATTTTACTCAATTTAACTATAAATAAATGCTAATTAATCATACTTTATTGGTAAAGAAATTGGTCAAGATCAAATGCCATGTCATTTTTCTTTAGCCAATAAATAAGTTTCATTTAACAAACTCTTTTTAGTTGACAAAACTCGCCATGTGAAAATATCCGGTTCGTTTATTAATTTTTATGATGGTCAAGAGATCAAATCCTAATTTAAGTTATTCTTTTTTTTAATAAACTACTCTCTCTGTTTCCTTCTATTTGTCCACTATATCTTTTGCACAATTTTTTTATCAAATTTTAAGTTTTGATATCTTTAAGTACGCATTATAAAAATTATATATTAAAAAACTTTACGTCAAGACAAATCTAACAAAATCTCACATGAATATATTTTATCTCAATATATACTTTAAAATTCTAATTTAAAATCTATTTCTTAAAGTGGACAAACAAAACAGAATGGAGGGAGTAATAAATTTATATTATAATGTCAGTGCTCGGTCCTTCATTATTTTACATTTATCTTTTTTAGTATGTGTATTTATATATTTGCTCTCTTAATTTTAATAGTACTCCCTCCTATTCAACACAAGTGTCCCATTTTCATTTTGGGTCAAGTCACCTCAAATGTCCCATTTTCTTTTTTAGTATGGTTTTTTTTACCCTTATGCCCTTATAAGTTCTTCTTATTTACATTTTTAACCTTACTTATCCCTTACTAATTTCCCCCCTCCTACTTAATCTAACCTAATTAATCTAATTAAAACATACACCTAACATCCCTTAATAAACAACCCTCCCCCTTTTTAACCCTAGCTCCCTCATGAAAAGTCGACATTTTTATGAACCCCTTCATCTTCTTCAATTCTGGGTTCTTCAAGAACCTTCTTCTCCCTCCTTCTGTCTGATCTTCGACTTTTCATCTCTCCCTCCTTCTCTCTGTTCCCTCCTTCTGTCTGATCTTCGACTTTTCATCTCTCATGAAAAATCCTAAGTCACCCACTATGAACCCTAACTCGCCAAAGAACTCACCCCTGAAGAACCCTAACCCTAAGTCGCCATTCAAGTCACCCCTGAAAAATCCTAACTCGCCATCTTCTTCGAATTTGAGTATTTGTAAATCCCCTTACAAATCGCCATCTAAGCTTGAGTATGTGGGTTTTAATGATGGAAACCCTAGATCTGGGTCATTAAAGTTCGACTACTATGAAGATTCAACCTCTATTGAGATTGATCCTAAATGGGGAAGAGAGCTTGACTCTGAAGGTGAGCCCATCTACACACCTGACCCTTATGATTGGGAGAACCATGAATATACCTCCGTTGATGCTGTTTTTTCGAATAGTGATTGTGAAGAAGAGTGGCTTGATAAGGTTGGTCCTTTCTCAAGTGAGTTTCTGTTCTTGTGGGTGCATGTGGTTTTTTGACTGATGATGATGTTGTTTGAGTCGTTTTTTATGCATTTTTAAAAGTTGCTCTATGAACTTTTTAGTGAGAGCATTATTTAGCCACCTAAAATCGAATCTATTTGGGGTTTGGAATAATTTCTGAGTTTCAAGTGCAAAGATGTGGTTCGATTTTATCACTCAATGATTTAAAAAAAATAAACTCCCTGAGAGTAATGCAAACAACCCACCATTTTCATTTCTCTGTATAAATATACAAATGTTTCATTTTAAACAACACAAAATTTTTACACTGTTGTTTACTTCTGAAACACCCACATTTTAAGATCCCAAAAGTTTGTCCTAAAATAAACGGAATGTCATTTGAGATTAGGGTTTGTTGCTTGTTGCTTGCTGGTTACTACTGGTTTCTGTTGGTTTCTGTTGCTTGCTGGTTTCTGTTGGTTGCTTGTTGCTTGCTGGTTTCTGTTGTTTGGCTTGCTGGTTTCTGTTGTTTGGCTTGCTGATTTCTGTTGTTTGCTGTAATTTGTTGTTGCTTGTTGCTTGTTGCTTGCTGGTTTAAGCTCCTAAAAGTTTATGTTCTTTCCCCAAAAATTCTGATGATTTCTGTATAGGGCCTATTTTGTGCTTCATGATTTACTGCTGTTGGTTACTGCTTGTTGATGCAATATTAGTCCCCTGTTGAATGTCTCCTGCATACCCAATCATTTCCACTAGCTGGTTCATTGTGTCTGTGCTTATTCTTGAAAATAAAAATTGAAGTGAGTCAAACACCAATTGTTTGTCAATGCTCAAATAATCTTGCAATGTGCCCTCTCTTGCTGCTTTTGTCTTGTTCATATGAGGAATGTGATAGTCAAAACCTCCTTGTCTTTTCATTACCTCAACCATACATGCTTGTAAAGTTATGAAAACAAACCTAACACATTGGGGACTTAGGTTGTCAAAAGCAGTGTTTACAGCCTTAAGTAATTGAGTAACATTGTATGCTGCTTTTTGATACTGTAGTGCTTGAATTGATCTAAAAAACCCTAAGTCTAACACATTCATATCAGGGAAGTTGGGTGGCTGTTGAACAAGTTGAATGTAAAACCCATCTTTCATTGATTCATGTAAAAACTCAGTGTCATTTGGTGCTATATGTGGCTTGGCATTGTCTTGTTGCACATAAATGTGCTTAGAGAGATTGGCTGGCCACTTTGCTCGGGGAATAATAGAGTAAAAAAAAACATTTGAATTTTTCAAAAGTGATATTATAGGGAATCTTCAGCTCCATTTGTTTAATATAATGTTGGCTATGATTCATGTTTATTTCAGTCGATATGATATTAATATTTTTATAATATAACTAGTTTTTTTATAGTGAATAATTTGCTTATATTTCAACTATTTGGCCCCTCTACTCTGAGTATAATACTACCTCCTATTCAACCTAAATGTCCCATTTAGTTTTTTGGCACTATTCACTCATCACTCTTAATTTGTATTTTACTCTTAATCTATAAGTTAAAATATAGTCATGTGGGATCTTGTTTGATTCGTCTCAATACAAGGATTATTAATATCAAATTTTCATAATTTTTAATTAAGAATAATTTGAGATATTAAGGGCCAAAATGTTGTCTCGGCAAGTGTGAAAAAACTAAATGGGACATTTAGGCTGAATAGGAGGGAGTATATAGGAGTACTTCCTTTGTACCTTAAACTATCCTACAATTACACTCTATTTTTCTATTCACTGTTATTATCCCACTGTCCTATAAAATTGGTTCTAAACAAAGAAAATTAGATCAATATTCTAAATTTTTTCCCTCTAATCTCTCGATCCAACTAGTGTTAATATTAATATAATTATAAAAATATATATATGATTCTAAATAATTTATGATAAAATATCCAGTACAACATTATTTAAGAGATAATCTTACTGTGTACTTTCTCCATTTCACTGAAATCATCCTATTTATTTTTTTTACGCTATCAAATGCATTCATTCAATACTTAATATCTCTTATTATACATAATAGATATTATAAAAAGAGGTTAATAATAATTTTTAAATTGAGATGAAACAAACAAAATCTCCCTCGACTGAGCTTTTATTTATAAATAAGAATAAAATAGGAAATTGCCCAGAATAATCAAACTTTTGTCTGATTTTCCTACAATAATCCCAAGTATTGATTAACCATGAACAATATCATCTATTGATAGTTGTTTCCAATGGCATCCAAACAAGTAAAACAACCGGCTACAGTAGATCATTTCTTGACCTTCTTCTTCATCTAATTATCTTCTTCTTCACATGACATTTTCTCCATTCAAACGAGTTTACCTTCTTCTACTTCAAAATCATTCTTTCTCTCATATACACTAATTTTTATATTGTGTATGTTTAACACGAAATTTTAGTTTTAAAGATTAATTGACATATTAAATATTAAAACATTCATAAATTTGGACTTTTTATATAGACTTGTTTAATCCTGAAAAGCCTAATATATACAAGAGTTAGTTAATACTCAATTTAGAGTATTCTATTTTGAAGAGAGTAAATTGGTTAAGATTTTTAAGACATATACTACAACATAATTTGCTTTTAGTGGAATATATTTAGTGACATTTAATTTAAATGTCGTTATTTCTAATTTCTTATAGTGTATATAGAGATTTTAGTGACATTTAATAGACTCTTTAGCAGCAAAGTCACACTAAAGCTTTTAGCAACATAGGATCTATTGACATTTCTCACAAATGTCACTATAGACTATAGTGACAATTACATATGTCACTAAAGATCAAATTAAGTGTTGCTAAATCACATTATGGTGGAACTTAAAATAAAAATCAATAATTGCTATACTAAAAATATGAATCAGTGACATTTTTTTAATGCCACTAAATCCAATGTTGCGAAAGGCTAAATTTGTTGTAGTGATATAATGATAAAATATATCCATGTGAGATCTTGTTATAGATCGGTCTTAATGTATACTTTTTGGTCATATACTTTTTATAATTTTTTATAATGTGTATTTAGAGATATTAAGGCTCGAAAATTATTTTAAAAAATGTGCAAAAAGAAAATGGGAAGAACAAAAAAGAACGAAGGAATACATAATTATGGTGAAGTATCCATTGTAGCATCATCTAAGAGATGCATCATGCATATCTTACCCATTTGTATTTTCTACCAAATATATAAGTTCAATAAGCCAAATAAGTAATTAATTATCATGATATTATACCATTTTTGGTTATATTGTGTATAATTAATAATTTTAATAATATTTTTGTGTGCCTATAAATACCACCCACTTCATGTTACATTTTATAAATAAGCAATCCCATTCAATTTAAAAATCATTTACTAGTTTTTTTTTATGCTAAAAAATTGTTTTTTTTTTTCGGTTTAAAAATGTCTCATTTCTCACAAATTGTTTTAGGATTTGTTGCTATCATGGCCTTAGTGACCATGGTAATTGCTCAAGGTTGGACTGATGCACATGCAACGTTTTACGGAGATCCAAAGGGCGGTCAAACTGAAAGTGAGTTAAAAACGAATTAAATTTAAACATTATATAAATGAAAAGAAAATTTGCCACGAATAATCCCAACTATCACCTGTTGGCCAGAAATAATCCCAACTATTGATTATTTTTTAATAATCCTAATTATTGATAATGTTTGCTGAAAACGGTCCCAATTGGTTTTCAACCGGCTGTAGCAGGTTAAGTTAAGTAATTTTTTTTATGTTTTCTTCATCAAATTAGGTAAACTCCATTTGCAATCCCACCCATCTTCTTCTTCTTCATTCATCCTAAACCCTAAAACTTAATTCATCCTTGATCCTCTCCATCTTCTTCTTCTTCATTCATCCTAAACTCTAAATCTTCAATGAATTGCGAATTGCGAATGGAAGAGGTGACCTTCAGAACCTTTGCTTGCGTACGCTCAGGTATTCTAGGGTTTGAGAATGGTCATCAATGGAGGAAGGAGTTTAATTGGTTTTTGAAACTGAAATGGGTAAATCAGTGTTTGAAGAAGATGGGTGGGATTGCAAATGGAGTTTACCTAATTTGATGAAGAAAACATAAAAAAAAAGTAAAAAAAAATTACTTAACTTAACCTGCTACAGCCGGTTGAAAACCAATTGGGATCGTTTTCAGCAAACGTTATCAATAGTTAGGATTTTAAAAAATAATCAATAGTTGGGATTATTTCTAGCCAACGGGTGATAGTTAGGATTATTTCTAGCCAACGGGTGATAGTTGGGATTATTCGTGGCAAATTTTCCTAAATAAAATTGTTTTTATATTTACATGTTTTCCTCCTAATTATTAATTAGAGCTATTTTTCTGAGATACAGTTTTTTTAAGAGACGCTTTTCAGGCCTGGTTCATTGTAGTTTAATGACTATTTTTACTCTATCTTTTCTTAATAGGCCGACCTAATTAGAGATGGTCTCTCAGTTGAATTTGTGTTATTAATTTTTATGACATAACTAAATATATAAATATAAATATAAATATGCACTAACAACCTGTTTAATAATATAATCGATACTAAATGGTGGCAATAGTAATGAAAAATTAATGTAATTTTGGTAGGTTTATCTTTTGAGAAATTTAATGGTCATGTTTATTCTCCTTCAACAATCTCATTTTTTATTACTTTTTAAAAAAATCGCATTTTTTTAATAAAATTCATCCATTTGAAAATGTGGTATTCGTTGGTAATTGGAAAATAGTGAATATTTTTATGATCGTGCTTTCATTATCATGAGAATGACAATACATATCATAAAAATTTACACTGTAAATTATTTACATTACCACTAATTCGATAACCATCTGGACCGTAAAAAGATTCAAATAAGAAAAACTAATAGCTTACTATGGAACTCTTGGAGTCTTGCTAATTTTATTTTAGTTTCGTTTTTTTTTGAGTTTTGATTTTACTTTAAAATCGCATGATATATGTCTTATAATGATTAAATAAAAAATTGTCAAATTCATTGACAACAAATATTTTTCAAATTGACAACTAAAAAGTGAAAACTACCTGGACTGATTTCCTGTTTTAAGTTTTTTGGTTTCCAAAAAAAAAAATTAAAACACAAATCGTATCGAAAAATGTATCTCGGAGAGACACATTAAATATATGAGTTAAATATAGCTTAATAAATACGAATTAAATAGAAAATAAGAGTGTGGGCATTTATTTTGAGGTCGCCTCTTTAAAGACGATCTCTCCGAGAGTAGCTGAAAAAACGATTACAAATAGACTACGGTATTAATTTTCCCACAAATTTCTTTGATTGTTAATAGACACATTTTCTCTCACTTTTAATTTCATCAAACTATTTAATTATTCCCCCCTTTTCTTAATTTTTATATTTCTATGTTGCTAATTAACTCACGGTAATCGACTAAAAGTATATCAATATCAAAAACTTTGTTTATATTTGAAGTTTCAATCGTACCATCAGCTTAATATTTATTTTCGCCCCACTATTAACATATTCTCATCACAGTTCAAATCATCTCAACATGAGACGGTCTCAATTGGGTCAGTCCAAACTCTTTTAAATGAAACAGTTCTTTGTAGTATTTAAATTTCATTAATAGGCTACTTGTATGACCTCGTCTCACGATAAAAACGTCTCATACAAAACTTGCTAAAATTGTTCTTTGTACAATTCAAATTTCATTGTTTTTAATGCTTTTTGCTAATTGGCTTCTTGTATGAGCTCATCTCAAACTTGCTGCACTTAAATTACTTACTTTGTCAAAAATATCACTTATATACATAATAAAATAAGTTTTCAGGTGCTCTCTTGAGAGACCGTCTTTTGTAAAGACGACTCTCAAAAATCCAGCCAATTTTTATATTTAGAGTTGTAACAATATATTTTTAGAATTGGATTGAGCTTTTAAGAGTCGTCTTTACAAAAGACGATCTCAAGTAAATATTTGTGATAAGTTTTTTGGGCCCTAAAAATTTCTGGGCCTTGGGCGGTATAGTCCGCTTTGCCCTTGTTAATCGACGAACATGCTAACTATCAGCTTAATTTTAATACATATACACAGAGGGAGCATGTGGCTACAACACAATCACAGAAGGATATGGGCTGGCAACAACAGCCCTAAGTGAAGCATTATTCAACAATGGTTCAACATGTGGCGCATGTTACGAAATCCAATGTGTTAACTCAAAATGGTGCAAACCCGGAGCCGGATCCATCAAAGTAACCGCCACAAACTTATGTCCATCCTCCACGGGCCCATCGGCCTGGTGCAATCCTCCTTTACAACACTTTGATTTAACCCAGCCCATGTTTCTTACAATTGCTTATTACCAAGCCGGGATTGTACCGGTTCAGTATAGGAGAATTCCTTGTGTTAAACAAGGGGGGCTTCAGTTTTTTATGGGTGGAAACCCGAATTTTTTGTTGGTTTTGGTTTATAATGTGGGTGGGGCGGGTGATGTAACGGATATGAAGATAAAGGGGGGGACTAATGTTTGGGTACAAATGTCTAGGAATTGGGGTATGAATTGGCAGTCTTCTGCTGAATGGGTTGGCCAAAGTTTGTCGTTTCAAGTTACTATTAGTGATGGAAAGAGTTTAGAGTTTGATGGGGTTGTGCCCTCTAATTGGCAATTTGGTATGTCTTATCAAGGAAACTCTAATTTCTAACATGTGATTGTATTTTTATAAATATAATATGGAGTATTATATATGAAGGAATAATTATTTATTATTATGAGTTATTAATAATTCATTTCTTATTTTAGTATTATTGTTTTTTGTCGTCGTCATCATCATCATCATACTCGGTGTATCCCGCTCATAGAAAATTATGGTTAGAGTTTGGGGAGGGAAGGACGGCGACAACTTATGCCCGTAAAGAAGAGTACAGCCAAAAGAGTCTCCTAACTCGAAAAAGAAAAAGAGAAGTATTTGCAATGAAAAAAATGCATGTATATAAAAAAATAAATAAATAAAAATAAAAGAAAATAATATAACGAATAAAACTGATGGAAACGAGAAAAAGCTAGAGAAGTTTTTTTCATTGTCAGCAATTTAATATTTCACTCGAAAATAAGGTTTGGGTCATGAAGGGTGACGGACAATTAATACCCCTGTACATCTTTTAAAGAAAGGACTAGAGAAATACGGTCACTTTTATCACAAAAAGTAAGAGTCTACATAAAGAGGAATGTAAGTAAGATCGTTGCCTCAACAATAAAACATTACAAGCAGAAAAACAACATTAGCAAACTAATACAAATTATGTTGATATTAATTTTGTGCTCTTAATAATTTTTGTTGTAGAGCTGGCTACTCTTGTGAGAGATCTTCTCTTAGTGAGACGAGTTTCAAACAAGGCTATACAGGGGTGAGCCAAAATTGAAAATTTCCTTAAAGGCTCTGCAATTTTGAAAATTATTATATTTTTCTAACAATTTTGTATATTTAAACAACATTGGAGTACTACGTGATTCAATATTGAGGCCACTATTATTTTGAAGTCTTGTGCGGTCAAACATGTTGAATATGTTCAGAACCTCTCAAGAGGCTATATGCTAATAATTAGTGTTAGTTAAGCTATTTAATCTATGTATGGGTTGTATCTCGATGAGATCATGTCATACAAAAATTTGTGTTGTATATTATGAAGTGATAACTCCTTAATATCTGTATTGACAATGAAAGTCATCCATACTAATATTGTTTAATTAGTTAAAGGACACTTGGTCTTATATCTTCACATTTCAATAAAAGTTGGACGGTTAAATTATAGATAGAATTTATGATGCAATTAGGATACATAAAGAAGATTATCATAACCTATGACAATAAGTTAGATCTGGATCGATAACAAAAAAACTCAGATTCTAACGTATTTTCTGAGAGAAGACCAGATCCAAACTCGAATACGTATTCAATAACTCATGATATAGTTACTCATCACAAATACTAGTACACCTTTTTATGGAATGGACCTATTTTTAGACCTTCCCCTCTTATCTTTCCAAGGAAATAATTCATATCATAAAACGGTCGTAGAAATATATACAAACTAATAGGGAAACTCGTGCAATGCACGAAGTTATTAGTATAAAAGTATATATAAATATAAATTTTAAATAAAGATGTAATTACATGCTATTAATACAAACATATTATAATATTAATTTCTTTTAAAATAGATAAAATATTTAGAATATATAGTGCTTTTATTAAGAAAAAATAAGGTCGTTAATAAATATTAATTAAAGCTATCATACTTTTTGAGGCAAATATAAAAAATCTTTTAACGTTATTATAATGACTATTTGTCATTCTCAAAATATTTTTTGATTGTCATGTATCTTTGTTTCTTGATGAATTATTTTAGAACTTAAAATTTGGATGAAAAAACTATATTAATTAGCTTATACTACACATAAAAAATAAATATATTTTAAGAAACTTTAATTTGAAAATTTTGAAGTTTTTAAATTCAAAAATATAATATTTCGAGAAAATTTTGTAAGAACATATCTTGTTGTGATATACTACTCAAATATTAAGGAATATGTTGATATTAAATATGGTAAAAAAAATTATATGACAAATTTATATGGGGATGACACTTGGAATTTTACACTCTTTTTATTAGATTGTATGATATGATGATTGTGATATACTACTCAAATATCAAGGAATATGTTGATATTAAATATGGTAAAATTTTCTTTATATGGCAAATCAATATGGTAATGACACTTGGATTTTACATTATTTTTATTAGATCGTATGATTCAGTACTTCCTCCACTGAAACAAAATGTTAAAAGAGTGGGAGCAGTTTTTTAATACTCTTTTTATCACTATTTAACTCTGAAACTGAAAATGTGCCTGCAAAATAAATTCCACATAAGTTAAGGAATCAATTAAACTTGTAAGTTACAAATTAATTAATATTCATTTATAAATAACGCCACTAAAATTAAATTTTATTAAATTACAGAGTAAGTCGAGAAAAGAATATAATTAGCTGATGAGAGTAAAATTTGAAAATTAGTACTTATTATCTAAAGGAAATAGTGTCCGATTTTCTAAAAAAATATATATAATTTAAAAATAACTTCTCGTAATAATTAAGTCAATCAAAAGTTTCCAAAGACTTGTGATCTTGTTGCCATATTTAGCAAGACATTTAATTTAATCAGTAAGTCTCATGGGAGACGGTCTATCCTATAAACGGGATCCATGAAGCCCAACCCAATCAATTTTGAAGTTGAAAGGAGTGATGATGGCATGAGGAACATAGAAATCAGTTTTTTTTTCTTTTTTTTTATTTTGTTTTTTTAAAATTTTAAAAATCAATTAATGGGATGGGAAATGGGCTGACCCATCTTGATGGTCTATAGGATAGACGGTCTTCCATGAGATTTTGTGTAATTTAATTTAATATAATCAAGTAACTCCAAATATGTTATTTTGAGATTTCTTGCTCCTTTAGAAAATTACATTAAATAGTGAGTAGAATTAGAATTATTGCTCTTAATAATTCAGTCAAAAGTATTAAAATTATTTCAATTAATATTAAATTGTGATTTATTTATATATTTATATATTTATAGTCCATAAAAGCGAGATTTTGTTACCATTATAAATTTAGAGTTGCTCCAAAACAAAAATTTACACACATTTATTATTATTGTAAACACTAAACAATAAGAGTTAAAATGGGTGTTCATCCATTTTTTTATGCAGTAATTTTGGGTATGTTTTTTGTGGTGGTAGTGGGATCACACCAAATTCAAGGTGCCTATAATGGTTGGGATCATGCCCATGCTACATTTTATGGGGATATCAAAGGTGGCCAAACCATGTGTAAGTGAATACATTCCATTTCATTTCATTATGTAGGTGGCTACCAATTAGGTTGGAATTTAGAAGGATCGAATATACACGTAATTCTACTCCGTGTTAAATGATTTAACTAATAAATAGGGTATTTTTGATTGATTGTTGGTAGTAGCAAACATTTTAAATTCAGTCCATTATAATCTAAAATTAAAAAATTATAAAACTTTAACGTGTAACTGAAACGTAATATTTATACTTTTAATGTTTATACATAGTCTTTGAATAGGCATGTCTATCGAACACACATCTAATCTAAAGTTGAATATTTGGTTCACTCTACACTATTATCTTTAATACGTCAGTATATCATGTAGTGACTAAATTATTATACGAACGCATGAAATTCAGGGTTGTCTCGTTTTCTTTTGGACCCCAAAGCAAAAGATAAAAAGGCTTTTAAAAATTTAAGGTGTAATATATAAAAAATATAATACTCGTTTTGTTTTGTACTGTTAATATTTTAACTATTTTATAAAAAAAAATCCTAATAACTCATATATTAACATAACAAAAATGTAAGTTCACCTAAATTTAATTCATGCTAATGTCAATCTTGTATAAGATTAGAAAAAAAATCTTTTGAGCCTAAATTTTTAGGGTCCTAGGCGATACCCTACTTTACTCTTGCTAATCGATGTCCATGACTTGATTACAGACGGTGCATGTGGTTATGAGAACTTATTCAAACAAGGATACAGTCTAGAAACAACAGCCTTAAGTACGGCACTCTTCAACAACGGATCTACGTGTGGAGCTTGTTTCGAAATAACTTGTGTAGACTCACAATGGTGCAAGAAAGGCGCTAGTCCGATTCGCGTTACCGCCACCAACTTTTGCCCTCCATACTACAAAGAAACACCACAAGCATGGTGTAATCCACCTCGAAAACATTTCGATTTATCAATGCCTATGTTTCTTAGAATTGCTCAATATAAAGGTGGTATTGTGCCTGTTCTTTATAGAAGGATTATATGTCAAAAAAAGGGTGGTGTTAAATTTGAACTAAAAGGAAATCCATATTGGTTAATGGTTTTGGTTTATAATGTTGGGGGTGTTGGAGATGTTGTAGGGTTAAATATTAAGGGTGGGTCCCAATCTAGTTGGGTACATATGAGTAGAAATTGGGGACAAAATTGGCAAACTTGGGCAAGGTTACAAGGTCAAAGTCTTTCATTTCAAGTTGTTACAAGTGATGGTAAGATGTCTTTGTTTAGTAATGTGGTTCCTAGTGATTGGGAATTTGGGCAAACTTATGAGAGTAAGACTAATGTTAATTAAACTAACGAATAATATTATGTTTTTATGTTTTGGAGAATTTTAGTTCTTGATGATCAAAAGGTTGTTATTTAGAGGGTTGTTTGATGGATGATAGTAATATAGAGTTGTAATTACCGGAAAATAAATTAATTAATGAAAGAATAATTGATTTTAATTTTAATTTATACTTTATCTGTTCTTATTTATTTATTTTTTGTTTTACCCAAATGAAAACTTTACAAAATTCTTCTCACTATAAATATTAACATTTTGGGACATTTTTATGAACGAATTAATTGAATTTGTATAATACATTTATAAAAAGAGCATCACATATTTACACTTTTAATCCCTAAAAGTTAATTAATTAAACAATATGATTGTATCCTTCCTCTCATTATAATTCACTCTTTAAATATAATTTTTTACTCTATTTATGATTTCAAGCAACAGTAATCATTATTTAGAAGGAGTATTTATTATTTTACTACTACTTTGTTTGATAACATATCTACTCAAGATTATATTTATAAGGGTTGAAATTCAATTTATAATTGATTTTTGAGTAGCATTATATCATATCTACAATTCTATAATTTTGCTGCTAAATGACAAATGACAATCTCATAGTCATCTGCCAAATGCAGCAAGATTATAGGTCATTCAATAGTAAAGTAATTTATTTCTAAAAATACATTAATTCTAAAAAGTACATAGCTTTTAGAAATTATTTTACATTAATACAATAGTTGTAACATCACATATTAAAATAATGAAAAGGAAAAACAATAAACCTTCCAAAAATATTTTAGTAAGAAAAAATATTACTAATTGCAGGCAAATTCAAAAGCTGTAAGAAAATAGTGTACATCATAAATAAAAACAGTCAAAAAACATTAATTTCCTTTAATAAAACAGCACAGGATCACAATACTGTCCTTTTATACTAAACTAGTATAGAAACTCGTGCTATGCACAAATCTATGAGTATGAAACATATAAAAAGATTAACTTTAAAATTTAATGCTAGCATATATAATCAAGATTAAATTTATCGAATACATGATTTTTTAAAAGCAAAAATTAAATACTAATTTATTTAAATTTTTTATTGAATACATTAATTTTTCATTTAATTAAATATATTAAATTTTAGATGAGTTATGTAGAAATGCTATAATAAGTTATACTCCATACTATACCTAATTTAGCTCTAAAATTAAAAATACTTACATTCTAATTTAGGTAAATATTGTCATGTTATTAACTATCATCCACTGAAATAATAACATTTGTCATGCCTCCTTAGAGGATGACACTTGTAATTTTCCAATATTTTTATAGTATTGTATATCATCCACTGAAATAATAACATTTGTCATGCCTCCTTAGAGGATGACACTTGTAATTTTCCAATATTTTTATAGTATTGTATATTAAATTTTAGATGAGTTATGTAGAAATGCTATAATAAGTTATACTCCATACTATACCTAATTTAGCTCTAAAATTAAAAATACTTACATTCTAATTTAGGTAAATATTGTCATGTTATTAACTATCATCCACTGAAATAATAACATTTGTCATGCCTCCTTAGAGGATGACACTTGTAATTTTCCAATATTTTTATAGTATTGTATGATATGATATGATATGATATGATATGATTCTAATTTAGGTAAACATTGTCATGTTATTAACTATCATCCACTAAAATAATACTTGTCATGCCTCCTTAGAGGATGACACTTGTAATTTTCCAATATTTTTATAGTATTGTATGATATGATATGATATGATGATATGATATGATTTTAGGTGAGTTATGTAGAAATGTTATAATAAATTATACTCCATACTATACCTAATTTAGCTCTAAAATTAAAAATTACATTCTAATTTAGGTAAATATTGTCATGTTATTAACTATCATCCACTAAAATAATAACATTTGTCATGCCTCCTTAGAGAATAACACTTGTAATTTTCCAATATTTTTATAGTATTGTATGATACAATATAATTTTAACACAAATTCTTGTGAGAGACGGTCTCTTTGAGAGACCGTCTGTAATTGGGTTGGCCCATTAGGGAAAATGTAGAGTAAATATAAACAATAAACTTTAATAAATTGGGTCTCTCAGAAAGATGGTCTCTCAGGAGACTAGCTGTAATTTTAAATATTACATTCAAATATACAATTGCACAATAATTTAAAAATTACATTTCGACTAAACAAATTCATTCTACAAAACTCCGTGCAATGCACGGGTTTTATACTAATATCATATAATAGGCTAATCTATACATCAAAAATGTTGATAACAAGACTTTTTTTTGAAATTGAAGATTTACCGGCATAATACTGCATTCTACAGTTAAATATATTAATATTTTTTGTTTAATAATAAGGTTGACCGAAAGAACGAAAAAGTTAAATGAAAATTAAATACAGAACTTTCTCAAAACTGTAAAAATTATCTAGATTGTAAAACCCAACTAAAATTATAAAATTATAAAAATAGACAAAATTTGAACCACAAATCAAAAAATATAGTCAAATTCACGTCAACTCCAAAAATTATCAAGTATTCAGTTGAATTAAACTCAAATCAAAACTTAACAGTTAGATTCACCAGTCACCACCTACCCAGTAGAAGTTTATAAAGATAAAAAAAAAGATTCATATTTGAATATACTTCCTTTTTAAAGTATCCAAGTCACGAGTAATAGTGGGAATTGTCCAACTTGTACCAACAATCAATGTCGCTGAAAAACAAACTACATCCAGGTACCAGCATCTTTGTGACCAATACAAAGAATGAATCACTTCATACAAAAGTAAAAAATGTTAATTAATCAGCAGCAGAGCTCAGCTCACCAACAAAATCACAAGCTATTAGCTCTTGAAAATACACTTCCTAAATGGGAACAGACGCGGCTGCCATAAACTATTCTTTACAAAGTCTGGGTTAGTGGTAAAAACAACTTAATTAACTAAAGAATTAGTTAGGTCCTAACTACTCAGCTATCATGTACAGTTGAATAACAGGATTCAGGATGGAGTATCTACATCTGCTTTGCAGAACTTCCATGATCCATCTTCTTGCCGTCTCAGAAAGTAGCTGATTTTGTAAGTACTGCGATCATATCCATTGCAAACAAATATTACTAACTTCATTTCTTCATGAGAAACGTCAAACAGAACAAAGAAGAGGTATTAGATCTACCAAATTACTAGATGGTCTTTTTAAAACAAGATTTCAACAAGACCGGCAACAAAAGGAAATGCTTAAAAAATGAATGTAGAAGTGAAAGTTCTGTGCTTTAGTTTGAATTGTTGGGTAAGTTCTATTCAACTAATGAACTTAAAAGGCTGGAGTTTGTTAGAGTGCAATAGTGGATTCCAAAATCTTTTTATGTTAAACCATTTCTGGTTACAACCAAAAAGAAAGTGCAACAATTTACGAACACTTATTTCCCTTCAGATCACAGCACATAAGATATTCATATGGATGCTATATCATTAGAAAAATCGATTACTTTATTACAATAAATCTTATTATGTTAAACTACGAATAGATTATATGGAGAAATTCCAAAAAAAAAGGTATCTTATATTAATAGGGTTTTAGAAATCTTCGTAATTAGTATAGTGCCTATTTACACTATGATCTGGAAGCAGCTACTGTTATTTAACATTCCCCTAAAACATGTATCCTATGAATAGTGTGATCTATCTAGGATACACATTCTGATTTAACGAATGCTCCTGTCAGAAGTGTGTATCTTTTCACTTCCTTCCATGTCACCTTATTAAGGGAGGCAAAATAAGGGGCTATGGATAAACTTAAAGCTGTAGAACTGTAGTTTATTTAAATGCCACTAAAGGCCAAAAAACACTAGCATTATGTTTGGATAGAGATAATAGAGGGAAAGGAAGGGGAGAGATTTGAAAGAATTGAGGATCCTTTGTTTGGATAATAAAAAGGGAGGGAAGTGGTTTGGAGGGAAAGCATGAACAAATTTTGTCAAACAAGGTGCACTCTCCCTCCTTACCCCTTCCCTTGCCCTCCTTCCCTTTCCCTTCCTTTTCTGTCTTTTCTCTCCTAATTTGTTATCCAAACATGTAGTTTAGTACCAATGAAAAGCATGGCTACAGTACAGCAATACTACTCCCTCAATCCTTAAAGGTTGCCCCATTTCCACCATAAAGGCTCACAGAGGATGCTCAGGTAGGGGTGAAATGAAGAGACAGAAAACATGAGTATAAAGATTAAAGGATTGGGGTAGAGTGGGGAAGAAAGATGCAACTGTCTAAAAAAAAATTGTGATGATGATTGAAGAATAGAAGCACTAGCTGCATTACCTATAATACGTTGGGTTCTTTGGTTGATTTTCACCGATAAGCTCTGCAGCTTCCTCTAAAAGGATATCAATTTCCGCTGTTTCAGTGCCCGTGATGTCTGAGTAAATATCAGCACGTAGGACGGACAGTTGCAGCAAAACAAATCTCCAAAAGCATGATTTGGCTCTCGCAGCCTCTGCCAAAGCTTGCCACTGCGAAATAAGCACAATTATAAATAAGTACATTACATCTTCTTTTTTTCTTTTTGAATGAAGTACATTACATCTTACAAAAGTAATAAGCATTGCATTAGAAAGCAACATGAGACAAAAGTTGGCCAAATGCTACCAAGGTCAACTTTCAGCATACAATTTGTATTTCTATATTCCTTTGGACTGAATACTATAACAGCTACTCCTGTTATGTGCATGAGTTTGACACTTTCCATTCCAATTTCTTCCCTTTGAGTTTGAACCATTCCAATTTTCGGTTGTGTGGTCCCACTTTCTCTCTTTTAATCTCATCCACAAACTCTTTTAACACCTTATCCACATATTCCTTCCATCCACTTATTTTTGGTTTTATTTTCCAACTACTAAATTAAAACATACCTCTCTATGTCACACTCTAGGGGACAAAGGGAGTAATTCATATACATATGAAACCCATAGACAGCTGGCAATATCACTCTGCAGTCATATCTCATTATAAAACAAGCTAAAATAAAGTATAATCAGCAGAGCCCTACCTCAACCAGCATAGCCTCATCAAGAATGTCCAAGAGCAAATGAATTTGACGCTCAGGTCCAAGGGCTTCTGCTTTAATCGCTTGCCACTGCCTTACGAGAGCTTCAGCTTCTTCAAGAGTCAATATTGTCTTATATGCAACAGGCGCAGGTGACGATAAGCTAGCAGTAAGAGATGTTTTCTGCCTGTTTCCAGAGCTAGAATGATTTTTGACTCCTGATTTCAAACTTGATAAAAACTGCTGCATTGCTGAACTGAAGTTTTCATGCATGTTTTTATGCTCAGAGTGACCACTAATAGAAGACAAGGTCGTTCTTCTATTGACCAATCTGGAGTCATAGAAACGGCCACTCTGCCTGCCCAGAAGCTTTGAAGTGGTTGCAAAGACAATACAACCTAGAACTGTGACAAATGTTATACGCCCAACAATATTTCCTTGAGTCATCCTGCTGAAAGCAGCATGCTGATGGTGGCTACCAAGTTCTCTCTTCAACTGTGGTGATGGGGTATCAGGAACACTCTGTATGGCAGGCTTTTCTTCTTGTAATGGGCTTCCCAAGTTAGTAGGAGCCAACGGCTTTACAGAAGGCCCAATATGTTGGGATGATAACAATGAAGCAAGACGCTCATCAGATACTATTCGATCAGATGAAACAGCAGGGGATATCACTCTTCGGTTCACATTTGGGATAGCTGGTGACAGATTTCGACTTTGCTTGTTGCCAATGGCTTTCTTCTCCTGACCAAAAAACCCAGCCTACAGAAATACATATGAGATATAATTCACAATTGCTTAGAATTAGAAATCTTCCAACACAAATTTAGAATTATTATCATCTTACCAATGATGGGGAAAAATCTCGTGTATCTGAAAACAAGCACAGCACAGAATCTTTCAGAAACTTTTCCTGAACAATATAAAGCAAACACATCAAACAAAAAGGAGTGAAAGTATTGCTGCTGCCGAACTCAAAATAATAGATTATCTAAAAATAGAGTATAAACCAGCATGATCATATCAACAGGTAAGATTTGTATCATCAGGAGCAGAAGAGTACAAGAAAAACAACAAAATTAGCAAAAGATAGCATGACTTACTACATGCTTTCCATTCCAATGCTAATGACAGTATAACATCTATCAAAACATCTTCATGCCCCAAAGCAGTATCATTCCATACTTCACAAGGACCCACATAACTTATTACCCCAGAGGAATATGGAAAAGAGTTTTTAGTGACATTCAGACTCCCACTTACAGATAGACTAAAAATGCATGATCCACATAGACTAATTTCTAGAACTGTAAAAGCACCAATTTGCAGAAATCCATCATGACAAAAGGGTAGCACTAATCCACTACCAGACGTTAACCGAAAGTCTGTGATGCAAAAGGTCCATCACAGCCAGCAACCAAATTGAAATATTATAAAGCAAATCCCATACTATCGCAAATTATCGCCATTCCTAGTTGCTCTAGATAGCAACTAATCCTAGTTAAAGAATAAAAGAAAAATTATTGATCTAAAGTTCTTAACAATCAACACACAACCTGGGTTCAACACATAAATTAGTGTATATATTAATAGCTGACATACCAAAGAATAATCTGTCACAGAAGCATCTTTATCGCTCTTTCTTAAAAGTGAGTTCCTTGACGCCGAATTTTTAATAGATTCAACCTGGCGAAGCCTTTCTAGAGCATCAGCCTTACTACCCTGAAAAAATACGTTTTTTCAAATCAGACAATAGGCAAAAAAAACATGCGTGCTGAAGATACAAGATAGAAATTACCTGTCCAAGAAGAAACAAGCAAAATAATTCTTCAAGTTTCAAGTCAATACCATCTGACACCATCAGACACTCGCATATTGATCTTGCTTTGCTAATCTACAAAAAGATGAAAGTCACATTACTAAGTGCAACTGTGCAAGCTAGCACAAACCAAAACTTCTAATTCAGAAAAAATAATATCATGAACTTCCCAAGAGCATAGTTATTTTTACTACTAATGCATTTAAAAGATTAAGAGTTCAAGAATGCTAAATCAAAAGATGCTAAGATACCCCAACAATAGAGTCCAAGCATGTAGGACAGGTGAAAGTGCTCAACAAGATAACTCTAGAATTCTTACAATGCTCACTTCAAACCATAATTGTGTACCTTTAAAACTGTCAATTTAATTTATAAATCAACACACATACACACACACACACACCTACATAAACACCATATAAGATAAAATCTTTAACAAAAGATACCAAAAACACATTTTCCAGCAAAAAAGTCAAATTTCCAGCTGATTGACTTTTTTCATTTACCCCAACTTGATGGTTGCCATATGGTAAAAAAAAAAAAAGAAATAGTATGAAGTGTAAAAGCAAAAGATACGTAGATTAGGTGGGAAAAGGGCCAGAAAAAATGGTCAAACACCCGAAATAATACCTTTTTGCCAGATTATGGTTTCTAGGTTCTTAGTTATAAAATTTTGTTCTTCTATGGTGTACTTAGATCATAGTGCAAAAATATGTTTTGGCCACGATGAGACGTTTCAAAGTCAATGTTTATGGTTTTGTGGTTGTTTCTTTTGGTCGTGCTAAGCTCAATAACCTTTACAATAAGGTCTCGGACTTTCAATATGATGAAATAGACTTACTAACAAAAAGCATAAAATAAAAAAAACACAAAAGCAATTAAAATATAATCGATCCTTTCAACTGTTTTATAGTTGCTTTTTGTCATCCACGTGTTTCCAAACCACTCTAAACTAACAAATTCGTTCACCATCTAAATAAGATGAAAAGCAGAAAATCATCAAAATTAAGAACATACATCATCTAAAATGCACTTTATAAAAAATTGTTATTGATAGAAAGATAATTTTCTACCAACTTTGATGTCTGAGAGGATTACCAAATCTCTTTGCCTACTACAGAACCCAAAAGCAATGTGAGCCATTAGTGCAGTGTAGAAACAATCAAAATCAATCACCACCCTTTGATTTTGAGACCCAAGAGATTTCTTATTCTTCCGAACTGATGCTAAACTTTCCCAAGGAATCAAAGCAACAATCTCTGAAGCCATGAGTTTACCAAGTGCATTGCTTAAGAAGCAAGGCCAATCTTTGACTTGGCACGAAGCCTCTACATCAAGACCTTGTCTCAGTAATTCTTGCAAAGCTGCAATTGCTCCACGCCTGCGCTCAGCATTATCCGGTGTCTGAGGCATTGCCAACAACTCCAATGTGCAAGCAGGTGCAAGCTCTTCTAAAGAATCTTCAATCTGCAGTCAAGCAAAGAAAAAGAAAACTACAACAATGAACTAGAGAAAGGAATCTACTCAATATGTCATTGTAATCCATTTAGCATAGCAACTTGTGAAGCAAAAGCAACGCCAAATACAAAATTGCATCACCATTGTATTTTACTTTTTTCGGTCATTGTGTTTTTTCCCAGTTTCTTTAACTGCATACAAAACAATCATCAAATATTGCTTTACAAAAGTAGTTCCATGTAAAAGTACTAAATTAATTTATGCAGCACAAATAGAAGAACAAGTCAAAATCATTCGAATTTTTTTTTTTTTGATAAGTTTTCCACTTGTTAAGTTATATTTTGACCACTCCAAAATAATGTGCCTTCTAAAAGAACTCAAAAAAATAACATCGACAGAAATATCAGAACAAGATTATCCATAGAAGTAGTTGGTCTTCATTGCATATATAGCTTTACAGAGATGCAATATCATATGAAAATGCTATTTTTACTTATAGATATGAGATAACAATATCATAAAGGTAATGTACCTCAGAAAGAAGTTTCATTTTTCCAAGGGATGTTTTACTCCTTAAAAGACATTGGGCACTAGCAAGAGCTTCAAATCCTTGAGATACTTTATTCTTCTCCAAATGGGTCTTGGCAATTGCACACTTCAAAAAAGCACCTATAATAAGAAGGGGATAGATAACAAGGCTGCCAGAAATCACAGCAGCGGTACTTGATACCTCATACTCATCTTACCTCTGCAAGAGCCATAGAAAGAAGTATATCGTGAGCGTGTAACTTGGAATCAGGGCACAGGACAGCTGCTCGGCCAATGTCTAAAACAAGCTTCTCTTCCCCAACCTACACAGTTAAGACAATGATTTCTTGAAATAGAAATTTAGCAAAAATCTAGTATCACAAGGGTTCCAACAGCAGTCAGGGCAATGGACCAAGCCAAATTCTGGCACCAAAACAAAATCACACACAAAAGGCTAACTTATTACTTTTCTGGGGAGCAGCCAACAAGGCATCCTCTTTAATTCCCTTCCTGGTCAATCACAACCAAGTATTGGCTTTAGTGCCTAACGCAGCATAGCGCCAGCAAGTAACATCATCTATAAAAACGGCAGCAATCGTTCATCCAACATATCTGAGGGAGGTTTGAGCCAGGAAGATCGAATCCCTTATCCTTGTAAACAAAGTGATTGTTTCCTATGCCCTTTGATTGCAAAGTCAAATGCACGATTTAATAATCTAAAACCAATGTTACTAGAAAAGAGATACAATACAGTACATGGAGCAAAAAGGGCTATGGGACACGTTAATTTATAGTTTTGGGAACGAAAATTTTCGTCTGATAGGTTCCTTTTTATATAATATTTAATTCAGTTTTATATTGCATTTTTTATTAGAACATTAATGTGGAGATCGGGAACTATCTCCGAACGTTAATTAGAGTTTTGAAAACAAAGGTTCTTAACAGGATTTGATATCCGGTGTCTGGTACTCCGGTAACTATGTCTATAACCAAATAACTTCAAATCTTTGTCTCAATCGAGGCTGGATAAAAACAAAACAAAAAGATGAGAAAATAACAAATAATCAAGCTTACCCTACCACATAATCCGATAATGTACCTCTTGAAGAAGACAAAGAGCCCCAGGTAACCAAGCCCATGGAATTCGAAGAGTAGACTTTGGAGGAATTTTCTCCTTAATATCCCCAGCATACTCTGGTTCGAAAAGAAGTTTATCTCTAACATCCATCAACAGATCCTACAAATAAAAACAGTATAACATCAGATAAGACATTTAGAGACTAGTAAAATCTCACATAGAAAACCATTCAACAGTTGTTTCTACCTGACGAGATGCAACAGCTTCCACTGAGTACCCTTCTTCAACCTCAGCATTTTTCAAATCCATCACAGACTTCACTATTTGATCCTTCTCTGCCTTATCAGGAACACCTATGATCTGTATAATTATAGGTGATGTAAGTTTTCCATCCCAAATTTAACACAGTATATGACTTTTACTCAAATTTATAAAGATGCAGAACTTATAAACAATTAGAAAAAGGTGCACAGCCTCTGTCCCCATAGAGCACCTAACAGCTTTGTTAATTAGGTTCTTCACTTCACCTCAATAACATGTGTCGGAACCTCAACACTCCAACACGAGTACGACACTTCAAATTTGTTTCTTGGGCCAAAATTATTGAAATAATTTACAAAAAAGCTGAGTCTATCATTTTGCCACTAGCACCCAAGTGTGAGCAATACAACCTATTGAACACTAGAGAATCTTGGGCCGTAAGTTCAGGGAAATCAATGTTATCAACAAAACAAAAAAACTAGATGGTAAGATCTGAATTCTCAACCTCTAGTCTAGTTTAAAAAATATACTCTTAACTACTAAGCTACATCTTTCTATTGTGAATGTTAGACAATAATTCAGTATTCTATAATGACCAAAAATTTCCTGGAAGATCGGGTCCCTTTAGGCGTACATGAAGATTCACCATTGCAACTAGAGACAGTCACATTGACAATGATAAACCTTCCAGCTACAGGCATAGCCACTACAAATAACTCACAGGTAGATGAAAACTCATGATACCATTTCTCCCTTTCGCATTACAATAAACAGAGGATACTAATGTAACGATATAATTTTGTCCCAACATCCTGCCCAAATTATAGCAATATAGGTTGAGACTTAAAACTTGCAAGCCACTAGTAATTCCTATGGAACAACGCTGCATAAAAAATATCATTCCAAAAATAAACTCCATTTCACTATTCACATCACAAAAAACCTGATCAAGCAAGCGTTCTTGGCCAGAGAACACCGCCGGGAAAGCAGAGAAATATTTTAGCAACACTGAATGTAATGAGACTAAGAATCAAGAGTCAGTGATGGATTTCAAGGTCAAATATGAGCTTAAATAGTATTTCCTTTAATCCAAATGACTAAAACATGATAGCTAACTCCATTTGGCACCAAAAAAATGTCACTCTACAGATTCCAACTCAATGTCAAAGTAAAATATAATTGAATTGTAATGATCATACAGCATCAAGTGTACTAAAACTTTCCTATACGAAAGCAATTTTTATACAAAGAGTAAACAGTTTATCAAAAAATTCATCAAACAACTATTTAGGATCGCCCAAAAGAACGTATTACAGTTTAACGTATCATTTTTGGAAAAACAAAATACAGAAAAATATGCATTCTCACAATAATCATAGTCCATAAAAGCAACAGAAACTCTAATAATACTAACAACACAAATAACTAAAATCAAATCTTAAAAAAGTGAAGAGAAAACAAAACCTGATAACAAGTAACGGGAATCTCAACACCGACATGATTAGTAGTAGAATGACCATTAACATGAGTATCCAAAACACGCAATGGCGATGCATTTGCATTCAATCTCCATCTCTTTCTTACCGGAACAGATCTTGAATGATAATGACGATGACGATGATAATTACTTCTATAATTATTTCCGGAAGCGAAACAAAAGAGGGAAGAAAAGGAGTAGAAGCTTGTAGAACAATGTAGGAATTCAGGAAGAGAGAGAAAATAACTGAAAATGGCAGTCCGGCGACGAGAAGAGAGCGAACAGCAGTGAGATGAGGAAGCAATTTCAGGTAGCAAAGTAGGAATCGACGCCATTAAAATTGCAGGAATTGTAAACCCTAAATAAGTTGAAGAAAGAGATGAATCATATCGGAAGAGAAAAGGAGGTTAAAATGTGGGAGGTTGATTAATGGAGTAATTGAAAATTGAAATGATTAATTGGGGGAAATATATAAATAGAAGTATATATATAGGGATAGAGAAAAAAGGTTGAAAATTGCAGAAGCAAAAATACTAGTCCTCACTCTATCTTTGTGCACAGGCAATTCCTTTTTCCCAAAATAATACTATTTTCTTTTTCTTTTTAATGCTTCTGTCTTTTCCTTTTTTCTTTTTTTTTTCTTTATTTATTTATACTCTTATTCAGGTGAATGACGACAATGATAACTGAAACTAATTTTATCTAGAGTAATGACCCCACTTGGCCCACTATATTAACATTTTCATTCTTTTTTTTATATGAAATTTTTTTTCAAAATAATTGATTTTTTTTCAATTTTTTATAATAATTTTAAATTTTTAATTAATTATGAACAATACCAATTAAGAAAGGTCTTTTGTTTCAAACATCCAAACAAGTTAAGTAATCAATGATATGATTCATATGAAGTAAAGAAAAAAGATTAAAATAATATTTTTTTGTTGTCGAAACCAACTCACGACCACCTATCCCCTTCCCTACTACCACCCGCACCAATCCCTCAATACAGTGGCGGACCTAGGATTTGAAATATGAGGTTGCGAGCTTAGTAATAGCATTTTGATTCTCATTAACAAGTAAATAAAATTGAAATTAAGCAAATTAAAATTCTTATTCATAAACAATTAAAACAAATAATACCTAAATCATACACAAAAAAAATTAACTTTATTATTATTTGAAGCAATACCCCCACCAAGTCTTTTTTATTGTCACATTTCCTTATTTGACAAATTTATATCAATTGTCACATTTTTTTTGTCAATCTTTTTTTTACCTAAATACCTCATGTTCACACAAGTAATGATCAAAACACCCTTACTTTTACTACTTACAATATCACCTTTACAATTAATATAATCACTTAAAATACCCGAAGTACTCACTTTTAAGTGGTCCCCATACTACCCTTAATAACCGTGCCCATGTAAATGAGACAACAAAAAAGACTTGGAGGGAGTATAAAATTGAACCCAAATCAAATATACTCATAAATTGCAATTTACACATATAAAATTGATGTTATCATAAAATTATACCCAAAGCAGAGAGTTAACGTGTGGATGTAATGGACCGGCGGTTCATGGGTGCTTGGTGGCAAAGGGAAATAAAGATGAGGTCAGGGGAGGAAGAACCGAATAGGGTCGAAATATCAAATATTATAAGGAAACTAAATAGTCAATAATTTCCTCACACTCATAAAATATTATAAGTAATAAGGTTGAAATAAAAAAATTGCTAAATGTGAGTGTTATAGTCTAGTGGAGTAGTGGTACCTAAATATCCATATTTACCAACGGGTTTTGGGTTTGAGATCTAAGTATTACTTTTTGAATTTTTTATAATGGGATTGCATAACATTGGGTCCGCCAATGTATCAATAATCTTTTTGCCAACTACCACTGTAACCAATTTGAAACGGAGGAAGTATATACGAATCTGCCACTGGATGGGAGGGTCATGTGGCGAAGAGTTAGGCGTCTTTCGCGTGCTACTATTTGCTAGGTAATCTGGTCATGGGCACATGGCAATGGTTTTTGGAGAATGGGAGGGAGTTTGCACTGCCAGTTTGCGAGGAATTAAAGGATGAGGCCTGAGGGAACAAGTTAGTTCCAATTTATTATAGACGTGTTATGTTTTTTAAGAGACCGTCTCTCATAAGAATTTGTGAACTATATATGTAAAATCGGTTTAAGACTGTTGAAGTTAGGTAAAAGGGCTCTGGGTTTCTAATTGGTCAATGCCCTAATCAAAGTTTTTTCTGCTCTAGGCTCTGTTTTCTCTGGATGTTTAACGCTCGTATGATCCCAGTTTCGTCAGCAAACAATACATTAATAACTAGACTGGTGGTCTAACATGATCAGCTTCTATTTCCAATAATGCATAATCAATAGCCATGATTTTAAATCACCATTAAAAGACAAAAATTATAATAATAAAATAAACAAAATCAAAAAAAGTAAATTAAAATAACAAAACTCTCACCCTATCAAATCCTACCACATAAGGGTAATTTGTTAACTTCACAAATAACCGTTATATACTAAGACTTCCTCTTCTCCTTCAGCAATTAGGTACTGAACATGTATGATCACTGATCATTGCCTTAGATATCAAAGCCGGCTTTGATTCAATTTTTTTCTTTGGAAAATTCCACTGGGATCTTTTTGCACATAAAAATGTTAGCAAATGTTGATTTCGAAGCTTTAAGGTTGTTGTAAGCCTATTTATACGACTCACCGTTTCAAATACCATTTGTTTCAACTTTTTTCCCCAAAACATAAATCCCAACTCTACCATCTTTCATCCAAGTCATATTTTTTCTCCCAAATCCAAAGATGGTAGAGTTAGGGTTTATACTTTGGGGGTAAGTGTTGAAACTAATAGTATTTGAAATGGTCAGTCGCATAAACAGGCGTACAACAATCTTGAAGCTTCAAAATTAACGTTTGCTAACGTTTTTCTAACGTTTTATGTCACAGTGGAACAATTTGGTAAACCTCAGAATTACCGCATGGATTTTTTAAAATTTTTGGTTACCATGTGAAAAACTCAAAACCTCAGGGTTAGTGAGTTACCACATAAAATTTTCCTTTTTCTTTTTATCATCTACTTCCCGATGGTTACTTCGAGTGTGTGACAAGTACTCAAACTGTATTGTTTGTAGGAAAATTTGGATATGAAAGTGGTGAATTGATTTTGTTTGGAGAGGAGGGAGTGAATATGTAAGATGGCTATTGTTTTTATTGCCCAGAAGTGATTACATCTATGGGTATTTATAGTAATAGTTTGGTTATAAGTTTACAAAAAATATCTTAGATATTTTTATTTTTTAATTACTTAATCTAGGATCTTCTAATATATTATCTTAGATATTTTTAATTTTTTATTCTTTTTCTAGGAACTTCTAATTTATTATTTTGGATATTTTTATTTTTCAATTCTTTAGTTTAGATATTTTTATTTATAATTAAAATCCTAGATTTTTCTAGATTATTTTAACACTCCCCTTGATCTGAAAAATCTTGGACTCCGAGTTGTCGTCGAAATTGGAAGAATTTGTCTGTTGGAAGTGCCTTTGTAAATATATCTGCGAGTGTTCTCTCGTCCTGCAAAATTGTAGCTCAATCTCCTTTTTTTTCGAATGAAGTGATGTCGTATCTCGATCAATTTAATTTTTTCGTTCATTGCCTCGACCCATGTTTCTTCTTGTGCTGCTTCTTGAAATGTTTGTGGCTCACTTGAGAAGAGAGCCATCATTGCTTGGTCACAATGGTAATCTTGTAGCCATGATGGTGGTTGTCGATCCCGTGTTGATCTTCGGGCTTCTTGATGTTGAGGAATTGAGCGTGATGTTTGGCTTCTTGAACTTGGGGATGATCTTGTACTTCCAGGTGTGATTGCACTCGGAGATGATGGGTTTGCTGGTTGGTCTGCTCCGTCTTCTTCACTCGGATCTCTTGGGAGAGTATTTCCTTCACGAGCTTCAATCTCTTTTTCTTTCCACGTCCATTCAGCTGCTTCGTCGAAAATTACGTCTCTTGAGATGATTAATTCTTTGGATTCAGCCTTGTATAGGCGATATCCTTTTGTTTCGTGACTGTATCCAATGAATATGCATTTTTCTCCTTTCTCGTCGAGCTTCTCTCGATTCTCCTTCGGGATGTGGGCATAAGCTACGCATCCGAACACTTTGAGGTGCTATACTCTTGGCTTTCTCTTGTGCTAAGCTTCGTATGGCGTCAAATCCTTAACTGCTTTTGTGGGAGATTTGTTGAGGATATATACTGTTGTGTGAACGGCTTCGGCCCAGTATCATTTGGGTAGATGTTTACCCTGCATCATGCTGCGGGCTATCTCTGCAATAGTGCGATTTTTCCTTTCCGCAACACCATTTTGTTGAGGTGTGCATCTTGCTGTAAGTTCTCTTTTAATTCCATGCTTCTTACAGAAGCTGTTGAATTCGTTGCTGGTAAATTCTCCACCACGATCCGTTCTAAGAATCTTAAGAGAATGCCCACTTTGATTTTCTGTGAGGGCTTTGAATTGCATGAATTGGGATAAAGCTTCTGATTTTTTTTCCAAGAAATATACCCACATCATGCGGGAGTAGTCATCTACAAACAACAGAAAATATCTTTTTCCACCAAGAGACGGATTCTTGGTAGGACCCCAGATGTCTGCATGAACAAGCTTTAAAGGATCCTTGGCCCTTCAAGATGCGGTAGTAAATGGTAATATGTGCATCTTTCCATATATGCAGCCCTCACAAATTTTTCTTTCATTTTTTATTATAGGTAGACCAATTACCATTTCTTTTTGTTTTAACAGTTTTAAACTATTAAAATTTAAATGTGCAAATCTTAAATGCCATAAGGTGGACTCATCATTTATTGAGCTTAAAGCCAATTTTTCTTCAAATGGCATTTTTAGAAGGAATATTTTGTTAGGAGCCATTTCAACTGTTGTTATTATCTGACCTTTATTTTTATCATAAATTTTACATTTGTTGTTATCAAATTTAACCATATAGCCTTTTTTAATTAATTGGCCGACACTTAATAAATTTTGTGCAAGTTCGGGAACATAGTAAACTTCATGAATTAGTTTTGATGAACCATTTTTTGTTTTAACAGCGATTGTCCCTTTTCCGACGACATCTTCGTTTTTACCATCTCCAAGTGTGATGTGTGTTTTAACATTTTCGTCAAGAGTGACAAAATAATTTTTATCGCCAGTCATATGATTTGAATAACCACTATCAATATACCATACGTCATTTATTTTTTCTTGTGCATTTAATCCGGTGTAAAATATTTGTTCTCCGGAATTATTATTTTCGGAATATTTTGCTTCTTCTTTTTGTCGATACCAACAATCTTTTTCAAGGTGAATATGTTTTTTACACCTTTTACATTTGTAACGACAATCGTTAGTATTGTGGTTAGTTTTCTTACATAATTTACAAAATGGGCCAGTTTGATTATTTACTCGACTCCCTTGATTTTTAAAATTTCCTCTCCCCCTGCCACGATCATATGATGTTTGTCTTTTTTCATAATTTTTATAATAACCATTTTTATTTTCACCCTTAGAAAATTTTAATTTAGCTTGAAAAGCTTGTTCTAGTGGTTCATTGTTAAATCTTTTTAATCTATCTTCATGTGCAAGTAGTGATCCCATTAGTTCGGGGATATCTAATTGAGATAAATTTTTCTTGTTAACTTCTTCTATTGTCGTGGCGATAATGTTATATTTTTGTGAGAGACTCCTTAATATTTTTCGAATTACATTTTCATCTTTTATTTTACCCCCATTAATTTGATCTTATCTGATGGACTATATTAGTGACTCGGTCAAAAAATAAATGTACTGTTTCATTTTCGGTCATTAGTAAATTATCAAATTCTCTCCATAGTGATTGGAGTTTAAAAAGAATTACTTCTTGGGAGCCTTTGTATTTTGTCTCTAGGATCCTCCAAGCCTCCGTCGCTGTTTTGGCGGGCATGATTGTTGGAAGTATTGCCTAATCGACTCCACGATATAATAAGGACAGGGCATAGTTATCCCTTATCCTATTTTGTTTATACTCTTTGGTGTCATCTTTGGGTGGTTGCTCATAGCCCTCTTGTACCAATTCCCATAAATCTTAAGAGATAAATATTGACCTCATTTGCATGGCCCATTGTTCATATTTTTCTCCCTTAAATGTGGGAACCCAATTAACTTGGGGGTAATTAATGGTTGAGGTGATTTTTGTTTTGTGGTTAGAGGTTTATTTTATTGTGGAGTATGGAAGATTGATTAATGTGTTTAGGTTGTTTGGAGGTCTTGGTTTAATTGGCTGAGAATGTGGAGATGAAAGTAGTAAATTGATTTTGTTAGGGGAGGAAAAGGAAGAAAATATGTAAAGGTAATCTAGAAAAATCTAGTTACATATCTAGTATTTTGTATAATTTGTACTCTCTACAAAATATCTGAGAAACATCTAGATAAATATCTAAACTAAAGAATTAAAAAATAAAAATATCTAAGATAATATGAGAAGAAGTTTCTAAGATATGTTATTAAAAAATTAAAATATCTAAGATATTTTAAAAAGTTGATCACTGTAAATACCAATGATGTGCACAAGAGATGTACACCTTACACCTCTTATAATGAGAGGTGTGCAAGATAGGTGAGACATGAGCTCACATCAAATTATGAGTGTATAGGGGTGGAACAAGTGTCCCACCAAATATTCTTATACAAATTATGATATAATCAAATATTCATATTCAGTTAATATAATACAATATTTATTTGGATCCAACTACAAATTCCGCCTGCGCCCAAAACTTCTATCATTGTTTAGGCCTTAGGACTTTCTGCAATACGATCGAACAATAAGAGTTGCAAGTTGTGTTTTCTCTAGGAAGGAGCGGCAAATTTTAAGATTTCCATTCATAATTGACTGAGCAATGATAACCAAAACCATATTTATTTTTTTATGAATTTTCAGATATTAAAGCCTTTTATAAATTAAAATAGAAATTCTCGTAAAGTAAAATAAAAACCCAACATAATTCTGATTTTAAATACTACAATTAAATAAAAACTCAATATAATCTCTAACTAAATTAAAATTGATTTTATAAAAATATCATAAATTAAGTTGCTGCTAAAAATTAAATTCTCATCCTTAATGTTAAAATAAAAGAGAAAATTAAATTAATGGGTTGATTGCTAATAATAGAAAATTGTAAAATTTGATGGAAAAAAAGTTAAAATAAGATGTTGATTATCCTTAGAAATTTAAGACGATGATTATTTATGTTCTATTGATTGGTGAAAACTAAATGATATGGGAGGAGATGTTTGTGAGTTTAAAAATTGAATTTCAAAGAAATAAAAGAAAAATAATGAAAAATACAATCAACGGTAAAACTTCAACAACAACGTACCCTAAAATGAGAATATAGCCATGAGATCTTCATTTGCTTGCAAATGTAAATAATGAATGAACAAATTAGTACACCACAATCTACATGATGGTCTTCATCTCTCTTAAGCCTTACCAAACAATCAATTACTTCTGTTGCGTATTGAGATGAATTCCGAAGATAAAACTCGTAATTAATCAAGAGTTATTAACAATAACAATAGCCAAGGTCCCTAGCGACTCAAATAGTGCAAACAAGTGAATCAAAACATGCAAATTAGTTTTTGTAGGCGATGTTAAGGATGAAAACTATGTGACGGGATAATCAAAATGAATTTAACCGAAGAAATGAACTTTAGAATCAAACAAGCTTTTGATGTTTGATGCAGGTCCAAGAACTTGCCTAGGAAAAGACATGGCCTTCACCCAAATGAAGATCATCTCTGCTGCCATAACTCATAAGCCAAAACTAAGTTGTTCAAGCGATCGAAAATCAAGTTGTTCCTGATACTTCTATGATCCTTCACATTACATATGGGTTTATGGTTAGATTTCTATGTTCTCCCGAGTAAACAAAGATAAAGCATGCATATATAACTTAAAACCGAGTCTGAATTTGATCAAGATCCGGGATGATATGAAATAACCAAAATAATGCATGGTGTCAATGTAAATACACTAATACTTGCCGCTCAAATTGTAGAAGAATATAATATCATTGTGCAAAAATAACATCATTGTTTGAGAGGTTGCAGGAAACAACAAAACACATCACAAATGCTAACAGTTTTAAAAACCAACTTGTAAAACTACTACTAAGCAAGGAAAAAAAAGCACTATCAAGTTTTACTTGATGGTCGAGGCCCCATGTAGTTTGTCATCAATCCCATTATAGCAAACCTGGAATCCAAAACAAGAAATTTTTTTAAAAATATGGAATTATAATGAATTCAGCAAAAATCAATGGAATTCCATGTCTGTACATTGTACTACATCAGATTCATTATCTCCTTCTTAAGCTACTCTTTTGAGCCATTTTGATAAGAGACTCACGATAAACGTAATTTTATGCAAAGTAGCTTTTTACTATACGTTACTATGTATTTAAACTTTTAAAGTATGAATATCCTTTTCTCAGATATTAAGTTTTAGAGATTGGAAAACTCCTTATGATAACTCTAGTTTCGAAATTTCTGCATGGTGACAATTTTTCTATTTTTATGGTAACCCTTAATTTCATATTGGTTTAAACTATGACCTTATTTACAAATGGCATTGAGTTAATGAATTGTTAACCATTACATCAAAATCTACAACACTTATGCATAAAAACCTCAAATTGGTGTGATTTTTTGAGCTCCTACCCTATAACTTTTATTACAACAATAATGTTGAAGTTGATGGAGAGAAAAAGTGGCAATTTGGAGACTAAAGAACCATATTATTTTGAGTCTTCCTACATAATTTGTGGAGATTTTAATGTTTTAATGGTTGACGACTGATTAAACGAGAAAAACCTAATGTCATTTGTGAATAGGTTATTGTTCAAACCAATTTGATACTAAAGGGCACAGGGTTTATAAAGAACCGTCTACCAGGTGGAAATTACGAAAATAAGGGGTTACCGAAAGGCATTTCCCATAGAGATTTATTAGATCAAAATGTAAGTTCGAGATATTTTAGATTCCTAAAATACAATATGATGGATTCCAATTTAATTGGCTTGAAAATCATTATCTGAAGACTAAAGAGCAATATGCCAAAGTAATCAAGCATAGAAATAAACGACAAACCCATGCTACTGGCAGCTCATTGCAAGGGGAAGCTTGCAACTACTGCCTGTGCAGGCCCGCTCCGATCAGCGGAGAGTTTGTTCTCAAGGTACATATATTGGCCTCTTAGTAAGTTGTTTTCATGGTCAATTAGGACCTTAACTTTACACCAGTTGTTTCCTGTAGTGTCATAGAGGTTGAGAATGACACGAAAGATTTAAGGTAAATGATCTCTCATATATTGGCTTTTAAATGAAGGATCATAGAGTAGATTTAAGGTTGAGGAGCACATGATTACTCTAAAATTTGTCCCAAATACTTACTTAATGTATCTTGATCCTCGTACCATCTACTATTGCAAGTAAAGTAAAATACGGATGAAGTACGTGGTTATAGTAAACTTGTGTTTTGATATATATTCAATTAAGATAATGTGAAGCTCACTTCGTCTAAAAACGTTACTTTACCTCACACACACCTTATCATAACTCAAGTCTTTGACACATATCAGATCTAAAGTGCTTCACTCTTTTCAAGCATCTACATAATAAGTAAGCTACAAAAACTCTGTATTAAAGGGCCACATAGCCAGAAAAATAGTCCATTCATCTCATTGAATTTTCTCCATTCCATTTTCTATGTTAGAGGTTTTTGAGTTGTTGGGTCATACTCATAGGGACAAAAGGCGTATGCTAATCTCAGACCTACAGAAGTACATGCACAATCCCAGTTTACTGATATGTGATATATTGTATTTAATGTTTGATTGCTAACATTAGTTAACAATAAGAAACTAAATATAGCCATATAAACTAACCCAAAGAACAAAACTAAACCCGACAACACTCGTACGCTGATCAATGAACATGAGTATTTGTTTAGCTAACTTTGGATTACTCTAGTACCCAACTAGATCTCAATCAGCACATCTTGCGAAAGTAGAAAAAAAAAACATCCACTCCTTCACATGAATCACTATAATTGTCCTTTATAACGTATATATGTCCTAGATGGACCTCTAATTATGATGCTTTATCAATAGTAACTAATGAGGGTAAAATTACATACATCAAACCTCTCAAATCCCGCCTGAGAGCCACTAATGAGATTGAGGTAATATAATATTGCGTAGTAATCAATGTCACATGCTTCACCAATCTCCTCCCGAATTGCAAATCAAAAATGGCAAATTATGGTCATTTGAGCTATTTTTGTGCCATTTTGTGCAAATCACGAAGTTGAAAGGCAAATTAACAAGCAAATTATGTTATACTAGTAGTAACTAAACATGAAGCAACCAACAGATTCAAAGACGAATATGAGGTAACCAATTGCAAGAAATCAAATATTAAAAAAGGGATGAAAGAAAAACTGACATCATGGCCATGGAAATCTGCTTAAGATCAGTCTCAATATTTTTCATATTGACCAATGATTGCGCACAGAAGATTAACGCCATCCAAGATCCCAATTTATACTGCATCATAGATTAAAACAAATTTTACTACCATTGATCTAATACCAAATTAAACAAAAAAACTGAATAGAATCAAGTAAAACTAAGTAGAAAAATTAGAAAATCGATGGAATAGAAGAATACTCGAAACATAACGCCGACAACAGCGCATAAGACGGCGAAAAAGCCGGAGTAATCAACGGGAAGTTCAGGAGGAGGATCATGAGGTGCTCTGTTAAATGGCTTTGCCGCCGATGGTAGACGTGGATCTGATCCTGACGATGACATTCTCGATTATTCTGGATTCTCCTCTCCTCAACTCTTCCTATCTCTACAATTCCCTGCTTTTTTGCTGGACTAATTGTTGTTGATCTGAGTTCTGACTTTAGAGTGCTGATCCTACTATATGGCTTCGGTTTGTTTACGACGTCGTTTTACTATCATTTTTCAATTTCCATGAGTAAATTTTTATAGTTCTCATTTCTGAATTTGTTTAAAATTCCCAAAATATATTTATTTGAAAATTTATTATTCCTTTATTATATTCAAAAAAAATAATTTATTATTCCTTTATTGTTCATACTTAAATGCTCACTTATTCGTTGTATAATGTTTAGCATGTTATTTTGAATGTTAAATTGACATTTAAAAAACTCACTTTAATTGTTTAATTGTTTAAACGAGTCATTCTAATAAGTCCCATCGTAAGACTCATACAAGAATTGCTCTATGGAAAGTGGTAAAATTAATCTTCTAGTAAGGTCAGAAAATTGGATAAACCTTTATCACTAATTGATAGACGTAGTTTTAACTTTCAATCACTAAACTAACTAATAAGTTTTAAAACATTCTTGTTTATACATGCAAACTTTTAACGTAACGGAAGCTTATTCTTTTCAACCATTAGCGATATCATTTTATGTAAAATTCTTTTCGGAATTAACAATTCTTTTTAACTTATTTGAAAGAACAGAAAGTTCATATGATAAATTAAAACTACTACTAGCATTAGTGGTTTTTAATATAAATCTCTAACAGTAGCAGTTTTGCACTAAATAAAAGCAAAGTCTAGAATTGAGTTTATAATGGTAGTATAAGCAACCGATTCAATATTAAAAATTAATACGTACAATTATATTTATATTATTAGATTGCTAGCTCATTCAGTGATTTATATTGCAACATAAATTTGCAACCAGAGTTAGTTTGCACCGTCTTATGAGAACAATATCATAGAAACATGTTTCAATATTTCAAATCATTGGCTATTTAAGTTACTTTTCACTTGATCATTTCTTAATTTATTGGGTAAAAAGATTTAACTCTTGTGAAGACGTCATCATGTATAAACCACGTCTATTGGTAAGATTGTCTCATTGCGTGAAAAGATTTTGTACTAAAATGGGACAATAAGGAAATTTGCATAGATTGGAAATGAGAAATGATACATTCATATTCAAATTCAAATTCTTTACATACAACAGCAGTAGCATGAATGTTAGCATCAGTATTCAGTAGGTCTAATCCATTCCTCCATTCCTCCCTAATTGCGTCTTTTCTTTACTCTTTACAATAAACAAAATCTTAGCATCCATCACCAGGTCTAATCCATCATAACTAGGAACTAGCAAAAATTTTATATAAGGAGTAAGAAAAAAAATCGGACGAGAGGGGAATGGAAAGGAAAATGAATCCCAAGTTCAGGGCTCGAAATCCAAGCCACCGTGAACTGACCAAGAATTTTACTTGAGAGGCACCCGAACAAAGCATACATATCAATTTCCTAACCTTAAACTCTACTTTTTAATCACTTCTACAACGATGGACTTTTGTTCTCCCAGTATGTATTACAACACAGGCGGGAGCAACTTAACCTTTACCCCTTTACCATTTGAAGAAGATTTACAATGACTTATATCAAGAATAACGTAATTGCCTTAGATTTCATAAGAACAGCCTCGATTTTCCGAGGCAATCTTGCTGTCTATAGTCTTCTCCACCATCTTCATCGGAGCAGTGCCATGTGCGGGAAATAGAACTTTTATGCAAAATTAGGGGAGATGTGAAGACAATAGACCCATTTAGGAGGAAAATCAATATATCCATCATGATCAAAGTGAAAGACATTGTACCCTCTCAGGAACATTCCTAGGCATGGAATGAGCAGAAACATATCTCTGTGGAATAGGTTTGAAAAATGTTGCAGTTGCATCAGAGGATGATGATTTCTCGATCCCGTCAGCTTGACCTCGACCATGAAACCTTGCAAAACGATTAATAACAGAAAACCTCTCTAGATCCTGGCATTCTAGTCTGAAGTCCAGAATTGATGCCCGCTTGTCCAATCTGAGTAGTTGCAAATCAACATCAGTCATGACCCACAACCATATAGCTCACATAAAAGCACCGAGAGTACGGCACAACACAAAAACATGCTCTGACGCTATCAAAAAAATATGCCCCGACATACATGTCAAATTAGTAAAGTATGCAAAAAGTAGATTTTCTGTATTCAAAAGAATCGGAAAATTAATAGCAACCAAGTAGGTTAGCATTTATAGTTTAATAAGCCAATTGAAGACTAAACATGCCTGGAATTGTTGCGGATAATAAAGACCGCAAAAGACAGATTACAACCCAACTTTCAGGTACACCCCAGGAAACATCAAATTAAGCTAGTTCTAAACAGATTAACAGGATAAGAATTATTTTTGGTCAAAAGAAAACAATGAACTGAATACATTCTGACGGAAACCTCTTGTTCTGCACCACAGCACATGGAGCAAAATGAGGTGGAAAAAAAAATATCAGTAGGCTATCAACAGAGCACCAAAGAATAGTTACAGTATAAAACACAAAATAACAACGCCAGCGCTATTATCACAAAATAAATTACCTTAATAAATTATTTTCCAGCTCCTTTTCCCTAGTTACAAAATCTTCCACAGCTTTTGAGAAGTATTGGTCTTGTATTCTTTCTGAAGTTTTGACCTTCCCGCTGAGGCTATAAGAATAATCATGGTAGCAAAAGTCAAATTTGGTGTACTTGCATGATTTTAAGAACCAGCTTTAGTAAAAGAATATACAACAATTCATTGCCCCAAAGTCATAAAGTGGCTCCCATCTAAGGTGGGGTTTTGGAGGTAGTCTAATGCCATTAAGTGGTTCCTACCTAGGGTGGAGTTTTGGAGGGAAGAATCGGGTGTATGCAACTTTACCCTTGTTAGTGATAATTAATCACCGACAAAGAGGTTGTTTTTGATGGACCCTTGGTAGAAAATAGCATGTGCAACTTCACATGAATAAAAGTGCACATGATTCAAGGAAAAATTGATATTAGTAATCCAACATTTTACTCATCTGCCGTGAATAATCCCACCTTTGGATTATTTTTTAATAATCCCACCTTTGCACTTAGTTTGCTATCAGCATACTATTAGGGTATGCTGGTAGCAAACTAGAGGCAAAGGTTGAATTATTATAAAATAAAAAGTTATGCTAGTAGCAAACTAAGCGCAAAGGTCGGATTATTAACAAATAATCTAAAGGTGGGATTATTTACATCGGATGAGTAAAAAGGTTGGATTATTAATATCAATTTTTCCATGATTTAATGAGTCATTTTATCATAGTCCATTCTAATCCGAAACCTAAGAAGTATATATGTATGGCCCTATATAAATTTAGGAAAATAAAAGAATTCACAAGTAGAGCTTACGGATTTCCATTTTCAACTGCTGAATTACTATCCACGCCACAAACTAGGTTGCATGCATCACCTAATACAGATCTTGCAAGAGAGTATACAATGTATTCATAGTCGGAACTTGCATCAAGTGATAGAACAGTTGCTGAAGGGGGTTGAAACACTTGCTGCATAAGTTGAGTTGTTAAGAGTAGTCTTCTCTTTGGTCTAATTGTTGGCAATAGATCTTCACTGTTGTCAGTTTCATCTTCAACCTGCACCAGGATAAGGATTTCACTTCCTTGGTGAAGATGATAAATGCAAGAGAAAATATTAAGTACAAGACTAATTTACACACCTTTTCAATTAATCGATTGGAAGAATGAGCCCAGTCTACTTCTGCCGAACTGCGAATAAAATTCACCATATGCCAAGTGAATAATACTTTACAAATCAAACACTTAAATTCTAAGGTCTGTAGAAGTTTTCATCACAAATAGCTTCCAATATCAACGTAATAAAGCTCGCACATTATATGTTAAAAAAACGCTATTTTGAGGACAAGAAAAAAATGAAATTCATGATACCAACTTCAGCCCAAGACAAATAACTTTTGCTATCATAGGGAATGAAATATTTTCTAAGACAGGCAAACTAAAAAAATGCTATTTTTTTATAACCTTATGAACAAAGGATTAGTAACAGCACCCACCTCATGTTTTGAAGCCTCTTGAGACTCTGACCTATTTCTTTATTCCATGGAAGAAGATCCGATGTAGCAGTCTTCCGCTTCTTGGTCCTTGCAGACAATAAACTTGAAGCAGAGACATGAGGGACAGATGCATGTAGAGAAGAAACATACTCACTTGGAATATGTGATTTTGCAGCATCACAAGTATTAACAATTTGACTACCCTCTGTCACAGCAGCAGTCAACTGCTGTTCCACATTCTTCAGCATAGGAATTCTTGGCACATTATGCCCTGGTAACAACTGGCCATTTTTGAAAGTTCCATAATGCTCAAACCAGGATGGGGCCATCTGTGGACTAATGCCAGTATTCTCAGACCGACAAGTGACATTAGCAGTCACAGATTTCTGAGGATCATTACGACCAAATGAGGGGGAATCATGGGAAGAAACACTTTCATGTGGTAGCTGAAAAGAAGTATTTTGATCGCCTAGTTGTGGATCAAGACCATCATCATGTCCCTTCAATCTCTTTGATTCCCGATGGCTTGGATCAGAACCTATATTTCTCATATTTTGCATTTGATGCAACAAAGAGTAGCTGTTATGAGCATTATTATTTGGAGAAACATCCTGTAGACGCCTCACAGAAGGTTCTTCCAAAGAAACACCAGATTTCTTTACGGAAGGTGCTTCTGCTGTTGGGGACTCCCTAACTCCAGTACCTAGGGAACTTGAAGCATCAACTCTTATGGGAACATCTTGCTCATCTTTCTTCTGTTGGGTGAAAGGAGTTTCCGAAGCATCAGGTGCGTGAAACTGATACTTGATCATTTCAGGAGCTTTTAAAGCAGGGGAACCCAACAATTGTTGAGAAGTCCAAAGATTAGATCCTAGAGGTGACAGGTTATCCTTCCTGGGCATCCCAGCCATAACAGCATGAAGTGAGGCAGGCATTTGACGCATCAACGCACTCATCCCCGGTTGATTGATATCCCTCCCAGACAACAAATTGTGTGAATTACCAGCAGTGTGATTAGTTATAGCCTGAGGCTGCATTCCACTTAAATGCTGGTCATGGTAAGCATGCCTATTAAAAGACACTGTAGCAGATTGATCACTTGGCAACTTTCCACCAGGAGCAGTCAAGTGCTGATTTGGAAGAGGACTACTCAAACTGGAACTAGATGATAAACGAGCAGAAAGATTCTCTTTAAAGTTAGGAACTACACCATCAGCATCCTTGTTTCCCAACCCACCAGATTCATTCCCAGATTCCAATGGAGTTGGTTGAAGTGGAGAGGGTAAACATTGAGCAGATGACACAGATGCCAACCATGTATGTGTTTTATCTCCCTTTTCAGAAGCTACATGACCTGAACTAGGGGAATTAACAGTTCTTGAGGAGTTTTGAACAGCATCATTAAGATTCGAAGATGCAATTCCCTGAGAAGGAGGAGCCAGTTGTAAACTAAAACCATGAGATGTGGGAAACTGACCCTGGCTAGGTCCAGTGGGTCCACCAGCAGGTATGTCAGACAACCTATTATATTCAGTAGAGAATGTAGTACTTTGCTCCTCGGATTGATCAAGCTTGTGAAGAAGCTCAAGCATATTCTGGCTGCAAAATTTATATAGATTCATAAAAATAAAATAATCAGAACCAGGAACACTACGCATACCAAGAGGTGCTCAATCAGGCAATTAGTCACGCTTTGGTTTTTGACGTTTCAACTCCAATACTTATCAAAAATTTTATGTTCTTAATTAAAATGTCAACTCAAATTGATTTACTATAGTGTGGTTTGGGTTTGAATTAGTCGAGTCCATATTGAAAAACTCCACTCGACATCTGCATATCTATTAAGTATTAACTAGATTGTGCGATTCACCGCAACAGCCCACCATACGCAATTGCCTTCTAGATTATATATTCAAAAACATAGGAAAATCTTTATTATCACACAGTGGTTCCATGACTCAAATCAAGGTTCTCTAAAGGTAGTACCATTAGTAAAAGTGAAACCTTTCCTGGCAGAATATGTCCATTTTTGGTTGGAAACAAATTACATGGGAACTGGGACATAATAAAAAAGAAGGGGAGGAATAGAGTGCAATTGGCACTAAAAATATGAATGGAGCAAGTCGGATTTTCTAGGTGAACAGAAATTCCACTCATGTAAGTCGCAAGTCCCATGGGAAGAGAAAATACATATGGCCAAGAGCCAACCAAATACTTTCTGAAACAATTCCTAGAAAGCTCACAAGGATAACAAATTTTCTTAGAATCAAATTCTGAAAAGTGATTGATCTTTTTGTGAAGAAAATAAAGCCTATACTCAAGACCCAACAACATGATAGTTCCAGCTCAAAATTTAAGAAAATGGACAAACTCCTACAGTTCTAGTTCCTCCTTTTCTTTTCTTTTCCAAAAAATTGCATCTTCGAGTCAAAGATATTCAACACAAAATGATAGAAATTTGTTTATGCTAGTTTGGGCATGTCAAAGAAAACAAGAAAAACGCACCAGTTTTGTGCATCTTAGAAGAGGAAGAGGTAGGCTAAAAATGACGTGCAAGAGAGAAAAATGACATGAAGAATTGGGATTTGTAATAGCATATGACAAGAAATAGTATTAATGATTCAAACTTTTATCTATCGTCTCAAAATAAACCCTACTATTGGTTAGCTCAAAAAGATCCATATCATAGTCTGAATTATTAAAAGAAGGTTATCATAATAGTATGGATTATTTTGAGTTAAACAATAGTTGAGCTTATTTTGAGATGATGGACACAAGTTTGGATTATTACTATTAAACTTCCTTTCTAATTTGGTTTTACTTTTTGTTCCACTTTTTCCTACTTGGCAAGCTCTCTACTGAAATAAAGCAAGAGTCACTTTCAGTGAGGAGCATCCCTCATGTTTTGGAACACCTGCAAGACTTAAGTGAAAGACCCAAAAAAGAATAACACATGGGCCATTTTGAACATACAAGGACATTAATTCTCATGTTAACATAAATCAAGGCAACCCTAAAGTACTTGAAAATATAAGCAGAACTAATGGAAACCTATTCCTAACACACAGAAAAACAGATGCAAACAATCATCCATGTGATCAAGTACACAATCAAAACAACATACAAAAGAACATCTGGAAGTATATACGTACACCTTATGAAAATATTAAAACTAAGAGAGGTGAAATCAATCTCAAGTTAAATTTTTTGAACATGAAAATCAGGAAGCAACATAAATTGAAGGCCCCAGGATTTCCCTTAACGTATAGGGGATATAGATATATAATGTGAGAATGAAAATTCCACACAAAACATTACCTAGTAGGTATTTGTTGGTTTGAAGAAGAAATTTCACTGGATCTCAAAAATTGGGAAGAGATATTAGGCAAGAAGCCAGGATGAAAACCACCGGATGATACTCCACGTGAAGCATTACCAGGTCCTTGGAAATTAGATGTCCGACCCTGCAGCAGAAGAAAACAAACCATCTATGTTGACTGAAATTCATACTATACACATGCGCGGATGGCTATATGCAAGTATACAAGAGAAGGAGAAAAAGTGAGATGAGGGGAGGGGAATTGGCAAACAAGGAATCCATCTCTAACCTTCTCCATATCAGTGATGTTAGTGTTCAATGAACCATGAAATCTTGGGTTCAACTCTTGGCCTCTAATTCCTGTGGAGAGCTGAGTCATGGACGGTGAAAGCAAAACTTCTTTTTCTGGATGAGAAGAATCTAAATCCATATCCACATCTCCCATGGGATGATACTGGAATTTCCGGGCTACCAGTCCTCTTTTGCCAGTCTGATCTGATGGCTTCTCTTTGCCTCCGGAAAAACTACGTCGATCAGCAGAATTCGACCACATATTCTCTCTCGAAACACCAGCTGAGGCATTATGAGGAAAACTGCTGCGGTGGCTATCACTGGAACTCTCCCTTCTATCACTATTTTCTGACTCATGCATCTCAACAGCTCCACCATCAGGGCTATTACCTGAAGATTCCAATATAGGTCCTTTACTCAAATTATGACGGTCCCTTACAGAACCCTCCAATCCAGATTTTCCAGAATTAACTGGTTTCCAAAAATCAAGATGTTGACTATTAGGAAGTTTTTGGCTAGATTCAAGGTTGACTTTCATATTGCTCAAACCTGATGCACCAGTATCATCTTTTGGATTGACAAATCCACCATCCATTTTAATAGTAGAATTTGGAACAGGATCAAACCTTGAAGCAGAACCAGGACCTGTATCCATGTACATCTGCATGTTATGATCTTTCTCAAGCAAGTTATTTTGGTAGCTAGAGGATATACCTCCATTTTCTGGCGCAGATCCAGTGAAATTTGAAGCGCTTGGTCGACTAGATTGTTGAATATTGTTATGCAAAAACGTATTCTGCTGATGGCTCCAAAAGCCAACATCCGCCCTGGAGCAATCTCTAGAAGTATTAGAATTTTCAACCAACCCCTTCTGTTCTGCATGTGACTTCTGCTGACTAATTTCCAACCATCTCCTTCCTTCATGTGCATTCATACTTTCTGTTTGTAGATATTCTTTCTTTTGATTTGGAAATGGCTGCTGTTCCCCAGAACTGTTCACATAATTAGGATTTGTGTTTGCATTATATGTGCTCACATTACTGGTACCAGGTTGGGAACCCAGTGAGCCTCTCTGGGAGCTGTCAGCCAAATTCCGTTGTGATTTCTCATTAGCATGAGTAAATGAAGGATGCTGACTGCCAGATTGTGATCTGGTGTTCTGAGAGCCTAGACCATTCCATTCTTCCTGCATCCCTACATCAGTACTAGAGGTTTCTCCAACAGCAGACTGCATCAGAGCACTCCAGGTCCCACTTTGTACCGAAGAAAAGCCATTGAGGAGATCTGTGGCATCCCCACTACCTGCAAGTGATTCTTCACCAAATGCGTCCCAAATAGAAGTATTATCGTCATTGCCAAACAAAATCTTTTCTTCAGTTGGATCTAAACCAATAGCAGTTTGCGAAGAACACTGATTTACAGATTTTTCAGTTAGCATGTCTGAAACCCCAGAAAATCCTTGTCCACCACGTTCAGACACCGGCATGTTCCTCTGCTGCACCTGAGTCAGGCCTCCCGAATTAACCTCATGTCCTATATGCTGACTAGAAGCCTGTTCAAACGATATTTTTCCATCAGATCCATATCTGGAGACCACATTACCATTCTTCACATTCATCTGCTCTGCAAGTGAACCATATTGATTTCCAGAAAAAGTACTGGGAGTTGGAACCTGAAGCATTCCAGATTTATCGGTATTGTTCTGATAGAACGCATTAGAACTTCGTGAACCAGAAACAGGAACCCCATACAAAGACTGTGAAGCTTGCTGAGGAACCATACCCAAAAATTGCATCCCTTGGCTATGATCTGGGGTAATCATAAATCCATTAGAATATCCTGGCACAGAAGATGACATACCTCGTTGCTGCCAGTTAGAATTGCCAGGCATGACTGGAGGGGGCCATGCATAGTTAGATGTATCGCGCATAGGATTGCCATTAACAGCAGATTGATGCTGCCCTGCCGCCTGATTTATAAAGGGAGAAATGTGGTTTGTTGCACTTCTTTGTATTGCTTCCGATTGTTGAAGCTGTTGATGCCTCTGTAGCTCTTGCATCTGTTTCAGCATGAGTTGCTGCTGCAATTGGGTATCATTATTACCAGGCTGTTGCTGAGATAATGACTGCAGAATTTCTGTTTGCCGGCCATTCATATGCTGTTGGCCACCAAGAAAATTGAAATTCATTGGTGACTCTGAGCCTCCAAAACTTCCAGAGTTAGACTGATGTGAACCACTCCTCTGATGTGATTCAAGAACAGAGGGATTCCTTGTCATCATATTGTGTCGATCAGGTTCTGTGTTCACACCCAGAAAATTAGCCTCATTCTGCCTTGGATGGCCAACTTGAGATGGATGCATATATCCATTCATATTCAACTGCTGAATCTGTGATGAACCTTTCACAGATTCAGGTCTTGAACCTGGCCGAGTGAAGTTCAACCCATGAGGACCCAATGAGAACTGATGGCCTTGACCCCTCTCTACGTCTACATCAATTGTACATACCAAGAAGAGTATGACAAAATTAAATGAAAAAAAATACAAAATAAACTAATAGAGCAAGCAATATCAAACCTTGAAAAAAGAGAGGAAAACCGAAACCAAAATGTTAGTTACCTGATTGTTGTGCACTGTAATTCTCAGAACCAGAATTTACAACCCCACCAATCTGTCTCTCGCTTCCACTCCATATATTGTTATTAAACAATGGCCAATTTGACGCAACTTGTGTATGATGTTGGTCCTGCGACAAGCTACCTTGATCAAAGAAATTGTGGACCCTGTCACCAACTTCGTTTCCAGGCATAGATTATTATTCCTACTGTAATCCTTCAGAAGCTTACACACATGTCAAAACAAAGCTACCTGATACAGATACAAAACTGATCAAATATTCACAATTTCAATATTTGATGAAAGTTCAATGCCAAAAGTAAGCAGAATCATTTGCGCAAAACAGACTCGTTTTCAGGTGATTCAAATAAGGATCCTACATCCATATCCTCAAAGCTCCTGACATCTCATTCCACAACCATCACTAGAGCTAGAGTACATCAATAAGACCAAAATGATCTAATATCAAATACAGAAAAACTACCAAATGCATGTTACATGCATGCCTACTAGCTAGACACATGCACAATCGCTGACACAAAACACATGGCTAGGAAAGATTAGTATGCAAGATTAATCTCACTTTACATACATCGAGAACAAAGCTCCGACCAGCTTCAAGAAATTACTTCAATATCGGCATAAGCAAGTATATATTACTATGTTTAAACCAACTCTGAACTGAAAGCCATAAGGAAATTGTAGATGATTTCATCATCTAGTAGCATCAAGTAAAGATGGACTCACATTCCTGGTTCTAGCAGTTTAAAGCTTCTATGAAAATAAATATAGATTATGGAAACAACAATTTTCCAATTTTACAGTTAGATACTTCATCATATTCTTTCCAAAGAAGGCAGAAATAGACTCTCCAATTATCACTCATATGTCATATCCAGAAAGCTAGTACAGACCTTCACCATAGAAAAAAATAAATTACTATTTGGCGGTTACTTGTAAAGAAAGAAACCAACAGAGAACTTTAGGGATAGCGTCCACTTTCCAAGCTTTTAATTTCTTTTTTAAAGACTTTTTATAGTTGCAATCAAGTTTCTAACTGATAATTGCCTTCCATTGATTCTATTAATCAATTATTCCAAAACATTTCAAGGCCATGCGTCCATTAATGGCACACCCTGGTATCTTATAAAAGCAATATCTATTACTTATCAGAAAAATATAATTCTTCATAAGTTACATGTACATCTCATAACATATTTACATTATGGATTATTACTCAAGTTGTGATCAAACAGCTCTTTGAGTTTTCACTTTACATTCCCCAACATAGACGTAAAAATTATACGTCACCCCAACGTTGCCTAGCCGATTCACAGACTAATATTTAAAGCAAGACACCACTTTGATTATAAAGCTATACAAGTTCCAAACGAACATATTAAAAACAAGTTAAAGTAAACAAAGGTACAAGCACTTACCATCAGACATTAAGAAAAAACCCTGAATCCCCAAAAACTATGAGCTGGATATCAATGGATTAACGTGCTCCTTGCAACAATTTTTCATATCGAAATTTGCAGACACTTGTTCTTCAATGAGCACACATTGCAAGTACACAAAAATTACCAAGATCATTAAGTTCCAACTGAAAACTTAGCATTATAATTATCCTAGCCACTTCCTATCCCTAACACAGAGATAAGAAGTGATCCATCCATTGGTAAATAATTCATATTACCAATCAACTCATACTCAAGAATATAATAAAACCTTTAAAACAAAAGTCCTTTCAATTCTCTGCCCTTCACTCATTTTCAACGGGGGAATCAAGGGACACTTCACCACAATTCATCACAGTTTTTGTAAACGCGACAAGTTATTGGTCATCATAAATAATATGTGAGCCTAAATAGGCAAATTCAAGCAACACACCCCCAAACAATTCCTGAAATACAAAGCTAAAACGAAGTTCCTATTATGACAACATAAGACTTCAAGCTAAGAACTAACTATAATTAAAGAATCATAATGCACCTAATTTCATCGATCAATACTACTCCACTACTATTCGAAATGTGGAGCAACTATGGGCAGACTTCTACAAAGAAAACCATTAAAAAAGAAAAACCTTGACCGTAGTTGATACCATAAATGTGAACCAAGAAATGTGTAATTAACTCTCATACAACTTGAATTACTAAAATAAAACAATGTATTCTCCTTGAATCTTGCAAGCTCTTCATAGTTCGCATTCTAAATTGGAGGGTTTCGAAGGTTGATTATTTTTAAAAGTGGTATATTTATGGACATAAGTATCACACTATAATATGCTAAGGTCTATGAAAACTCTGAACTTCTTTATGGGCATAACCCTAAAACTTGCAACTTGCAACTTGCAATGGGAAGCACAAGAACCTAGAATGAGAGTGTATTTAAAAATTGCCCATGACTTGCACACAGAGGGAGAGGAAGAGAGTCAAACCCATTGAATAAAAACAAGGCCGCATCGCATCGTATCGCATCGGCCACGTTGTAAAGGTTTTCAAAACAGACGAAACGATATTTCCCGCGTTGAAAGGTGTAAAAAAACCGCTTTTTGGGCCGCATTAAGGGATATCTTATGGTTTCAACCGATATTTAGACGATACGATAATCGCAGCACTCCTGTCACCGCAATCGCAACTGTTACCGCATTTTTACACTATGGTCAAACCTAATACCCACCTTTTTACCCTTGTTGTGAGACCACCAATGTGGTACACCCTTTAGCCTACAACAACCAATGTGAACCCACTTGCCACCATTCTCGTTGCTAATACTACAAAGGTGGAGAAAGTAACCGAGTAAGTGAACTATAAAATCACACATCTCAACAAAAGCACCAACCTCGATAAACTAAAAACCTAATCCCATTCTAAATATATAGTAAGTAACAACTCCATACACATGAAAAATACATTAATTTTGATGACAATCAACGCAATATAACAAAAATACTCTTTTGGACATTGTATCTTCAAGGGCATCTGAGGTTACTATGCTAATACTTTTACATGTCAAAAAAGGACACTCCACTTGCACCTAACATGAGAAAATTTTTTCTAAAGTTTCCTCTTCAATAGCTATTTCTATACTAGTACTACTATAATAAATCCTTTAATACAACCTGAAACATTCCTTGCAAAGAGCACCACGGATCATATAGTATTTAATTTGAATCCTCATCTTTCCCACAGTTAAAACTTTGCTTATGCAATTACGATTCCCGAAAAGAGTAAAATTTAAAAGAAAAAATTCACCCTACCTCATAATCATAGAAAATGCTAAACATTACAATACACCCTCAAGAAAAACGCTATTAACTCAGCATTGAACACTATCAACAATAAGTCACTTACACGTGAAAACAAAGCATAAAAGCTCAACCAATACTGCTACAAGAGGTACTATACAAAAAAAAAAAAAAAAACTCACACTTAGCACCAATACATGTAACACGTCCTTTCAAATAGACACTAGTAGTAGTAAGTAGTAACAGATAATTTTCTGGAAATCAGTAGACTACAAGAGTATAACTGACTGCCCTCCCTCAACATCTGCACTATACCTCACTCCAGTAGCAAAACACTGAGCTGATAAACCATTAAACTAATATGCTCGTCGTAAGCTCTGATGCCTTAGCTAGTGTTTGTCACCTTATTCAAAAATTCAACAGTAAGTAGCAAAATACAAGCATATGCATTAAAATCAAAACACAACTACTAGAGATGCCAAACATTAATAACCACGATATTAATCACACATCATTCTTCAGAATTTAGACAATCATACAACAAAGTATACAGAACAAGGATTATTATTTATTTATCAACCTGATGCTCGCTGAAAACCCTAATTTGGGGAAAATTAGTTACGCACAAATGAAATTGAAAACCCTAATAAATTGAAATCTAACAAATTATGCAACAATTCCTTAGCAATCGAGCTACATATAAACTCCAGCAATCATAAATTCGTTAAGAAGATCGAATTAAACAAAAGAAATGATCGAAAAATTTTAAAAATAATTTAGCAAAAAAGTAAAAATATACTAAAAATGGAAAGATAAAGATAAAAATCACTAACCATTAAGAGAATCAGAGAGATCGAAAGGAAAGAGATGACAGTCGAAGAGAAGAGCGGATGAGGGTGTATTTTGCATTGCTGTACTCTTTTCTGCGCTTCAGAAACCAAAACCAAAACACTCTTTAACAAAATAAAATCCAATTTATTTTATTTTTTTATTTGGCCTCCTATGATTTCTTTGCCATTATAAAGAAAAATTGAAGCTAAACCCCTCACTTCAACATAGCTGATTGCCTAATAGTCTAATACTATTATTGGCTTGCTCAGCTCTTTTTTTTTTTTTCTAAAATTATGGATGGGATTCCTGTGTTATTACACCTTATTTTTTATACCCATGTGTTTTTTTAAATTTTAATGACACTTTTTAAGTTTTTTCCGTTAAGTTGCCGTTAATTTTTGAATTTGACCTAACTATGATTAATTTCTTATTGCTTATATATCCACATGATTCCATTTCAAACACACGTTTTTTCTTCTTCTATGGTTGCTTCTTCAAGATATTCATCATTTTGCAATAAGGTTTATTCCGGTACTTCTAGAAGACCACTTGGAAGCCTTAGTTTTAATTCGCTCTCTAGACCCGACACAATTCAAAATCAACTTCAATCTCATTTTAAATATACTTTATTTATTTGAACTTATTCTAAACATATTTATAACCTATCAACTAATTCAAACCTAATAAAAAAAATTCTATAATATTGACAAACTCTACGCATTAATGAGTTTTTATACTAGTAAATAGGAGTACTAAAGTAAAAGCTATTGGAAAATAACAAAAGGTAAATTTTTAGAGATTTTGATAAATGACTGCCTTTTATGGTTGTAATTTGAAGACACAATACTTTTTGACAATAGTTTGTTACTCGTCATCTACAAAGCGTTAAGATTTCCTTAGCTAATTAAGAATATTCATAAATTATGTATTTTTGTAATGAAAAAAATTTTCTTTACTTAACCGAGTAACGTTTGTTATCAACAATTACACATTAAAAGCATATTTAATTATTAATCAACTAATTATCAATTGACACATCACGTGAGTAAAATACTCGATAAGTAGGTGTAGCTAAATTCTTTTTTAAATTGATACATTAAAGCCACATTTCTTAAATAGCCCTATTATAACGTCTTTGGAACTTTGTAAATATACTTGAATAATATTTGATTACTCATTATATTATACATTAAAGCCACTATACCTTAAATATTTCAATTTCAACCTAAAGTAATACTTAAACATATCAATTAAAGTAACATTTCAATTTGAAATTTTGAATCTATATTTGATCAACTGTGGCATTAAACTTGTCAATTTCTACCTAAATATGGTTCTGTTCACAATTTGAGAACAAGTTAATAAAATATTATTATTTATCATTTTATGGATGAATTTTAACCAATAAATGAATGGTCAATAATATCAATTTACATATTAAAAACATAAATATCAAAAACTAAAGAAAATATAGTAAAAAAAATTCAATACAAAAAATACAATGTAACTGCAAGTATTAAATTTAACAGTATTAATGATTACCAAACATGCATCAATTATAACATATTGTTTGTTTCTCTTATGATGTTAACTAATATCAATCATAAACAAAATAAATGAACTACATAACAACATACAATTTATTACTTATCACTGTCAATTATTATTAAACATACATTAATAATGACCTTATCTTGTTTCTGTTATGATGTTAACTATATCAATTATAAACAAAATAAATGAACTATATAACAACATACAATTCAATACTTATCACTGTCAATCATATTAGGTAGTAACTGATCACTTTAACGTTAAAATTGATCACTTATATGTTCAAATTGAAATTTTTACTTTAATTGATATATAAAAGTACTACTTTAAGTTGAAATCGATATATTTAAGGTCAAAATTGATACCTTTAAGAGTAAAATTGAAAAATGTATAGAGAAATGAAAAAAGCTGATGGACTCCATGTTGGGCCGTGTCTTATTCTAAGACGATCATACCCAAGATCTGCTGTCTTTTTAATGCTTGTGGTCCTTACTTTTCTCCAATCAAATTTATTATTCAATTAAATAATTATCCACTATCTAAAATATTCTTTTACTTTTTTTATTCTCGTGAATATTCATTTTGAGAACTTCATTAGAAAACGGAGAGAGTATAATCTCTCACCATGATAGATCCACCCTCCCATACAAAAATTTGTGATATTAAATTTATGTTTATTTAACAAACCCCTAAATTACACCCATATTTACAACGGTTTTGAATTACACAAATTCTTTTGAGAGATGGTTTCTTTGAGATAACATCTCTAATTAGGTTGGCGAATAAGGAAAAATATAGAGTAAATATAAGCAATAAGGTTTAATGGATTGGGCCCGAAGACATACCTCAAAAAATTAAAAAATACAAGGTAAGATTTATTTTTTAAGAAGAAGATATAAATTGCATATAGTCGAATCGAAGGGCCAAGGGGAAGGGGGAAGCTTTGAAGGCCAGTGCCGTGGTGATCGGTGGAGGATTCAATATCAATAATCAGTATCATCAATCAATCAATATCAATAAATCTATTACTAATTACTAATTACTATTACTAAAACTCTGAAAGTGAGGACGTAATTTGGAAAACCACAGAGTAAAGAGAGCGCAAGAAATTGTGAACGATGAAGGAGGAAGAAGAAAATCGTCAACAAATGATGGAGAATCTTTTCGGAGTCAATTCCGAAGACGAAGATGAAGAGGAGGAAGTTGATTCCGAGCATGAATCCAACCATCACCGCCCTAATTATATCTCCGTAAGTTTTGAATTGATTTCATTGGGTTCCTTAATGCTTCAATTTTGTATTCGTAGTTCAACCAGACTTGTAGCCGTCAATGTAATTGTTTTGAAATTTTAGGGTTTGATTAGGTGATTTTAGTTATAGACTGATTGTTCAGAAACCATCAATACTTTTATCAGTAACTGATAGCTATTTACTAATTTTAGGGTTTTTCCTGTTTTCATTTAGGGTATTGAATGCGGTTTAAGCACGGTTCTATTCTTTATTTGATTATTTGATACTGAGGTTCACAAAAGTTTTATCACTCTGCGAATATTATGTTGACTTAGAGTGTGTTTTATAACATTTTATTAGAAATTAGAGTGTGTTTTATTTGGCGAAAACATTTTATTAGAAAACAATTTTCCATGAAAAAATAGTTTTTCCGATGGAAAATGATGATTGATTATTGCTCGTTTGTTTGGTTTAATGTAAATTATTATGTTAACAAGGGAGAAATAGAGACATCAGTTGTGAGTGAGCAGAGGAAAATTGATTCTATTCACTTTTTAAACGAAAATGTTTACGATGGGTGGACAACTACTTTTCATCATAGTTTTCCATTTAAAATCCCTTACAGTGGACAATGGGGGAAATAGTATTTTGGTTAAGCATTTTCTTCTCAAACCAAGCACCCTCCAAGGATGGACAGGGATTCACATGAACTGAGATTATATTAAATGAGTGATTGGATTAGAAATAGCCGCTTCTTTGTGAACGCAAATACAGGAGAGTATGTCCAGGGAAACGAATTTCCATCGTGTTTTTGTCATGTCTTTGACATCACATATAGACATTTCTATTATACTTTACTCTAGAACTTGATTTTGTTGTTTTAGCAACCTCCTAAAGTTCCATTATGTTTTTAAATATTTATGTTACAAAAGCGTTGTAACATTGTCTTTGGTGCTGTATTGTTCTTGGATTAGGATGAAAATGATGGAGGTTTTGAACAAGAGGTTGAAAATGAAGCTTATGTAGAGGGGCAAGGTGAGGCAGAAGATCAAAGTGAAGGTGAATACCGTGAAGAAGAGCCTGAAGTTGGAGAAAGTGAAGGTGAAAGGGAACAAAGTTCCCATGATGTAGAAATAGATGAGCAACATGAAGAAAGTGAGGCAAGAGAAACCGATAGTGATGATAAAGAAGGTTATGCCCAAAAGGTGGTGACTAGTAGAAGAAGGGATGTCATTGAAAGTGGATCAGAAAGGTCTGATGATCAAGAACCCCATTACATTGACCCTGAAGATGAAGAAGTTGGTCAGACCAGAAGTCATGGGTGAGTGAAATGCATTGCCATCTTATTTTTTTCTTGCGTTAAATGTTTGTTGCTCTTCCACATGATTCTTGAACTGTTTTCCTTGGTGAAATTTTTTTATTTCAGGTAATGTTGACTATGGATTATTATTTATATTAATATTTTGTGCTACTTTTATCATAAAGATACAAAGGCAATTGAGCAATTGAAGTGTTAATCTATGTGATTCATGTTTGACTCCAATCCATCACAACTATTTTTCTTGTACAATTTGTGCATAAGAAGTTTACTTTTAAATTTAGAAAGTAGAACTCAAAAGCAAGAATCCTAGATACAACAGATTTGATCAGCCTTCGTTCCATGGTTTTAAGCTGAAAACACACATTTAGATGTTTAATCCTTTAGAGTAATAGAGTGTGTTGTTATATTGGATTTGCGTTCAGTCCCAACCTATCACAAGTTTCTTTAAGACGTGGTTTTCAGTTTCCAGCAGCATAAGAGTTGGGAACTAGAGGGATATTGTGTAAGCCACGATCTCCTTATGCATAAGAGATGGTTTACGGTCAAAGTTTCTAGACAAAGTATTATCAATGATCATATTTAATGTCAAAGAAATCTTAGGAGTACCAACCTAGCATCAAAATATGAAATATCTATAACATATCGATCACTTAGATAATTTAATGACTATTTAAATATTACATTTCGATATCACAAAAAACATCTTGATTGATTGCGCGCAGTATACATGGGATATATATAATTTCTCTGATGGTATGTAAAATTAAAGAGCTTTTCTCTAGAAACTTTAATCCTTTAGGTCCGAATTCTAAGGTCTTAGAATGGTGGAGCAATTGCCATACACTCTATGATTGACTTAAGTTAGTGAAGGTTAGTGGAGACTGTGATGGGGTTTAAACTTAGAAGTAAGACGTTATTGGCTGAAGGTTGGGGCATTGTTTTAATGGCTTGCTAAGTTAGCTAATTGGTTTTGCTTGGCTGGGATTAAAAATAGACGTAAAAAGAAATTGGCCGAGGGTTTATGAGAAATACCCTTTCAGAATCCTAGTTTTCAGGGCTAAGTTTGTGATTGCGTGATGTTATTATCTTGTACATCATCCAACTTTCAGGTATGCATTAGCTTTGAATTTTAGTTTAATGGATTTACTTGATAGGGAATCTCCTGAAGAGGAGAGGGATCTTACCCACCCTGAAGCTCAATCAGCTGCTGAAATCCGTGAAGTATTTGGAGAGTCTGATGAAGAATTGGCAGATTATGGTGCTCAGCATGATATGGAGCAAGTAATTTTTCTCTTGTACAACTATTATGTAGTATAATTTTTTTTCATTTGCAGATGTTGCTTCACTTATCATACATATATTTTTCACATGCATAGTGTTGACACATTTTCTCTTTGTTTCGTAGAGATCCCCTATCGAGGAGGAGGAGAGCTATGAGAAGAATTTGAGGCCAGATGATTTAGTGCGTGATGAGGATGCTCAATATGGGTCGGAAGAGGAAATTGAGGCTAAACTTAAGGAGAAACCTGTTGGCCCACCAATGGAGTTAGAAATACCTTTGCGTCCACCACCTGCATTGCCAGACAAGGTTATAATTCCTATACTTATTCCGTATATGCTATATTTTTAGGCACATCATCAATAAATCAAATCAATTTATTGCGTCTGATTTTATCTTTTGTTGTCTGAACTTGGGGGTTAATGATGGCGTTTTGAGGGGATACATGATATTTCTTGGTTCGAGTATTACCAAATGCTATTTTCTGCAAGATTTTGGTTTGATGGCTTTCTCTATTTTTTTTAATACATAACTCTCACTAGTACTGGTAGAATTTTATTTTTGGATTGCTGGTGATCATTATATTATTTTCAATTTATACAATACAGTCAAAGTTGTACCAACTGTGGGATTTACTGTTCGTCAAATTGCACTAGGGTACGACACTGTTTTGCAAACCCAATTGTCATTCTCACTTTCGCCATTGAAGCTTGCGAAGCAGATGAAGGGAAAAATACTAAGGGAAAAACACTATGAAAAGAGAGAAGAAGAAGAAGAAAAATAAAGAAAAATATTGAAAAGAAGAAAGCTTACCTATGCTTTCATTGTGAAGAAACGGAATAGAAAAAGGGAGAAGAAGTCGGCGCCATTACTCCTACTATTCTGAATTTTTTATGTAGTTAGGTTAATTTTGACCTACTTCCACTTGGCAAAAATCACGTGATTTGAATTTTTTATTGTTTTCTTTTGTTTTATTTTTCCTTTCTCTTATTTTCTCTTAACTTTTTTTAAAACTTATTTTTTAATTTTTTTTTCTTCCTATTACTCTTTGCTTTAGAGTAAGAATGCTTGCATATCTTTTAAATTTTTTTGCCGTATTCTCGTACCCGAATCCAATAATAGGATTGTGTTCGCGTATCTTAGAATTCTAAAATAGTCATACCAGACACTTGGATCCACACTCGTATCCGATACCCGTACCCGAGTCCAAGTAACATAGATTATGATATAGTTGCTCCACATCTTCTGCAGCTTGCAAAACCTTTGTTTCATGCAATTTCCTACAAAAGTAAAGTTAATTTTTTTGCGCAATTGGGTAAGGAGATAACTTTAATTTTTAACATTATCATGATGGAATTTGGTATGGTGCTAAGGAGCTCATCTGATATCTAGTCACTAATGGAATTGCATTAAAATTCTGTAGTTGTGACTCTCAATACTATTATGTTGGTATTGTTTGTAGAGTATATTTGAATTCTTGGTGCTAGGTTTGATCAGGGCCAAACTTCCAGTCAATGCTGTCAACTAAAAGCATTCAACTTATGTATACAACTATATGTAATTTTTTTTAAAGCGACAACTATATATACTTGAAGATACTAATAGATGTGTTAGTTAAATTGGTATGAGCTTTGATATGTGACAATATCGACCCAGGTTTAACCCTTATTAAGCATATTTTCTCAATATTATTGACATCATTTGATTGTGTTCTAGTTAAATTGGTGTCTCCTACTCATATTCTCCCATTTATTCTAGCTGATTGGTGTATGCGTCATTCACCAAGTATCCTAGGTTGTTTGTTGAAGTTGATGCGCCATTTAAGAGTGTTGTCTATTGTGTCATTTATCTTTCTGTAGGATTATAGGAATCCAATTTGTCATTTATGATTGTTGTCCATTGTTTCATTTATGGTAATTTAGGAATTTACATTTTTCATTTATTATGTTCACGGATATGTTGAAACTTTTGTATTGCTTGACAAATTAGCCATTGTATTATGCTTACAAATGAAGAATTTAATCACCGCTTGAGCATGCTACATATACTACTAATTGTGAGTGGAGATAGATGGCTTCTTGTTATTCAAAATTGATAACAGATGCAAATTATATGGATTCATTTGGCAGATGAACATGATTAGGGTTTCAAATATCATGGGCATTGATCCTAAACCATTTGATCCTAAGACATATGTGGAAGAGGATGTTTTTGTGACTGATGAATCCGGTACAAAAAAGCGAATTCGCTTGGAGAACAACATTGTGCGTTGGAGAACTGTGAAAAAAGCAGATGGAACAATATCTGTAAGTGATACAATTTTCACTTATACTGGATGGATACATTCATTTTATGCATACAATTGATACAATACTATAATATAATCACATTCTTTGTTGCTTGGCCTTGTATTTTGGATTACTGGACCGTAAAATGCTGCCATAGAATACTGGTTTGACTTGACATAAAGAAAAGGAAATTGAATCTATGCTAGATTGAAACTTGCACTTGAGAGATTTGCTATGACATCAATTGAGACATTGGCTCTTTTTTTAGCTAGTGATTTGGTGGGTATAGTGATGGGATTATGGGAATCAAAATACCTCTGGTCACCTTCTTGTGGCCTACGGCCAATTTATTCCTTTACGTTTATTCTCCTATTGTTAATTTGATAATTTTAACCAGAAGGGCAACATGAACAGATTGGAAGAAAATAGGGAGGATAAAAGCATTACAAAAGAGGGAGAAACAAAATAAAAGAAAGAAGTGGAATTTTTAATTAATTTTTGAATGGCTTGCCATGGAAAATTTAACTCCTATTATTTCTTCTTACTTCAACTCTAACTCTAAATTCGTATTACCAGAAATTATTTTAACAACTATTGTAACAAATTAAAGAAAGTAGGTATTTGGGTGACGACACGTTAATGAAAGCTTAAACAAACAAATGAGAAGCAACAAATTTCTAATTCGTACAAACATGTATTATTTTGATTGTAATCAAGCTTAAATGTGACCTTTATGTTCATCTAGTGACCATAACAAACTTCTTACTTTTAGATAACGCTAAATGTAACTTCAGTTGGATTGGAAAATGCTATTTTTTTCCTTGTGTAGGCTTGGTTTTAGTGTTGTGCTTGTCTGATATTTCTTTTTTCTATTATATTTTTTTATCACATTTACATGTCTGGATTTTTTTTATTTTCAGTATGAGAGCAATGCCCGCTTTGTGAGGTGGTCAGATGGCAGTCTACAACTTCTTTTAGGGAACGAGGTTCTTGACATAACTGTGCAGGATGCTCAGCATGATAATGCATACCTATTCCTTAGACACGGCAAGGTTAGTGGATGTTTTCTACTTGCCCTTGTTTTCTTCTCTCTATAGTTTATACTTTCATTAAGTGGCATTTTGAAAAGTTGTCTCATTTTCTTTTAAAAAGTTGGGGATATTGTAGTGCAATTTTTCATTTGAAGTATGTGTGAGTGGATATGAATATGTAATGACTTGGGTCAAGGGTCCAAGGGCATTATCGTCTTTTCACTATTATTAGTCTTTGTATTGTGTCAATTAGATTAGTTGTTATTTTTGTAGTTGTCTCTTGAGGCTTAGGCTATATAAAGAGCCATTCTTGTAATAAATGATTGGCTTTTGAATATTAATAAGAAGGAATTGGTCTTTTGGGAGTTAGTGGGCAGACTCGAAGTGTCCATTTTATCCAGTTTCGGTAATGGGTCCGACTGTTTTGTTACAGAATAGAAAAAGAGAATATATGTAGATGATTATTAAAATGGATTATGGTGGTTGTAGAATAGTTTTGATGTTATGTTCTTTTGAAATGAAGTTTTAGATGTTAACAAAAGTATTATATTGGGTTTGAATAATGTTTGGATTCTAATAAAGTAAAATTTAGAGTAAAAGACAACCACAGTAAACATTCAAAACCTTTGAATTACTTCTACATAAATCATTGATAGCAAAGTTCCCAAACAAACCATTGGCCTTCATCCCATAGGGTTGCTAAATATTTAACCTTATCCCTAACAACATTTAATTGAGAGAAATGATCCTTGAAAATGCGCCTAATTTTTGACCATATTGCCCAAAGTGTAGCTAAGATGTTTTTGGAAACTAAAGGAGTTCCAAAGTCTTGAGATCCCTAATCTTTGCAAAGTCGTAGTGTTTAATCTAATGGAGATCCTTGATACACTGGTACAACTGAAGACTCATATTTAAAAATAAAACCACATCCCTCTTGCAAATTACAATGTGGGAAAAGATGATCGTTATCATCCTTATCCCTGGAACACATGATACACCGTTGTGGGCAAAGAGAATGGTGGGGAAGTCCTTGTTTGGAGATTTTCCATAGTATTGAGTTTGCCAAAAACCACAAGCCAAGAGAAATTTTTAACCTTGCCAGGGGTTTTAGCCTTGTTTTGGTTTATATAGTTGATTCCATATTGTTGGCATAATTACTTTGTCAATGTTGTCATTCTAAACATTGGATATAAGGATATAATAGGTATTTTAGTACTAATTAGCTATAGTCTATGGAGAGAGCAAACTAGTATAAATAGGAATGGGAAATTAGGATGCAAGAGGAGAGAATATTTTGTAAACACTTTTGGTGAGTTTATACTCAATCATGGGAGAGTAACAAGCGTCTTGAATGCTTGTCCTATCTTTAAATTTTCTATGTTCTATTGTAATCTTTGATTTACGGTAATACAAGATCCATAAAAAACGTAACCTTAGAGATTTACAGTTTCTGATACCTAGGGTGTTCTTAGCTTACATTCTTACCCATGTGTAACCTTAGAGATTTGATGTTGTTAGACATCGAGTCACCTATCAAATTTCTATTCTGGAGTTGCTTTCCCTAAAATGTGTTTCTTGGATATAATTGTGACAGGGAATTCTACAATCACAAGGAAAGATTCTCAAAAAAATGAGATTCAGGCCATCATCTCTGACATCCAAATCTCATCGGTTGCTGACTCAAATTGTGGATTCAAGGCATAAAAAGGTTTACAAGGTTAAGAACTGTATTACTGATGTTGATCCTGAGAGGGAAAAGGAGCAAAAAGAAAGGGTAAGCAGTATTATCAAAACGTTTGCTCTTTGATAAATTGTAAAATTGTCTGTTTGTAAAAATTCTTTTTTTTTTTGCAGGCTGAAAGTCAAACTATCAGAGCCAATTTGCTTCTTAACAAGAAGCGGGAAAGGGTCAATCGGAAGTACACAAAATCGATGGACAGAGGACGACGACTTTCTCCTGGATTTTTAGAAGATGCACTTGAAGAAGTTCGTCATACTTGCCTTTTTGTGTATTCTGTTCCTGCAATTTTGGTTAATTAAAATGGTCAAACTTTGAGGTTACTTCTTGTCAAGTGATCCAAGTCCAGTACACCTCTTCAATAAGGTGTTCAAGCGTTTTAGGCTAGAATGACTAAAACAGGTCCTAAAACTTGTCCAAATTAGATATTTGACAACTTGTTCCCTAAGTTCAAAAAGTGAAGTTATTAATGGTTTCTTTTTTTGAAATGAAGTTATAAATGGTGTCAAGAATGACTACACTAGGTGTTAAATTCACCAAATTACGACCCTTGTTTATTTGAATGTCAAAACAGCATAATCTGATTTTCTTGAAACTCAAAGACCATTGACATGAGGCAGTCCATCTCTTTTCTTAATCTTTATTTCTTAAGTTAAACACATTGTTTTTAACTCTAACAGGATGATGAAGCAAATTACTATGAATCTCGTCGTCCAGTATCTAGGCACCGTTTTGAGGACGAGCTGGAGGCAGAAGCTAGGGCTGAGAAGCGCATTATAAATGCGAAGAAGGTGGAAATATATTGAATAATCTTCATAGTCTCTTTTTATTTCAAAATGGTTCTTCTGCCGCACATTTAATGCTTTTCTTGATGTTTTCTTCCTTAAAGGCACAAGGATTCAAAGATATGTCACGGAAACCTTCAGCTGGTTCAAAAACATCTAGACGCCCAGTGGATTTCGATGATAGCGATGGAGGGGCTTCGGAATATGAAACTGATGGTGGGGAAGAGGAAAGAACCCCTGAACGCAGGATGGAAGATTCAGAGCCAGAATGGGAGGATTCAGAGGATGAGGAACAAGAGGAAGCTGGAGCTGATGGTGGAGCTTCAGAAGAGGAGGCTGAGGTACTTACGTACTTTTGACTTTTCCTCTGTTTTTTTTGTTTTGTTGTATGTTATGAAATGTGCTGGTGAATGATTGTGGAATTTGGTTAGTTTGACTTGGAACAACAACATCCACTACCCAATGCCATTTAGTGGCTTTCACTTAGGGTGGGGCTTGAGGGTTGGATGTACGCAACCTTACCCTTGTTATTGATAAGACTAACAAAGAGGTTGTTTCCAATTGACCGTTGGTAACAAACTTCATGTACAACTTCACGTAAATAAGAAGTGCACATACTTTTTAGTTTCTACCTTGCTTTAAGTGATGTTGGGGTATAAAGGGGTTCCATTGTTTACATGATTTACTAGTGTACTTGAGGACAATGCATCCTGGGGTACCTTTTGGTCTTACTGACTAATACATTAACTCTTTTCCCAGCAAGGGCAGAGGTGACATGCCATTTTCCTTTTTAAAATCATAGGAAAATTCTATGTGGTTGATAAAAATTTCTCCACATGGTAGCAATAAGGGTTCGCGTTTGTCCATAGTCTACAGTACACCATAACAAATTCTGAAAAAGAAACATTTGTTAAGTATTTTTTTCTTTTTTAATTTTAATCTTAGTTCAACAATTAAAAAACACAAAGATCCACATCTTACCTCACCCCACCAAACCACCAGCCCCATATTTGGGGCAGAACTTGCGGGGCATCTGCACTGGGCCCCATTTTTTTGAGGTTGAATTTGGTATTTCATATTCTAACTACTGTGTAGAGTGATTAGTGTGCATAGAAAAGAGAGAGAGGCTAGGACTTGGGATATTTTCATTAAACAAGGGATTTGAAACGGCTAGCTATTTCTCTTTCTTCAACGTTTGGTCTCTATAAAAAAGAAAGTTTAATACTTCGTAATCTCATTGAATTTTTGAACTTTGACTTTGATAGAAAACGCATAAACTTATTTACAAGATGCTGCAATTGCAAGATATTGTCATTGCTAGAAATCCAAACTCATTTACATCATGTTATTTCGTCATCCCAACTCCAAAAGGCATGATGGTTATTCATGTCAATTTCATTGCTCATCTGTGAAGTTTCATTTTATAGACCAGACTGGAGCTTAAGTCCAGCTGAATCAAAAAAGAACTATGTTTGCGGGTTCAAATAAATGAAACCACTGCTTCTTGCCTTTGGCCAACATGTGGTATTGAAAAGTTATTTTACCCTACATGAACTTGCTTCTTTGATTTCGCTAGCTGAATATATCAACCATTTCCATAACACTCAAGCCCTTGTATACCTCTGTGGCCAGTGAGCTGCAACATACAACTTATTTCTGGTTTGCTATTGATATAATATATCTAATATTTGCATCTGGGAAATCCCCTCTTCCCTGACGTGTAACCTAACCATGTAACATCCATGCGAAGCATACTAAATTGCTGATATGCTTCACCATCCTAATGCTTGCAAATTATGTTTTGTTATTCTATGTTATATTTGTTCAATATATGACGTATGTGGTTGCATTAATGTATGCATGAAGTGGCTTTCACTTGTAATATCCATTTAGAATTTTGCTTATACCTTAATCTCTTTAAAGGAACCCAAGCAGATGGGCAGGGGAGCTACAGGTAGTAAGCGCAAGGAGATAGAGTCCGATGAGGAGTCTCCTCGCAAGAAGCCTACAGCACATCGTCGGATGGCAGTTGTTTATGATAGTGATGATGAATGAGCCTTTGAACTGATGAGAAGTAAGTATCATTTTTCTATCAACACAAACACATCCATTTTTTGTGAATTCTAGGATAATGGGTTGGTTACAAATGAGAATCAGTATGGTTCTGGTTTCAGTTTCCATTTTATAAATAGGGACCCACTCTGTATAAGTGTAGTACGTAAGGTTTAAACCTAACTTAGATAAGTATCCAAATGTTCAACATCGCAAGCTTGAATTTCCTAGTTGAAAAAGAAGAAAAATATAATCTAAATAAGTTGCTATAGCAATTAAATTTTGATTTAACTTTTTATAACGTGATTTGGTTAAATGTTAAATTAGCATCAACGAGTAAATGGAGTATGTGATATTAAATATATAGATGAATAAGTTTCATATAAAAGCCAAGATTATATTTTTCCTCTTTTAGCAAAAAAATGTATCAATCAAAATGAGTGGGAGTTCATCTTATCTCCAAAACTAAAAGAATCTTGCTTATATTTGAGTTGCTTGTAATATATTGTTTACACTTCCATTTACAACCCTTTTCAGGTCATGCTTATGAGCAAAGCACGTCCCAGGGACTTCGGCACAGTGCTTATATTGGTTGCTAATGCAGTTTCAATACTCAATTGCAAAAGGGGCGAAGAGAAAGGAGAGGACGTCTAAATAAGTAACGGGGACAATTAGGGTTTGATTTTAATGCTTATCTTTCTCAAATGATGGTTTGATTTTAATGCTCATGTTTCTTAGATGATGGAATACGATTAATAAACTGTAACAGCTTCTACTTAACATAATTTTGGCTTCTTGTACTTGTCATAACTTTTTGCTTCTCATGATTTTTTGCTTCTCTACTTGTTTATAAGAGGTATATAGCATTTTTTTTTAAAATGAAGGTATATAGCATTTTTTTTTGAAATGAAGGTATATAGCATTCTTGTGTGCTATGTAAATTGTATACATGATTGTGAAGTAGTATGTAGCAGTAGATGATTCCAACTGCTTTGATATCTATGACTTGAGCAAACCATTAAACTAAATCTTCATTTAGCATTTTTTCCTTTACATTTTAAGTGGGACAAAAAACTTTTTGATGTTAATCTTAGATCAGCTAAATGGTTTTTCTTCTGTGTGTTAAAATGTAGTTGATTCGACTCTCTTATTTTGCGTCATTTTTTCATTTTTAGTTGTTTTTTTCATCGTTATCATCATCCTTAGTATATCCCGTTTATAGGAAAACTATAATCATTTTAGTTGTGTTTTTTCATTTGCACTATTTCTGTTTTTAGAAATGGACTTATCAATTTCTTTTAATTTCATCAATGCATTGTAACTCTTTGTAATACTCTAATCTTACTTCATCTATTACCAAATATGGATATTTTTTCTTTTAAAATAACACACTTAGATGAGATTAAAAATGGATAGATCATTGTCGAAAAATAAAAACAATACAAAACAGATGAGACAAATTAATATAGCAAATGAAGTTAATGAGTGAGACGGAAAGTATAACATGAGACACTTTTGCTAGCAATTAAAAAGTGACGAGAAATAAAAAATTAATATATGTATAGATTCATCTATCTCAATGAGGAAAAGAATAAATCAAAAACATCCTTATCATTTATCCTTGTAAAAATAAAACGAAAATTAAAAAGTTGAATTAGATGTGCTAAAGTGCTGAAATCATTAAAAACATATAAGCAAAAATAGGGAATTAGATTTCTTAAGTTGATGAGGTCATAACTCAACATAAATATAAATATGTAGCAAAATAGTACAATTGCTTAAAATAAAAAATATAGCAAATTAAGATAAATAGATGAAAAATATACAAATACTTCCCCATTCTTGTTACTCTACAATAATTTTACTGTGAACTTCTCATTAGTCTTCCACTCTTCTCTTCACTAATATACTTCTCAGTCTCCATTTTTCTTAATTACACTCTAAATTACACTCCTTAAATTTAAGGTTGCCCTAAATTATTTACTGTGCAATAAGTCCATGTAAGACCAACTCTTTTTTGTTTAACTGGTTCAAATTATTTGCTACATAATTATTTTGGTAAAAAATAACCATTTAAATGTGTACTTTGCCCCAACCTTTTTACAATCCAATACTTTATACTGGTCTAGCCAATAAGACGATCTCATGGTGAGACTATCTATTGGATTGACCAATGTATATATTTACTACGTTAAAGTAATTATTCATTTGCAATTTTTAAATTAATCAATAAATTTTTTTACTGATTATATAATACAAATACTTTCTCTGTTTCATTATACTTGCTACATTTCACTTTTTATGCATATCAATGCGTTATTTAGTTTATTTATACGTTGAATTATTCGAATCTAAAAATTATAAAAAGTTAATGTTATTAAAGTATACGATTAGACGATTCAAACAAGATTCTACTTGACTAAATTTTTACATGCATATTAATCGCAATTTATAAAATAAGCTTGAATGATGAATAGTGTGCACATACCGAAAATGTAGCAAATATTTCAAAACGAAAGAAGTATCTCTCATAATGAAGCAGTCTCGTGCAAAAAAAAAAAAAAAATTCTTTGTATAAATACACCGATTAAAACACAACGGTTAAAGTAATTAATCGTAATTATACCGATATACGCTGATACCCATACCGGGCCCGGCATATACCCCTTAAAAAAGAAGGGAAAAGCCAAAAAAAATCAAGAAAATTCTAGTAACGTCCAGGATACTCGTTCGGTTTCCAGACTCGTCCTTCTCGCTCAACATAAAACCTCTCCACCTCCCTCCAAATCTCTCGTCTCAGAACTCGAAAATTAACTCAAAAAACATCCAAATTTCAAGCTCGCAATTCTCGTATTATACTCGCTTCAATCTTCATAATAATTCCCTGCTCCATTTTCTATTTCAATTTGTCTTCATATTTGTTCCACCTTTTGAGTTTTTCTAAGGTAATTTTTCTTCTCTCCTAATTTAATTTCTTATTTTGGATTTTTTTTTATTTCGTGAATTTTTGTTGTTGAGTTTGTTTTGCATGTGGTTTTTGAATTGTTTCATATTTTTGTAATGGTGTAATGAACATTCTCTTTGCTCTGTTTCAGACTTTTTGTGCTGTATATCTATGTTTTAGAACACTTAGTCTCTAGGGCTTTCCGTTGATTTTATTAACGTCAATGGAATTTTATTTTATAATATTGATCTGTGAGAGCAGTTGTTTTCTTTTTCTTATTATTAGTTTGTATTTGAGTTTTTCTGGGTTCTTCTTAACTCTTAATCGAAAATTGTGATTTTATTTTTATGTGTATCATGTGACGTTAGTTTTGGTGGCTTTGTTGGATTGATTTTGGGACATTGCTATTTGTTTTTATGGATATCAGTTTCTATAGACTATAGATTAAATTATTTACAAAGAAGTTGTAGTTTTGAGCCAATTGGGTAAAAATTCTACATATTTTCGATAGAATTAGTTGAATTTGGTGATTTTTTCTGAGTTTTTTGTGGTCTAATATGTCAGAAAATTGTTTAATTTGGTTGAAATTCGAGCTGATTATGATGAATGATTGCAATGCAGGAATTAGCTGCGTAATTAACGATGAATCCTGACAAGTTTACCCACAAGACAAATGAGGCTCTAGTTGCTGCTCATGAATTGGCAATGAGTAATGGGCATGTACAGATAACACCTCTTCATGTTGCCACCACTTTGATCGGTGAGCCTGGTGGTATTTTCCGCCAGGCTATATCTCATGCTGGTGGTGACGAGGCTGCAGATTCTGTGGAAAGGGTTTTTAAAAGAGCTATCAAAAATCTTCCATCTCAAAGCCCTCCTCCTGATGAGATTCCGGGAAGTACTACTCTCATCAAAGCCATTCGTCGTGCTCAATCACTCCAAAAATCTCGTGGTGATACCCATTTGGCTGTTGATCATTTCATTTTGGGAATTATTGAAGATTCCCAAATCAGTGATTTGCTCAAAGAAGCTGGGGTTGCGGTGGCCAGAGTTAAATCTGAGGTGGAGAAACTTCGTGGGAAAGATGGGAAGAAAGTAGAGAGTGCAACCGGAGATACCAATTTCCAAGCCCTTAAGACTTATGGTCGTGATTTAGTTGAGCAAGCAGGGAAACTTGACCCTGTTATTGGTCGTGATGAGGAGATTCGAAGGGTTGTAAGAATCCTTTCGAGGAGAACAAAGAATAATCCTGTACTGATCGGTGAGCCGGGTGTTGGCAAAACTGCTGTCGTTGAAGGTTTGGCTCAAAGGATAGTGAGCGGTGATGTCCCAAGCAATCTTGCTGATGTTAGGCTCATTGCATTGGATATGGGTGCATTGGTTGCGGGAGCCAAATATAGGGGTGAGTTTGAGGAGAGATTGAAAGCTGTCTTAAAAGAAGTGGAAGAAGCTGAAGGGAAAGTCATTTTGTTCATTGATGAAATTCACCTTGTCCTAGGTGCAGGACGAACGGAAGGATCTATGGATGCAGCTAACTTGTTCAAGCCAATGCTTGCTAGGGGTCAGCTTCGTTGCATTGGTGCAACGACACTTGAGGAGTATAGGAAGTATGTGGAAAAGGATGCTGCTTTTGAGCGTCGATTCCAGCAAGTGTACGTTGCTGAGCCTAGTGTTCCCGATACAATTAGCATCCTTCGAGGGTTGAAGGAGAAGTATGAAGGTCACCATGGTGTTAGGATCCAAGATAGAGCCCTGGTAGTTGCTGCACAGTTATCTGCTAGATATATAACTGGCCGTCATCTTCCTGATAAGGCCATTGATTTGGTTGATGAGGCGTGCGCAAATGTCAGGGTTCAGCTTGACAGTCAGCCTGAGGAGATTGATAATTTGGAGAGGAAGAGAATGCAGTTAGAGATCGAGCTACATGCGCTTGAGAAGGAAAAGGATAAGGCTAGTAAGGCACGACTTGTTGAGGTTAAAAGGGAGTTAGATGACTTGAGGGATAAACTTCAGCCTTTGAAAATGAAATATGGGAAAGAGAAAGAAAGAATCGATGAGCTTCGTCATCTTAAGCAAAGAAGGGAAGAACTCATTCTTGCTGCACAAGAAGCTGAAAGAAGATATGATCTTGCAAGAGCTGCTGATTTGAGATATGGAGGTATTCAAGAAGTAGAGGCAGCTATTGCAAGGCTTGAATCTAGTTCTAATGAGGTGGCCATGTTGACTGAAACTGTCGGGCCAGAGCACATTGCAGAGGTAGTGAGCCGGTGGACTGGTATACCAGTCACAAGGCTGGGTGAGAATGAGAAAGAGAAGCTGATTGGATTGGGTGAGAGATTGCATCAGCGTGTGGTAGGCCAAGACAATGCAGTTGCTGCTGTTGCAGAGGCTGTGCTAAGATCAAGAGCCGGTTTAGGCCGACCTCAACAGCCAACTGGTTCATTCTTGTTCTTGGGTCCAACAGGTGTTGGAAAAACCGAACTTGGCAAAGCTCTGGCTGAACAGCTTTTTGATGATGAGAATCTGCTGGTGAGAATTGATATGTCAGAGTACATGGAGCAACATTCTGTTGCAAGATTGATTGGTGCTCCTCCTGGGTATGTTGGCCACGAGGAAGGTGGGCAACTCACAGAGGCTGTCAGAAGGCGCCCATACAGTGTTGTATTATTCGACGAAGTAGAGAAGGCCCATAATGCTGTCTTCAACACTCTCTTACAGGTTCTTGATGATGGAAGGTTGACGGATGGCCAAGGTAGGACTGTTGACTTCAGGAATACAGTGATCATTATGACATCTAATCTTGGGGCGGAGCATCTCCTTTCTGGACTCATGGGTAAGAGCACAATGGAGGCTGCTCGAGAGAAAGTAATGGAACAGGTATTAATACATGATCCTTGTACAGCTAGTGATCAACTCTTGGAATTCAGTTGGGAATTGGATTATAACATTGTTGAATCAATTTTGCAGGTGAGAAGACACTTCAAGCCTGAACTACTTAATCGTTTGGATGAGATCGTAGTCTTCGATCCTTTATCACATGAGCAGCTAAGGGCGGTCGCTAGACTGCAAATGAAGGATGTGGCAAAACGTCTAGCTGAACGAGGCATTGCACTAGCGGTCACAGATGCTGCTCTCGACTACGTCCTTGCAGAAAGTTATGATCCAGTAAGTATTCATTCTCCATGTACATCATCAAAACTTTAATAATCTATTGTTTCGAAATGTTGAAACTAACATTATAATCAATTTCGTGGTAACCAGGTGTATGGTGCAAGGCCTATTAGGAGATGGTTGGAAAAGAAAGTGGTAACTGAATTATCTAAAATGCTAATCGGTGAGGTAATCGACGAGAACTCGACCGTGTACATCGATGCTGGAATGGACGGGCTGGCTTACCGTGTAGAGAAAAATGGCGGAATGGTGAACGCTGCAACGGGACAAAGGGCGGAGGTGCTGATTCAAGTCCCTAACGGAACAAGGAGTGATGCAACCCAAGCTGCAAAGAAGATAAGAATTGAGGAGATAGATGATGATGATGATGATGAGATGATGGATTGAATCAAGTGTTGACATTGTGAAGAAATAAAGTTTCCCCTTTTCCTTTTGTTCTTTTGCATTCTGATCAATGAAAAAATGGTTGTCTTGTATCTGTTTTGCTTTGGTTTTAACTTTAAAGTTGTAAATGGTGTAAAATGTAAGAGGTACTTCCTCAAAATCTGATACTTCTATTTTGTAATGAAGTAAAAACAGTTTTTTTTTACTTTTTCTCAACTTTTGCCCTTGTCCATTTCATTTTTTTCAAGTTTTCAAAGCTTGTATTAGTTTTACCATGTTTATACTGAATTTCTATAAATCTTTTAGGACAAAACTACAAAATGAAGTTCTAGATAACTTTATGTAAATAAATATCTATAAATTAGAGCGAGAAGAATTAAGTTAAGGAACATATGGCACAATTATGTCCATGCCTCGGGAATCATTTATACAAACCACATGAAAAAAACTTGATAAAATCTTTTGCAAATTAAAACAGTCCAACATTTTTAATAATATTTTGTGTTCTCTTTGTTGGCCTTCTTCACTTGGCTTACAACATATTGTAAAAGTAATCATGAGCATCAGCAACAAGGGTACCAGTAAGAAGAAGTAGGAAGAAAAATGTATGACAATTGGCAACTAAGGACAAGGGCGCCAAAAAAAAAAAAGATTATTTAAACTACGAGATCGACAAGTGTTAGTGACATGTGCATCAGCAACATTTTATAATTTTTTGTACTAGATTTTTTAGATTAAGGGGAGTGTAAAAGTAATCTAGAAAAATACTAATATAGAAATATCTAGATATTAGTAAATAATAAAAAATTAAATCTAGCTAGGAAGAATCTAGAGAAATGTAGTGAAATAATATCCATAAAAAAAGCAAAATGTTAAGCCATTCACCTTCTATAAAATCAATCAATAAAATATTAATTATTCAATTCCAATACTCCTCCCCATTTTATAATTTCCTACACATATCTCATCAAACTTCCAAAATATGGTACTTGTCTTATGAAGTAATTATAAACAACTTATATATTATCAATTTTAAAAAAAGTATTTGAGTGTATATCCAATGCACTTTAATTATACTTATTTATTAATGTCGTTTCATTTATTTTTAAGCCGGCAAAACATAAGACACCTAAAAGTTAAGGCATAGTAAATAATATAATGTTATATCGTTTTTTATTGTTGATATTTGAATAATTTATAAAAAAAACACTAATAACTCGTATACTTACAAAAAAAAAAGTAAATTATATCTAAATTTATTCAAGTTAATATTAACTATGCTATTTAAATATTTGTTCTAAATTAATTTGCTATTTAAGATATGAACTTGATTAATATATTTAAAACACTAATAACTCGTATACTCGTATACTTAATTTGCTATTTAAGATATCAACTTGATTAATATATTTAAAAGTATAAAGATTTCAACTATTCTAAATTACAATCTGCACCACTTATTTGTTCTAATTGCACAAATGTTATTATATTAATAAAAATGGATATAACATAAGACCACACATATCTAAATAGGATGTAGAAGTCTTATATTTAATTCATTATTCTAATTACATCTATCTAAATGGATATAACATGTAATTGCTCGGTGCATTAGTGAAGTCATTGAATATGAACATACGAAATTGAAGTCTCATTAAAATTGTTTCTTTCCTTGTGGGTGAATAGTCTCATTATTTATTTTCAATCTATACTATAATATCTTTCGCGTTGCTTTATAATTATAATATTTGTATATAAATTGCATCTCTACCTTTTTAATAAAAAAAAATTTACCGTCACTGATATGATTCTTTATTGATTTTACGAATTTTTATTAACCTTGAGTAATACTACCTCCTATTCAGTCTAAATGGGATATTTTTTTGGCACTATTCACTCATCACTCTTAATTTGTATTTTACTTTTAATCTATAAGTTAAAACATAGTCATGTGAAATCTTATTTGATTCGTTTCAATACAAGAATTATTAATATCAAATTTTTATAATTTTTAATTAAGAATAATTTGAGATATTAAGAGCTAAAATGTTGTCTCGACAAATGTGAAAAACTAAATGGGACATTTAGGCTGAATAGGAGAGAATATCACTTTTGTGTACTTCATTGTAGGTCAATTTGCCAAAAACAAATAAAAAAAATAAAAAATACAATAGAAAAAACAAAAAAAAAAGTAGGGGAATCGACTCCCCCCCACTTACGACCACCACCACCTTTATTAATATCCACCACCAAAAACATGAAACTCATACAGTTTACTCGATTTAGAGAGAAGGGAATAATGTCGTTTGGCAATAACAAATACAAAGTTGCCTAATGATGTCCTTGACACGAGAAGACGAGATTTAATGACTATATTCTTAGACGCCCACACGCTATCATCCCAAGGATTTTAGTACTTATAGATTTCCAATTCTAAACTTTTACAACAATGTCAAAGCTTTAATCCCAATTCCCAAGATTAAGATGTAACACATGCTATTATCCCAAGAATTTTAATACATATAGATTTTTAGTTGTAACCTATTACAACAACAATGTCAAAGCTTTAATCTCTGTTCCCAAAAGATTAGGATGTAGCACACGTTATTATCCCAAGAATTCTAGTATCTATAGATTTTCAGTCGTAAACTTTAACACTAAAAGATTAGGATGGACTACATAAATCAATATATCAATTTCAATAGTCGAGCGCATAAATTACACATTGGAAAAATGAAAAAAAAATTTGGACCATTTCTCGATTTGTGCGTGTCATCCTTGCGCAGGGGCCATGCTAATCTTCTCTGTATCGTTCCAATTTTATCAGATGTCTCCGAAGAGACAAATCTTTTCTGGACTAAGAAATATATAAATAAATGTACAGTACTTAAATCTTCCGATGTGGGACAAAATAATCAAGTTTATTTGCCTACTACTACGTTTGTGCCAGAACGGTTCAATATATCAGGTCTTTCTGCGTACACCACCTAACATTAACGTATCCTAATGCATCAGTAAACCTCATAAAATAATTTTCCATGTCTTTATTCTTCAGCCATTCAAAAAGTAATGATACATTAACCAAGAACATGTTTGTTAACCAGAAGATTTCTATTGGGTGTTTTCCATAACATAAGACGGAATATGATGTAGCTGAACAGAAAATTCTGATGTTTTGACACTAAAAAATGAGTTTGCACTTCATATTTGAGAAACACGTTATGTCTTGTAAACAGAAGGTGGATGCAAAAGTTCATAAGTGAAGATGTGAAAAGGGACTTTGTTCTCCATCCCTAAGGATATAAGCCTATTGGAACGGTCGAACGATGATTAAGATAGCATAGGGCATAGGACAAGAGGTGACTCAGACGGTTTGTGTTAAAGCAGTGGAAAATAAATGGGTCGGTGTAATATAATTTCCTAGTTAATCCGCATATTGACTCCACAATTCACTCAAAATGGCCCAAAACGGATGATGATTTGTTTTTTTCAATTCGCGATTTGTGAGAAGATCAGTAAATCGTGTGATGGGTAAAGTCGTAGAGTCCAATTCCACCCTATGTGCAGGCTGGCGTTAAAATCATATGTGCGGGCAAATAAGATCAAGTATATACGAAGTAGTTGAGTGCTATAGGAAAAGCATATTTAATTGTTTGTTATCATTATGGAATGCAATACTAAATAGAATTTCTTGAATAATAAACTGACAATAGTTTAACATATCTCAAGAATTAATTTTTCATCATTTTTCTTATTTCTTATATGTGCTGATATATCATCTACACAATTTAAATGTTTGCATTACTAAATTTTTGTGCCAGCTTTGTAATCTTAAAGGGATAGAAAGAGTATACAATACAGATTACCGATTGAGATTTTTAACTACATTTCCAACTTAACATAACAATTCTTTGTAAGAGTTTCCCTGCCTTGATGGAAAATTGGTTTGTATATGAGCCAAGGAGTTGAGTGCTATAGGAAGAGTTATTTTTGTAAGAAACTGTCTCTCGGTAAAACAACCTCAAACAAAGAGCACATATCCTCATAATATGTATTAGATGAGCTATTTAATCCATATATAAGGTGTGTCTCTTGGTGAGACCGTCTCATACTACAATTTATAAAAAAATAGAGGGAAAACACATACAAAAGTGATGATAAGCAAACCACCCAGATGCAGGGGGGAGCCATTACTTGGCTTCAATAATTAATGAAGCTTAAGAACCATTTTTCTTTAGTATATGCTCTGATGTAAAATCATCCAACTGCAAATCTTTGCTTGGATGACTTCTTTATAGTAATCAACTATTTTATACTATCTTTTAAGTAATCAAAATACAAAAAATGTTACCAATTCGTTCACATCTACACAAAACCAAAAACTATCAGTGATATCACCTTAACATCGAACATTTTTCATCGACGAAAATTCAAGCGCTAATGTTCATAATAGGAATCATATGGCCAAAGAAACACTACCCATATTGTCAAAAGTAATAACTATTTCATTTATTTTCAGCCTGAACCAAAATTCATCCATCCCTGAACAAAGATAGCAGTAAATTCTAATGAGGGTGCTAATTTAACCTCATTTTTCCTTACTTCAGACGGCATTCAACCAAAGCTGAACGTATTTACAACCATAGCCTGACCAGTAAAATTTCCTGTGTAGTAAACAAAAGGTCGTCGAGTGAAAAAAATGGTATGAAATTTCATGTTTGTGCGACATTTGCACTAGATGTGTCTTCTTCGGAAACTGGTTTGTGAATTGAAGACTGATCTGTGTCCTTTGTATGATCTGTGGTATAATCGTATGGACCCAACGGATCTCCGAAAAGTTTGGAAAGTATCTCTCTGTGACACTCATCACAAAAGTATAAGTAGGAGAAGTGACCTTCATTTGGAAGTAGATGCAAGGTTGTGCCTGGTAGGATGCGGCGAATATACTTGGCCATTGATGGTGGTACGACATGATCATCCAAGCCCTGCTCATCAAATTTAATATTTTCACAAAAGAGTAATAGAGCATGTCCCTATATCGATGAGGCCAAAGATTCTAGTTCATTGGTTTTGAATTATAATGAACAATATTAAAATTAATCATTAAATCGTGTGCAAGTCTTATTTATTTGAACCGTGAAGTTGTAGATGATGATTGCTACCAATAATCAATCTGAAACAACCTCGTTGTTATCATTAACAAGGGTAAGATTGTGTACATCCATGATCCGACCTCCTAAATCCACAAAGATGGGAGTCATTTAATAGCATTGGGACAATGAGATGTTGTAAACAGAGTATTAGAGCCCAACCGATATACTCTTTACCCTTAGGTTTAGTAACGTAGAATTCAATTGAAAATAGAGAATTTGATTTCACTATTCAAGAATTATAAATGAAAACTATATACTTTTTTCAAATTTTATACTTACCCATTTTACATTGTCATTAAAATTCTAATAAATTGACCCAATTCCACATTTTCAAATTCAAGATTTGTCAAACATAATTTAGGCCAATTCAGCATTTGGAAATAATTCCAAGTTGCCAAACATGCCATTAATGTATTCGAGCGATTATAATGGTCCAACAAAGTTCTGACTAATTCTCAAATGGCAGAGAGAAACATTATCAGCAACTAAATGAAAATAGGTCCTACATAAGGACATTTTTAGGTGTAACTTGTAAGGCAGCATTTAGTAACCATTCATTCTGTTTGGTACTGATGTGCTAGGTTGAAGGTTCTTAGTTCAGAAAGGTTGTCCAAAAAAATATTTTCATCTAAAATTCAAAAATATTTTCAACTGAAAAGGGAAATAATGAGACAAACCTGCCAAATGTGTATTGGTCCTGAAAATCCGGTTAATTCACATTCCGCTTGTTTGTAAATCGACTTGAGCCACGAAAGGATGCCCTGACCTGCGCACCTCCTCCTTATCTGTAAATCTGCTAGACTAAAACCCCAGTCCGAGACTTGTAATACGGCTTCCTCAATAAACGACTTCATTCGCCCTTGTCTGACAGACTCTTCCACATCTCTTTGCCAAAAAATTTCAAAAGTCTCGTTTTCAATCAGAGCTTTATCCTAATTAAGGGAACCATTACAAAAAATTCTAAGTTGCGAAGTCATTTTCAAAGAAGTTTATCAAACAAATTCAACGACAAGGAACGTTGCAAATCGAAATTAATTGCATAGTTAAGCTTAGTAGCAACAATACAAGAGAAAGTCAAAGCATAAAACAACCAGATGAGGAACATAAACCAGAATATCGCAATTCGATACCTCAGTCTTCATACTCTATTGGTATTCAATGGCAGGAATCGGAGTGATTTCTAGTGTAAATTTTCATGATATATATCATGTCATTTCCATGGTAATGAAAATTTAATCATATAAAAGTTGTTTTTGTTCACAATTTTCCATTACCACCTAATATTACATATTCAAATGGTAATGCAATAGAATAAATTTTATGAAGAAAATGAAATTGTTGGAGTATAACCATGACCATTAAACTTTTCAAGAGATATTCATACCAAAACTTAACTTTTCATTACCATTCCCACCATTTAATACCGATTACCAAACGGGCCGTAAATGGAATTCTACCAACAATTACTTGACCCATTTCCTTTGTACACCTAAATAATTCGTCCCATAGTCTATTAGCCTTTCTACCTATTTAAAAGCCTTAAATTGCACATTATAACCAAGACCATCTAACGCATACCCCATACACAAAACCCCTCCCTACTCCCTAGTAAGGAACGGAGTTGGAGCCACTAGAGAGTGTATGAAATAGCAAGCTTAACTATATGATCACAAACTTCGCCAGGATTTAAGCCCTTCTATAGGCCAAACAATATACCATGTCTACATCACATTAGCCAACTTTTAACAGTCGTATACTCTTTACTAACATGCCTTTACAAAAAAAAAACATCACAATAGCCAACTTACTTTTTGACCAAGATTCAGGGAGAACCACTTCTCAAGATTGCCATGCTTTCCAGAAAAGAAGCTTCGGCGATAAAAATATGAAAGGAAACTAGGGAACCTTCTGGCTGTGGAAAACATCAATTTCCTCCTTTGCTCCCACCTTTCCCATGTATTTCTTGTCTCTTCCTTTGTCATACTGGATTCATAAGGATTGATCAACGGAGCAACAAAAGCCGCACCTGTAAATTTTAAATAAACAATATTTCAAACAGTTAAGTAGCTATAGGATAACAACTATTGCTAATGTATACAACTCTTTCTTGAACCACCAAATGACCAAATATAAAATCCATACCCGCAACTCTCCCAGAAATATACTTGATTGTGGCCCAAGCATGCATTGCAGCACTAGAATATCCAAACACCCAAAACTTTTGATTTACACCCAAAGCATCAGCCAGGTGCTGCACATCCATGGCTGATGAATTGAGGTCTCTTGAAGGATGTGGGTCACTCTCACCAAAACCAGGAAGATCATATGTTATCAAACGAACACCAAATTCTTCCAGTAGGGAGGACTTGATTCCAGGTATACCTTTAACAAAAAATCTTCCATTTACAAAGAGATATAAAAACACACACAACATGTCCATCTAGTTAATTAATACTCCAAAACGAGATTTTCACTCACCTGAAAGTCTGGAAGAAAGAAAAGCATGGGGGGATATCAGTGTAATCCTAGCTCTGTTGCCTGGCACGCCTTGTTCAAGATATGCTATTTGTCGACCATCAGGAAGTAGTATAGTGCTAGCACTAGGTGGATGTAAAAGCATTTTTTTCACTATTGGAGTTGGGTTATACTCGGCATTATTTACATTGAGTACTGCATATTAGTCAAGATTGTGAACATCAGCATAAATGACTAAAAACCGTAACAGAGGAGAATCATGGGTTGTGATAAGGGTTCGATTCTCACTACCAACAGAAAGGATAACTTTCAAGATTGTGAACATCAGCATAAATGACTAATATCGTCTAAACATTAACACGAATTCAACACAAATCCAAAAAAAAACACGTGAATAAAAACCGCAACAAAGGAGAATCATGCGTTGTGACAAGGGCTTGATTCTCACTACCAACAGAATAAGATTGTGAACATCAACATAAATGACTAATATCGTCTAGACATTAACACGAATTCAATACAAACCTAAGAAAAAGCACGTGAATAAAAACCGTAACAGAGTAGAATCATGGGTTGTGACAAGGGTTCCATTCTCACTACCAACAGAAAGGATAACTTCCCCTTCACCCTTGCTAAGAGGATTCTCCAGCCTTACCCCGATCAAGAAAAATAAATAAAATAGTGTAACTGGGGGAGAGAGGGTTAAAGCACATCTTCAGGATGTATAACTGAGACAAGGTTTCTTAATATGGTTATCGAACAACCGTATATACAGCCAATACTAATGGTAAGACAAGAACAGGGCTTGGCTAACTACAAGCATCTAACAGACATGTCATTAATTTGATCATGTGAAACCACTCTCCTATCTTAAAAAACAATGGCATTCATTGAATGAAATCACACACTTGACAATGGATATCAATATCAACCTTACTCAAATTAATCAACTATAGTTGTCCAAGGAAAATCCATCCCCATTGTGAGTTTTTTTGTGCCTATGTTGTGTACACCCATATGAGAGTGCCCAACATCCAACATAGGTAGTTGAATTCATGATGATTCTATCATTGCAATCACTATGCAAGAAATTTCCACTTAAACAAGATCACCCATCAAAGAAAAAAGCCACTTCTCTTACAATAATTAATTATTGGTTTTACATTGCATACACTATTTGAACAAAAAAATATAGAGGGCAATCAAATATTGAAAACCCAGAAAATGGAGTACATTGGAATTGTACATAAAGGACAAAAATGGCAGCAACTCCATTACAGCACAAATCTATCCAGCACAAAAAACATGATAAATACAATCTAATATAGATCCCAAAATTAGGTTTAGGCTAATTAATGTAGGTTGCCTCATGCTTAACAAGCCTAGTGGAAACAACCATAAAAAAATACTAAAAATGAACTAATAAAATAATTATTCCTTAAAAAATGTTATTCTTTTCATCAATATAAAGAATTAAAACAACTCAAAACCTTATTTTCAAAAGATTGGGATTGGTTTCATAAACCATATTCCACAAAAATTCCCTTGAATTCAGTTCTTTATATCTTTTCATCGGAAAATAGAGGTATGAAATTGAAGGAAACATAAATCACCTGTAAACGCGAAAAGAAAAACGAAAAAGATGACAGGCCAAGCATGAATAGGTTCACGATCCTCAGGCAAATACTCATTTAAAAAGCTTAATCTCTTGGAAATCTTAGCCAAAGGAGGTCCAAAATGTTGAACAACATAAGAATCCTCAGCAACTAGATTCTGTTGTACAATATCTTTACACCCTCTAGAAAGATCCAATAACAATTCTCCCCAAGCTTTAGCAAATCCTTTGATCTGATCCTTCAAATTCTCTTCATCTTGCTTCCTTTCTCCTTCAAAATGAGCATCAAAACTGAAGTGGGTTGTTTGTATTGGATCATCTATAAGAGGCGGTGTTGCAATAAATGGATCTCCACTTGTACTATACCTAATACCATCATCAACTAAATTAGCTAATTCTTCTCTCCATGACCCAGAACTTGCAACTTCTGCCATTTTTGCATTGAATTTAAAAACCCACTTCAAGTATAATGAATTTGATGTGATTTGGGTATGAAAAATTAGTGGGTTCTAAGTTTTTTTGTGGTTAGCTTGAAAAAGAAGCAGGAACAAAATGAAAAAAGTTGTGATAGTATTTTAATGGGTATTGAGGAAACGAATCAATTTTGCTTGAACTAGAAGCGTCACAAACATCAAAGTCATTTTCAAATCCCAGAAAATAAAAAAGGTATTCATAAAAAATGATAGGAAAAGGGAGAAGGGCCACAGAATCAACCAGTTGAGAGCATCATTACAGCAATGAAAACAAGATGAAAAAGGTAGGATGGGATAAGAATTGTTTTTTGGAAGAGCAGATTAAAGAGAGAAATTCTACTGCTACTGAACCTAAAATGCTCCAAAGCACAAGAAAACAGAAATGGAAATATATATAAAAAACAAAAGGAAAAATGAAAGATGAAAAATGATGATGTGTAAGGAAGCAGAATTGTAGTGGCAGGTGGGGCCCAAAACCGACCAGGAGACAACTGCTCCACCTCCCTGCTCAAGAAGTGTAAATTTTAACCAAAATAAATCACCCTTATGTGTTAAGATGTGATAGGGTAAGAGGTTTGTTGTTTTAATTTATCTTTTTTGAATTTGTTTATTTTAATATTATTATTTTTTGTCTTTTTATGGTTATTTATAAATCACAGTTATTGATTAGGAATTTTTGAATTTTAAATGGATTTAATATACTTTCTCTATTTTAAAATATTTGCTACATTACAATTATTGACATTATATATCGCTCAAGCGTATTTTAAATATTGCGATTAATATGTATGGAAAAAAATAGTGTAATCAAGTGAAATCTTTTAAAATATTCTAATCACATACTTTCAAATAACTTTTTATATTTATTCAAAAAAAATAATAACTTTTTATAATTTTTAAATGTGCATAATTCAATGTAAAAATATCAGTTAGAGATCGTCTCACCATGAGACGGACCCATGCAAGTAGCGTAAGTTAAACTTATATAACAATCAACTAAATAAAAATAGTTTTTCATTAAAATTTAAGAAATTTATAATAGGCTCGGTCCATATTAAGTCATCTCACGATGAAATAATCTTAATAAAAAATTTGTCAAAAAATATTATGCATTATTTTTCATTATTTTATTTACATTTGTAAATCTTCACTCTATTTAATCACGATCCTTAAATTTCAAATTATAAATATATTATTTTTATGTGCACCAAGAATCAATAAAAAAAAAAGTGGAGTGACTCAAGAATACTAAGTGCAAATGGTACCAAGTTTTTTCATATTGAATTTATGATTGGAGTATTTAATTCAGTGATGAGTCATAATCATTTATGGTAACGTTACCACGAATCACGATTATGACGCATTCCTGCTTCGTACGTCGTAACGCAAGTTAGTAACGGAAGCACTAATACTAATATTGTCCGTTATATTTACTTGGTTACATTCATTAATTACTCTTTTGAGCATTGTACTTCTTTCGTTTCATAATACTTGCTAGTGAGTGATATGTTGTGTGAGATTATGGAACGGAGAAAGTATGCGGTAATATTCAAATTTTCTTTATTTTTTACGATATTAGTTTCATACTATCTTCAAAAAAAAACAAGTTTCATACTTCCTCTGTTTCATAATAGTTGTTATTAAGTGTGACATTTATTCGTACAACATGTCACATTTAGTAGCAATTATTATGGAACGGAGGAAGTATAAAGGTTGGAAATTAAGGTATATTTGACTTTTTTTACGCAATTTAATACTCCTTCTAATTCAATTTAGTTGTCCCATTTGATTTAGACACAAATATTAGAAAAATAAGATGACCACCTCACCTATGTGCAATATTAAGTTTTTTAATATTAAGAATAGAGGGGAACATCTAAAACAGTAGACCCATGTGCAATATTGGTATTTTTAATATTAAGAAAATTAGAAAATCACTTATAAATATAGGTTTTAAAATAAAAATGAGACAAGTAGAGTGAACTGACCTAATAAAAAAATGAAACAAGTAATAAGAATTGGAAGAAGTATATTATTTTGCTCTAGTTTATAATAAAGCTGGTCTTCTCATATCTCATAAGACCTGCTTTTATATGGTTGTTAATGACTAATGAGAGTTATTCATTCAGCGTCACTATTGTGAGAGATCGTCTTTTAGTGAGAAGATCTCACAATAAAGAGTTCATCTATCTATATTTTATATTATATACTAAAGTCATTATTCAGAAAGACACGTGCCGCCTTCATATTAATTCATTTCCTCCAAAATACATTTAATTCTATATATTTTATATATAATTAAAATTCTTTATTTATGGCAATATAAAATTGAGTAAGTAAAATTTGGCCCATTACATATTAATCACGAATATCAAGATTTGCTAATTTTTTTAAGAGAATAGCAATTTATCCTAATATCTTATTTTTAGTCTCAATAAGCATCTTAATTACTTTTAAAGAATGAGAATCAAAGGAAAATATCGTATTTTAGGTCTCAATTTAAAACTTTCAATATTTGAATTATTTATTTTCCAACTCATTAATACAATATTCAACCATTAATTTAAGTTTAATTTAAAAAAATTAACATTAATTAAATATTTATTAGATTCTTTAATTTGACACTAAATTATACTCCCTCCGTTCCTTTTTGATCTTCCACTTTGGGTTTTCACAAATATTAAGAAAAAAAGAATCTTTGGTGGTAGTGGGTATTATTTTAATTATAATATTAGTAGTGGAAAGTAATGATTGTATTGGAATTATGAGAGAAAAAATACTTAAATAGTAGTGTGAAGTAATGATTGTATTGGAAGTGTGAGAGAGAAAATAATTAAATAGTAGTGTGGAGTAAGGAAAGTGGGGTTTTAAGAGGTAAAAGTGAGATGAAAACTTTCCAAAAATAGAAAGTATTCTAAAGTGGAAGAACTTTTGAAACTACCCATTATAGTAAGGTGGAAGAACATTGATAAGTGCAATTATTTGCACTTATCCGTATCATTTTTATGCTCCTTATACGTAGTTTTAGCGGGATTTAGGAATGTTATTAGTGATTTATTGCAAATTTTGTCTTATGAGCTTTACATTGTGTTTTATGTGATATATAAGGCAAAATTGGAGTTTTTTTTAGGTTCCGGGGTGATAAGAGGGTGAAGGCTTGGAGAAATAGCCTAAGACCCCTAAAATATGTAAAGAGATCGTTGCTCATTCGAAGATGTTTGATAATGAAGATGGGCAAAAGAGAAAAGAATGGAAAAGCGCTTAAAAGACAAAAGTTTGGAAGTGAAATTTGATACATGCTATGCTCACTCTTTTGGCCATAACTTTTGATAGAGATATCAAATTGATGCAAGGTTTGCGGCATTGGAACGTAGACTTCAAGAGCTTTCTAACGGTATATTATATGTCCATATCCAATAACCGTGCAAGAAATAGCGGCCATTCAAAGTTCGCCAATCAGACAGTGAGCGACGACTCGTCGCCTGAAAAGTGACGTTCGTCGCCTGAAAAGTGACGTTCGTCACTTTTCCATCAGAATGCATTTTTGACGGTTTTTCTTCTAAATTTTTGAGCCATTATATATAATGGCGGTTACTATTATTATTTCCTGTCTTAGACTATTTTTATTTCTGCATTTTCTTTTAGTTTTCTTTCAATTTTATTGCACTTTCATTATTGTAATTTCAATTCTTGCACTTTCATTATTGTAATTTCAATTCCCGCACTTTCATTATTGTAATTTGGATTTGGATTTGGATTTCTTATATCTAGTCTATGTTAGCTTTCTGATTTGTAAGTTTTCATATTCTATTGTTTTGTTTTTCTTTCTTGTTCATCATTTTCTATATGTTTTCCATTAATATACATAGTGAGTAGTTTTCTTATCTAGGGTTAGGGTAAAATCCCTAATTCAAAGCATGAATTGATATTTTATTGATTAATTGTGTGTGATTTGAGCCTATGATTGAACTTATGCTTAATGAATCTTGATTTAAATATCTTTATTAACCTTTTCAATAAAACGGAAGTTTGAGATTAGGATTAATTTAGGATTGAGATATATTTAACTTAAATTCCTTCTAGTATTAACCAATAGAACGGAAGTTTGAGGATTAATACTAGTTGGCCTTAAATCGATATTATTCAATAGAGCGGAAGCTTGAGATTAATTAGATCATGTTCGATTATGTTAATGGCTTAATTCCATACAATCATGAGAGTAATTGAATTCCATGTTAGAATTAGGTGATGCCCGACGCCCAAGTGTTTGTCATATCTTGTTTTATAACCATTTTTATATTTGCTTTAATTTCTTGCACCCTAGGATTAAATACAAAAACCCATATTATTTGTTTATCCCGTGTCTTGTAGTCATAAAACATACAATTTAGAATTATCTAGCCTCCTTGTGTTCGACCCGCACTACACGTACACCGTGCGCTTGCGGTTAATTAAAATTTGCTCATCAAACATAAAGGAACGGAGGGAGTATTATGTTATAAGTTTTGAATTATTGTTGTGTCAACAAGTTTCTAAACTTATTATATGGTATACAGAATAAAAAAATATCTTATTGACGTGTGTCAAACTATGGTCGAAAATTTTCCCATCGGGCTACAGTAGTCAATTGCATCACTAAATTCAATTAATAGAATAGATTTCATATTTAGCAAATAACATACAAGAATATCAATCAATTAAATAATTTAAAGGAATTTATAAAAAATAATACAAGAATATAAAATAAAAAGTATCAGCTAATAAGGTAAGGAAATTATAGAACAACTAGTATAAAACCCCGTGCAATGCACGGAATTCTTAGTACGAAGATGTATATAAATATATTTTTAAAAAACATGCAGTAATAATTTATAACTAAATATACTATATAAAGATGAAATAATAAATAATAATTGTTAAAATAGGGTAATATGAAATTTTTATGTGTTAGAAATTGAAATAAATTTGTAGATGAATAAAATAAATAATTGGTTGATTATTAATTTTATTAGTCACCTAAGCCAATATCAACAAATAAAATTCTTTAATCTAGCGTGGCTCCAAAAGAATGAACGTGTGATTTTGAATCTTTTTATTAAATTGTATGATGATTAGTTGAAATAGTTTCTATAACTAAATCAGTCTAAATTTTAATAAGTTATTTAATGTTATCTAAATACTTTTTACTTTATTTTGGTTTAAAATTTCTCTAGTAGTAATCTATTAAGATATATATGATTAATATTTTATTCCCTAATTTGTAATTTTAACTTTGTTAATATCATCTTAATGATTCTTAATTTAATGTTTCCATTCTCTTATTTAATCTATAGATTAGAGTATTAATTGATTGTCAAATCTTTGATTGAAGTAGATTGGTCAACTATTTAATTCATTTAATTTAAATACTCCAATAAAAAAATTACATATGACAAATGCTCTAGAAATTTGATACTTGGTTTTTTACAGCTTTTTTAATAGATGTTATGATATCAAAGCATGATTTGCATATTTTGAAAAATATCAACAAATAAGGTAAGAGAAAGTATCATATTAATTTAGGATAATACAAGTGTCAAGTAATAAATTCTAACCTATTAAATATATTCATTTGGAAATTTTTTTTAGAGTTTGTCATTTGTCATTCAATTATTAAATTGTATGATATGTGATTCAAATAAAAAAATAATATATTTTTATATAAAAAAGAAATGTTGAATGTTGTCACGCTATATATAATGTCATATTAAATATTTATATCTTCAAAGGGTGTAAGAATTCTCAATCGTCATACATAAGCTTCATTTAATTACTCAATTAACAAAGTTTTCCTACACTACTACATCTATTGAAAATATCATTTATAAATCTCTTCCCTGAAGTCATCAAAAATACGCTAAAGCACTCATGACTTTAAAAAATTAAGATATTTATTATATTATATTATATATACAAAAATACACATAGAACTATATATTCAAAAGATTAAATTGTAATTACTATAATACTTGATATTACGTGCATAAGAAAATATAAATTGATACGTTTAATTTCTCTTACGCGTCAAGTATTATTTTCTTTATATTTATTATAGTTAACAAATAACAAATTAATATCATGATAATTTAAACTAAATTTGTTTATATTTAAGAAATTATTTATTTTTTTTAATTTTCCGTGCTTGACACGGAATTCAAGCTAGTTTATTAAAATTATGTTAATTGAATTATTCATATCCATGTATGAAGAACATCTCACAATAAACAGTCTTATCTGAAAATTTGTAATTTATGAAAGGTATGGGTTATTTTGCAAAATGTATGAAACCTCTCCTACTATCTCTCCATCTTGTTTACTTTCATATTCAAAACAAAACATTGTACTTCCTCTGTTCTGATTTACTTGTTACGCACAAAAATTAAAAAGTTACTGTGCTATGATGAGCAGTAGGTGGAAAGTTGTTTTTTTAGAATTTTTATATATTATTTGTTGACAAAGGAAAAAGAAAAATAGGAGTAATTTGATATAAAGTAGGATAAAAATAGGAGTAGGTATAACTTTAAATGATTAATTTTTTACTAAAAAAAGAAAATGCAGCAAGTAATATAAAATTTCCCAAAATGAAAAATATAGCTAGTATTATGAAACGGAGGAAGTATATGAGTTTTTTACTTGAATTTTCATATTGTTTTAATTTTTTTATAGAGAATTATTATTTGTACTTCTTTTTAAAAGATAAAGGAACTACTTGAACATACAAGTACTTCTAACTTCCGTGGTCGACCAATAATAACGGTCTATCAAAATGCTCGGACAGACAAATTTGAGTCGAGTCATTTCAAAAATATCATAAATATTTTTCAACAAAATATGTATCATTTTTTGCTTTCATAGAAAATAAATCAATTCTTATTGATGTGAAATTGCAGGATTTTGTTTTTATTTGAAAGACGAGGTGATATAGTAAGTTTCTCCTTGACTAAGAAACAATGACACAAATATTAAACCCTATTAACAAAATATGAAGATCAAAATACAATATAATTAGAAGTATCAAATTCAATACTGCATTCCAGTAGCAAAAATGTAAATCTTGGGACGACAAATTTGTTGGTGGATGCAAATTAACATCAAGATCATACAACACAACCTAGTATCAATAACAATACTGCGTTCCGAAGGCAAAAATGTTGAAATTTGGAAGAGAAATTAGTCGGTGATAAATATCAAGATCAAAATCCGAGCATTCTAGTATACATATATCGTATGTTGCAGTAGCAAAAATGTAAAACCTTATGACGAGTCTATCGGTAGATGCTCACCGATGTGAATTTAGTATCAACGGTCATAGGAAGCGAGATCACCTGGTGACCCTGTAGGACTGATAACGTAACAAAAGAGCAAAGAACCCGTAAATAAATTTCATCACAAATCACACAAAATATAAGATCCCGACAAAAGTATATACTACGACAAACCTTGACTCTCTTCAAAAGGTCTTTGGCATCGGCATTGTTGGCAAAATGATCTCGAACAGGCTGCCAAATAATTAGGGGAAATCATAAGAAAAACGCAAATACTAGTCGGAACAATAGGGTGAAAAGGGCACTTCAAAAGCTACCTGCAGAATCTTATTTAGTGCCTTTGCCAATGCAGGTTTTACATCACCAGGATGCAAGGCCTCGGCTTCATAATCAGCTGCTAACTCTTCAAAGGTATGGTAAGTCCTGAAACCAAGACAGTATAGGATAAATGTGAATTCAAAATAATATTACTCCAGAGAGAGGGTCTCTAACAGCCAGTGCTTACTTGGGTCCACCATGTTCGGCTTTGCGTTCAACAGTGAATTCTTTGAACCATGGCAAAATGATGTATTTCACATATTCCAAACAGGGATTGCCTTCGACAATCTTAGGTGGGCAGTAAGCTTTCTTGATTTTTAAATTCACTTCAGCCTACAAAAACCAGATGAGTAAATCTGATTCAGTTAAGATCATACTATAGGACTAGTAATTTGGCAGCCAATTACAGTGCTGAAATGACTTGTAATATACCACTTTTTTAATGGCAGTTACAATTTTTTATTTCAATACCAAAATAAAAGGATAGTCAAAAGATTAAAATTTACAACCAAGAAAAAGAACGCGCACAAATATAACAAAATTGAGGTCATTGCATCAGCATAATGTACAACAGAAACTAAACCCCCCCCCCCACCATCTAAGCGTTTAGCGTTTCGGTTTGCACCGTTCATGTGCAAATGAACCAAACTGCAATAACAAAAATCAATGGACAACAGCAAAATGATATGTTCCTGCATTCACCACAAAGAAGGAAAAAGCAGCAAAACATGATCACCAGACTGACCAGCCAATAGCAAAAGCCAAAAGGCGCAGCAGGCAATCCTAGGCAGATGCACACACCAGAACACAAAGAACTAAACCCTACTTTAAAAGGGAAATGCCTCACTTCTTTTTCTCACCTCATGCTAATTATCTCTTCAATAGATTGTAGTTTAAATATTCATACATTTAGATTCAATAGATTTTAGTTCAATTATTCATACAATTAGATAAGACTTCATTGACAAGTTCTAATACATGCAGCCCTGAGCAAAAACCACATTTGAGTTGGTGAAATATCAATCAAAGATGAATTTTAAACCATACCTCCTCATCCTCCATGAAAATAGAAGATGAAGTGTCAGATTTTGACATTTTTTCCTGCCCTTGAAGCAAGCCTGGAAGCATATCTGTGAATCAAAAATCAAGACAGAATATGAGTTAACGTGAAACCGGCCAATGTTGATTACACACTCAAACAACTGCAAGAATACAAAGCACAATTGCTTACGGTGGGATAAAATAATTGGCTTATGCTTTCTTTTGATATCATCACAATACTCCCGAGCAAGCATATTGACCTTGCGCTGGTCCATTCCAAGCTGACAAATGTCCGCCTATTCAAATAAAAGCACTTGATTGTCGTATTGAAATGTATAGAGCAATTACAAAAACAATTTTCTTTAATTACTTGCATGAAGGACAATGCTTATCAACCTAAAAGATATGTTCAATACAGGGAAAACAATGATTATGAATTTCAATGCGACTTGAACTAAAAAAAGAACACAAGGAAACAACTCAACTATGACATGCTTCTATATAATCAAAGACATAAACATTTAAAATGCCAAATGCAACTTTCCAAGCCCAATTGAATTAAGAGATATGTAGAATAGGTATCGAGAGGAAAATTTATAATATAAGTCCGCTAAAGCATAAGCTTCTTGTCATTAATAAATTAGTAACATTTACAAGCGAACCCATAATGTTGGAACAAAAGCTTTGGCACTGTTATGTGTTGTTGTACATAAGAAGCAACAAAGTAATATAGAATCAACAGCCCACCAAAATTCAATATTGTATCGTATGAGCCAAACCATATGACATGGATGGTATTACAAATAAAATCACAAAGGTGAACCATTGGCTTCCTTGTATTTAAAAAGGAACATTAAGAAATGTATCATAGCATTTAGCATATACAAGTATGATCAAAAACCACAAGCAATCATCGACTATATTATAACATTATTTCTGATGGCCAGAAGATTGTAATTTCATACTTTCTATATTAAGCACTAGTGTTAAACACGTGCTAATGGTATTTTTGAATTTTAATAATATGGCTTTTTTTTATTGATATAGAAGTTTAAAGTTAATTTAATTTAGACTGTGTTTTTAAATTTAATTTATATAGTTAAAAACCCTAGCTTTATAGATGAAGATGAATTAATAAACATTGAAAATTAAAAAGAAAAGAAAATTCCAAAACAATTGCACATAATCAAGGTGATGAAACCTAAGCAACTACATTCCTAGAATTAATGTGGCGATGCCACATTGGAAAAAACTTTACATGTTAAATATATGTATAGATAGATCATAGATGTTGTGATTTTCTTACCTTGTGTGTGTGCAAGTGTGGGCATGAAAGCATACTTTCTTTACCCCACTTCCTTTTTTGGGGATACAGCACAAGTACACAATAAAATGTAAAATCTCAAGAGCACAAACATAACAAATCTTATCAATCTGAAATCCTAGAAATTTAAAGAGATGCATATTCATAAAACATTTTTTTGTATGAACTTAAAAGAAAAGAAACAGTGACTCAGAGGTCTTAACATCAGAAAATATCACCTTTAGAAAAAAGATATCAGCACATTGCATGCAGGGATACAAGATTTGAGCACCAGATAAATCTTCAGGGTCTTCACGGCCCATAATTTGACAACACCTAGAAGAAAAAATCACAGGCCATTTAATAAGTAATCACCAGACTGAAGGAGAGTATAAATGAAAACTTATGGTGAACCACACTCACCTTTGAAGTCTTGGCAGCTTGTTTTTCCGAGCTATATCCATCACAAGAGGCCAGTACTCAGCTGAATGAGCATTGATTTCTTTGGAAGACCATAAAAATTCAACTTTTCCAGAATCAATATCCATTCCTACTGCCTTCCAAATTTCAATGAAGTACTTTCCAACAACTTCAATTTTCTTCAAATCACCACCCATTTTGTTATTTAGGAAAGCAAACCAATCTCCAATCCACATCCTTACTCTACAACCAGCAGATATTAGCTTGTTGACATTGACCGCCTTCATCGCACCCTGTAGAATTATTCTTGATCAGCATAATCAACAGATATTGATGCTTCCAGGCCCAAAGACAATCCAAGTAAACAAATTCCCTTTCAAACAATAATCTTAGTAGATTTTTTAAAAAACAACAATGCTATGGCCTTAATTCCAAACTATTGGAGTCGGCTACCTGAACCAATATTCGTCCATATGGATTAGGGGACACCCCCACAAGAATTAGATTTTTGGTTCATGGTCATAACTAAATTTTACTTAGTTGGTCACTTGGTTGTCACTAACCTATCACTCACTACAGACAGTAACCGACGAGCAATCACACTCACGGGCATAGTTTAGATTTTTTAACAAGAATAAGAATTTAAAACCTTTGGGTCGAACCCAAACCTGGTCAAACCAAAAGCGACCCATCCAAAGACATCCCAACCCAACCCAGCTTGCTCGCCTGGACAAATCAAAAGTAAGCGGACAGAAAAATTTCAGAAATGAACACAATTGAGATGAATGAATTTTGAGGATGACGCATGGCATTATAATGACATTTATATCATCAAATTCCAATTATGCAGCAGCAGAAGGGATTATATGCATTGGCTTGCTTTTTTCACTCACCATAAATAACTCTTCATCAACTAATTCCATCACTAAACAAATGAAGAATACTAATAATTGTTCATTAGAACTGAAGTCTTCTTTAATTTATACTTAGCTGGAATAGGAATATGTTGGTCAATACAGCCTAAAATTATAAAGTTAATTTCGCAGACTAAGAATTACAAAAATCCAACTCGATCACAAAACACATGTCATCAAATTTGTCGATCATGAACAGTCAACGGAAAGCAGGGATGATTGATAACAAAAGACTAAATATAACCTGGGCAATATGCATTCGACCAGAGGGCTCAAATCCATCATAACAAATAGGCTCAGGTTTCTTTTTGAGGAGTTCCATCAACTCATTCTCTTGAATGCATTCCTCACCAATACTTCTTATGATCTCAAATCTTTTCTCCAGAGACATCCTGACAAACCCCATAAAAAAACAAAGATTAAATTGAAAAATAATAAAAATTTTACAAGCAGGAGAGAATAATGGAGGTTGCAACTACCCGTTTGTATCAGCGGATTGAGAGGAGCTGGAGTTAGGCACATCCTCGATTGTGAGAGATTGAACCTTCTCTTCTGGAATTTGTTGGCTGGTTTGGTCAGCCATCGTCCAAATTGGCAGATATTTAGGGTTTGGGAATTGAGAATTGGGAATTTTGGGAAGGTTTCGGAATGGGGGTTTTAGGGGAGTAAATCGGCGAGATAGAGAGGAAGAAGAAAGGATGTCGGGTTATGATTTTCGGGTTTGGGTCTTTAGGACATTTTGGGGTTTAAGCTCTTTTCTTTAAAAAAAAAGAAAAAAAGAAAAAAGAAAGTCAAATTGCTTCAAACTTATGTTAGAGAGCACTCTGAATTGAAAAGAATCGAATTTTTTTCTTAATTAAAGTAAGTACAGTCTTTTACAGTACTCGGATCAAATCTTATCTAGCCTAACCTATTATCATCATTGGTTAAAGAAAAACTATTATCATCATCATCATATTCAATTTATTATGCTCGCAGAAAATTATGATCAGGGTCTACGGAGGGATGAAAGACGAAAACTCATACTCATAAACAAAGATAGGTGCAAAGAGCGCCTTAGCTCGAGAGAAATCCTCAAAAAAAGATTTCTACATTGAAAAGGATCGAGTGAAACTGAAATCGTAGCTAGTATTTAGCCTACTTTATAATTCAAAAGAAATTTAAAATAAAAAAGAAAATATATTTTTATGATTTTGTCTACTATCCATAAAGTATATATAACATCAAAATTGATTTTCTATAAAAACTAATATAATCAATTAAGTAAATTTGATATTTTTAATAGTGGTTCTATAGTCATTGATTTATTATTGAGAAGTAAAATGTTACATTTAAGTATTACTCTTATCGGATCATTTTATTATGTTTAATAGAGTACTAACAAAACACCGAATTTTCTGCAAAATGACATGCACATTGACTTTCACATTGCAAATTGCAATATCATAAACTTTTGGATAATGCATCCTCATGCTTAAGAGATTCTTTCGCTCATTTAATCTCACAAGTGATTGCAACCATTGAACAATTAGCTCTAATGGAATCTCATCCATCACATATAGATAGGCCTGTCAAACAGATCATTTTGGGCCGGGTTCGGGTTCGGATCATATATAAACAGATCAGAAAACCCTTGACCCAAACCCAACCCATTTAGTTAATTGGGTCGAAAATTATAATTTTTTTGTTTTCGTTTTAAGGTTTTTAATGTTGATTAAATCTAATTGTTTAGGCTTTAATTTTAACTTTATGTTTTCTTGTTGTTTATGTTGTATTTACTACGAAAAATAAGAAAATATTAAATGAATTAAGTTTAGCTTATACTTATTGATTTAACTCGAAATTAACCCATTTTTCAGGTTTAAAATTTTGACTTGAACCTAACCCATTAAATAAACAGATCAGGTCGGGTCGACCCATTTAATAATTGGGTCAAAAATCTCAATCCAAATCCACTTATTTCGGATTAAGTTCAGATCGGATTAGCAGGTTGGATAAGCTTTTACCAGCCCTACATTTAGATAAGTCACTAGTCACTATTGAAGTGAAGATTTCGCTAGCCAAGACAATTTTTAAGGTAGTGGACAACACGGACATGCGCATACCATATTGTGACGATGTGAATCATGTAGAAACAAAGGTAAGTAGGTAACACATAAATCAAGATAATATATGAATTGAGTATGTCAAGAGAATGTCGCTCATTAATCTCAACAAGCAAGACTAATAATCATAAGAGTTGATAATTTGTCTCCATATGAAAAAAATACCATTTAAAGTCGGATTTATTAATTTTAACAATGACATCTAAAGTATATTGTCGCTAATATAAATATATATCATATATACTTTTAGAAAGTTCTTCACCATCATCAACAATTCAATATTCCGCTCGAAAAACGAGTTTGGGTGAGGGAATGTGAGAGACAATCTATAACTCCTTTGAGAGGGAATACTAGAGGAAAGTGGACAATTTTACCCCAAAAGGTGAGAGCCTTGCATAGAAAGGAATTGATTAGCACTGTTGCTTGGAGATCATTAACTACCTGCAGGGAAACTACCTGCAGAAAAATTGATTAGCACTGTTGCTTGAGAGGTGCAGTTCACTCTAGTCGTCCTTAATCTGCTCAACACACGTTTTTTTAGGTCTTCCTCTGCTCCTCTTACCCTCTAATATAATGGTTTTAATCCTCCTGCCGGGAGCCTCTATTCGCTTTCTTTGCGCATGCTCAAACCATCTTAATCTATTTTCGCGCATCTTAGCAGATAGACGAGCAACCCCTAGCTTCTCTTTGAACTCCTGATTTTTGATCTTATCCATCATTGTTTTACCACACATCCACCTCAGCATTCACATCTCTGCTGCTTTTATCTTTTGATCGTGCATCTTCTTTACCGGCCAACACTCTGATCCATACAACAATGCTGACCTAATGGCTACTTTGTAGAATTTACCTTTCAGTCTAGTCGGGAACTTCTTATCACATAACACTCTTGTGGCAGCTCGCCACTGAGGCCAACCCTCTCGTATACGGTGTGTTACATCTTCATTAATCTCCCCATTACTCTGGATAACTAGATCTCCTTCGTTCAATGGTCACTTCTTGGCTATCATATAGAAACAAGGGCACATCACATTACTACTTAAAATCAAGCATATTAGGATAGTATTTCTTGATCATCATTACTTTCATCCTTCACTTATATACAAAATGAAATATGAGTAAAATACTTGCTAATGATAATCTTTACTGTTTTAAAGAAACCTGATAGTTTATCAATAAAAATATCGTAAGCCATCTAATTAACGTAACATCTTTACTTTTGTCTTTTGAAAGCTTCCATACAAACTTTATGTGTCTTTTTTAATCAATTGATCCATGCTCGAAAATTGATTTAGGTATTTAACAAAGACCTATATCCATTTTGGGGGCATGGATCAATTGATTAAAAATACACATTAAAAAAATAAAGTATAAGTGCAATAATTTTATACACTTTTCAATGATTTTTTTTTTAATTTTCAAAATAATTTTTTAGTCTTAATATCTCCAAACACGTATTATAAAAGATTCTAAAAAATATATAATAAAAAATATACAATAAAAAAATCTTAAAAAGTCTCATATGATCATATACTTTTGGTTCAACGTTCATGTTGTCTCACTCTCAATTATCATTAAAAGTACAGCTGGTCTCTTAAGAGACCGTCTCTCAAAGAGACGTTACTCAGATCCTATACATTAAAGTTTATTTTTACTCTTATTTTACATTTTTTTATGGACCGATCCAATTAGAGATGATCTATCAAAGAGACCGTCTCTCACAAGAATTCGGGTAAAAAATATTGTTTAAAAATTGTAACGAGTGATATTAAAGTAGGCCATGACTTAAAAATAAAAATCAGAATGGTAGCTAAGACTAGTGGATGATAATTGATATTCATCTTTTTTCACAGGTGCCCACTCTAAGATGGATAATTATGAATTGGTTTGGTTAAGTACTTTTTAGATTTTTTAGATTTTTTAAAGATATTTTTAGATTTTTTTTATAAGAATTTGATTTTCACTACCTACAAAAAAAATTAGTTCCTCTTCTAATTGCATCATTGCATGTAGTATGTTGAGATTCTCTAGTATACCCTTAAATAATACATTAATACTCCCTCCAATTCAACATAAATGTTCATTTTCCTTATTTGGTAAAGTCACTCTAATTGTCCACTTTCCTTTTTTAGCAAATTTTTTTTACCTAAATACCCCCAACTACCCCAACTTATATTATTTAAAAAATACCCCACCTACCACCTTTTCAATTATTATAATCACTTAAAATACCCCACTACCATTTTTCTTAAAATGCGGTCCAAACCCAAAGTGGACACTTATTATGAATTGGAGGGAGTATATATAATAATAATAAATAAAAAAAGACATTAAAACCCTGTAAACAGGTCTAATTATGCACTGTCATCTACTCATCTCTAATCAGGGAGTCGGACATCATTAGAAGTTTGACTCATAGAATTCCACAGAAATTCTGAAATGCACATACAATATTTTTTTTTTGAATATTCTTGTATAAATTAAGTGTGACACTTTGAAAGTAAAGAAGGATTTTTTTATTTTTGGGTCCCAAAGCAAAAGATAAAAAGGGCGATTAAAAATTTTAGGCGTATAACAAATAATAAATACACCTTTTGTAATTTATTATTGATATTTAAACCACTTTATAAAAAAACACTAATAACTCATATTTAGCAAAAAAATATAAGTTATATCTAAATTTAATCAAAAGTAATATCACTTATATACATATAAAAAATTTTTTTAATCCTAAAAAATTTTGAGCTCTAAACGGTAGCCCACTTTACTCTTACTAATCGAGAACCTTGTCAGCATCTACGTAATTCTACTCGAGCACATCATATATAGTCCATGAACAAGGGTACTAAATTGTGGGTCCTCAACCAAACCTAATGTACTTTTGTATTAAATGCAATTTCCTTTATGAAAAGAAATTTACACTAGTAGGGTGTAGATCACGTGGAATAATATGTGACCGTAAGTTAGGAAATGGTTGAAGAAGGTTAGAGTCACCAACCAAAGATCCTCATAATTTTACTATTCTAAGCAGTGAACACAATTTGTCTCGGTTGGAGTAAATATCGTCTTTTTCATATAATGTAACGAGATTGTTATCACCTAACTCATCCTTTTATAATTCTCACGGCCTACCTTATAATCTAAAAAAATAAAACGCTAATACAAATTAGGTTAGTCTAACTAAATAATTAGTTTAGTTTGAAATCAAATTAATTAGGTTATTGTTAAAAGCTTATATAGTCTCTTGAGAATCTCTCCCTATAAACACACAACATTTCCTCATTAAACTAAGACACAAAAAAGCTCACAATCATGACTTAATACTCTAATGTAAAACTCTAATGTGAATCAGATTATGTTTTTAATTAGAGCAAAAACTGTTTTATTTAGGATCGAATCTAACACATTCAATCTCACAGCCTATCTATAAAATCCCAAAAATATATAAACGTAATATAAGTCAAGTTAATCCAACCAAATAATTAGTTTAATTTTAAAATCTAATATAGATTATTATAAAAAGCATATATTGGCCCTCATAAATCTCTCCCTATAAACACACAACACTCCCACACAAAACTAACACACAAAAAGTTCATCACATCATTTTCTACATATATTAACATACATTCTTCCTAAACATGTCACTCTTAGAAATAGCTTCCTACACCATAGCCATTGTCATCTTCCTCTACTACCTTATCACCACCACCTACAACCGGCACCCCGGACCGCTTCCTCCCGGCCCAAAGCCATGGCCCATCATCGGAAACCTTCCACACATGGGCACAGTCCCTCACCATGCCCTAGCAAAGTTGGCCCAGAAGTATGGGCCAATTTTGCACCTTAGATTGGGATTTGTACATGTGGTGGTGGCCGCATCAGCTAGCGTTGCGGCCCAATTTTTAAAGGTAAATGATGCAAATTTCTCAAGTAGGCCCCCAAATTCAGGAGCAAAATATATAGCTTATAACTATCAAGACTTGGTTTTTGCACCATATGGTTCAAGGTGGCGACTACTTAGGAAAATTACTTCTCTTCATTTGTTTTCTGCTAAGGCCTTGGAAGACTATAAGCCAATTCGCCAGGTTTACTCTTTTTTTTTTTGCTTAATTCATGCTATTTTTATGCACCTAACTCAAATCATTTTTGTTGGTTACCAATGATATATGCAACCCTAAATAAAAGGTAAAAGGTAAAGGACAATTCCGATATCCCACACAAGTCCGGGTTTGAGTGGTTTTTTTTTTGCCCGGAAAAATCATACCCGTTTGAGTTAGAAGTGTGGATGCAACGCAATCTTTCCTCGTATTAAACGCTGAATATTCCACTTTAAATTTGGGTGACTGAAATTCAAACTTATAACCTCTTGTTACATTAGCTCTGATATTATAAAAAAAAACCAACTCAAACAAAACCTTAACCTGATGGTTGAAACCTCAAGATATAAAAGTACTACTATTTGGTTTCTAGTGTTGGAAAATGGAAACGATGCCACATTTATGTTGGATCTTTCTGTTTAACAGAAAAATTGTGTTACGTTAGAAAGTTTCTAATTGGTTAGTTAGTATATCGTGTGCCTCAACTAGTTGAAACTTCTTTTCAAAAACATTATTTTTTCAAATTAATTAATTATATAGTTGAAATTATTCTTTTCTTTTCAAATTTATATATATCTAAATAATAAATTTATTAGAGACGTTCAGCATAACAATTTAGGTAAATATTAGTGATTTAATAAGGCTAAAATGCTATTTAAATACAACGTCATTGTTTTGTAAAATATCTGTTTAAACAAGGTTTAACAATTCAAATAATGTTTTTAGAATTTATAACTCGTAACGTTTTAAAATCGACAATAACTTTTAAGATTTTTAAAATACTTTTTTTCAACAACTACCATAACGACCATTACTTTTACCTAATAATCTTAATTTATATACACAGCTAATCAGATAGTTATATATCTAACATATACAATTGCTTAAAGAACTATCAACAACCCATACAACTACCTTAAAATGATAGGACAAAAACCATAACTTAAGTGCCATGTTCCACTTTCTTTGTACCTTCTCTTAAAAAAAAAAAAGAAATTTACTTGACTTCGTGTTAATTAATGTTGTTGAGATTATTCTCCTTGGTTTTTAAGTTATTATTAATAGTGACATTATTATATGAAAAAAATCATTATAATGTACAATTACAATTTTATTAAATAGAGGTATATATATTTTTAGTGTTTTATTTTAAAAAAAATATTAAGAAGTATGCAATACGTAACGCTAACTAATTATGATAAATTTTACTCCAACTATAATCCATAATAATGTGTACCTAAAAGTAAATTGTCAACTGTCTAATGTTTATGTTTTGAGAAGGTAGGTATGATTTTATCTTTAATAAATTGACACAGTTATATATTGCATAAAAATCAAAAAATATTAAAATTATTTAAATTGTGTGAAATGTGAATAAGAATAAAAATAAATAAAAAGATTAATTTTAGAAATCTTTAGAAAATAAAAAAAGACAGATAAAAAAGAAATTTGTAGTAATATTTTGAAAATAAAAAAATTTATTAGGTAGGGAAGTAAACTTAACTAGGTAGAGTTGTCATGTAACCCTTTTTCAACGAACAATAACATGTATATATATTGTGAACGTATAAAATGGACTATGGAGTTCCATTTAACCACGTCTAGTATTTTCTATTTTCATATCATATGCTATCACACAATCAGTAATCGTGGATAAAGTTTGGATATTAATAAATCTACATATCACAAGAAATCTCAAGTACCGAATCATTTTAGATGTTCCATTTGGGTTTTCACGGTTATTAAGGGTGGTGTGGGGTCCATAAAAAAAGTGATAGTTGAGTATTTTAATTGATTAAATTAATTGTAAAGGTGATAGTTGAGTATTGGGAGTAGTAAAAGTGGGGGTATTTAGGTAAAAAAAGATAGACAAAAAAGAAAATGAGACAATTGATATGAATTTGCCAAATAAGAATATGGGACAACTAAAAAGATTCGGAGGGAGTATTAATGAAAGAACTAACATCCTATTATGTCCATTTAATCTACACGATATTTTTCTAAGTTAGAAGTAGATTAATTAATATTTTTTTGATTTTTATTAGTGACTATAAATAGTAACATTTCTCTTCACAAAATGTGACTATCTATAGCAATTAATAAAGGAAAATTTACTTAGAATAATTAACTTATTCGTGTCTCACCTATTGATTAACCATGAATAATCCCAACTTTAAGGGGTATTTGCCTAGAGTAAACTTGAGCAATCCAATGACCTGCTATAGTAGCTAAGTCACCAAAAAAGTAAACTAAAAATTAATTTAAAATTAGAGAAAATTTTTGAAAAATTACATAAAAAATACGCAATAATAAAAAAATCATAATTTTTTTGAACAATTTTTTAACATTTTTTTCGACATTTTATTTTCTTTTTTTTTAAAAAATAAAACTTGCTATAGTAACTCACCCGATCACCGGGTTTACTCTAGGAAAATACCCCTCAAAGTTAGGATTATTCATGGTTAACCATAGGAAAATCGCGAATTGGTTGGATTATTGTAGGTAATTTTTCCATTAATAAAAATAAGAGGAAATATAACCTTTAAATGAAATTATAAGTTGTGATAAAAGTTACGGCCAGTCTCCTGAGAGACCAGTCTCAGGTCCAACCCAGCTTAATTTTTACTCTTACTATGTATTTTCTTTTATGGGCTGACCTAATCGGAGATGGTCCCTCAAAGAGACCGTCTCTCACAAAAATTTGTGTAAAAGTTAAGTTTCCGGCTTTTGCTAATTAGAACTATCATTTGCGGGCTGCCCACTAAGCTCGATCCGTCCAATTCAAATATGGGCGGGTCAAGACACAAACAAATTATCCGCATGTAAGCCTATCCATACCTGATTATAAACACCTATTATTAACTATAAAGTAACACCTTGTTATGTTTTGATTTTGTATTAGGAGGAAGTGGGTATACTCACAAAGGCACTAGCCAAGGCAGGTAAAAGTCCGGTAGAATTAGGACAACTTCTAAATGTATGCACCACCAATGCTCTCTCAAGGGTAATGTTTGGAAGGAGAGTTTTTGGCGCTGGTACCGGAGAAAGCGATTCAAAATCAGAGGAATTTAAAGATATGGTAATGGAAGTCATGACCCTTGCCGGAGAATTTAACATCGCCGATTTTATTCCGATTCGGATTTTGGAATGGCTAGACTTGCAAGGAGTAGCTACTAAGATGAAAAATCTTCATAAGAGATTTGACAATTTTCTTGGTGCAATTTTAGATGAACACAAGAATATTTCTAAGGGTGGTGATTTTCTAAGCACATTGATCTCTTTGAAGAATAATAATTATGATGATGAAGGTGGACAATTGACTGATACTGAAATTAAGGCCTTGCTCTTGGTAATTTTTCTATTTTTTTCTTTCTCTTTTCTTTGATTCTTAAAGTATGCATTTATTTTATTTGAATGTGATAGTTCATGATCAAAATTACACTATTTATATCCCAATAGAGCAATGTCTACTCTCCTACTCCTATCGGTATTTAATTTTTTTATTTTTGGTCGCGCTATCCTTTATGAGTTGCCGCCGTCTTTCCCTCCCTAAATCCTGCCCATAATTTTCTATGGTCGGGACTCGGGATACACTGGGTAGGATGATGATGATACTCATACTATTAAGATTCGGAGTACATTATATATAACTAGTTCCTAAAAGTTAATAAGCTATTATTTTAAATTGAAAAGCTATTATCATCTAATGAACATCAATTCATCTTATTAGTATTAGAGAAGATTTATTTACATATTCAAGGCTTATAAGTATAAGAAATATGTTAATGAAAATATATATAAAAATCGTAAAAGACAAATGAGATTCTAACTCAAAATTTTGTGATATTAATTAGCAAGTTGAGTATTCATTACACTGTAAAATCAATGGCATTTTTTTTATACTATGTTTGAGAACAATAATTTCATTTGAAAAGTTAGATTGACTAATGTTTGGTAAATTTAATTATTTGATGTGGTATAATGTTTTTACCAATTTTAAAAGCTTTCAATGTGTTGGCAGAATATGTTTACAGCAGGGACCGATACATCATCAAGCACAACAGAATGGGCCATAGCGGAGCTAATCCGTCATCCAAAAATTCTGGCCCAAGTCCAACAAGAGCTAGACTCAGTTGTGGGTCAAGATAGACTTGTTACCGAATCGGACCTGCCCAATCTATCTTACTTCCAAGCAGTAATGAAGGAGGTATTCCGGCTTCACCCATCAACACCACTTTCCCTCCCTAGAATCTCAGCTGAACCGTGCGAAATCAATGGCTATTACATACCTAAGAACACCACCCTCCTTGTCAATGTATGGGCCATTGCACGCGATCCAGGTGTTTGGACAGATCCACTACAATTCAGGCCTGAAAGATTCTTGCCGGGCGGTGAACGGCCCAATGCAGATGTTAAGGGGAATGATTTTGAGGTGATCCCGTTTGGAGCTGGTCGGAGGATTTGTGCTGGCATGAGCTTGGGGCTTCGTATGGTTCAGTTAATGACAGCCACTTTGGTCCATGGTTTTAACTGGAAGTTGGCTGATGGGCTAATAGAGGAGAAGCTGAACATGGAAGAGGCTTATGGGTTAACATTGCAACGAAAGGTTCCCTTGAAGGTCCACCCACTGCCTCGGCTGCCGGCTCATGCATATAACTCGGCCTGTTAAAATGATGCATATACAGCTTTAATGCATACTTGCAGCTTATAGGGATGAGGAAGCCATGCCTTCCAGAAACAGTACTGAATGTTCACAGCTTATTGCATATCGCCTACTGTGCTTGTAGTTATGGCGAAATAATAAGATGAACTGTTGTAGAAATGCTTTCATTTAATTTACATTTTCAGCTTATATTTGATGTCAGATGTTTTAATCATTTGTTACTTGTTACAAAGTTATCAACACAAATTCGGTAGAGGCATTACTATACATGATTAAATTTCCTATGTCTCAACTCGAAAGTTAGCATACAGATAAATAATAGAGTCTGCACCTGGATTTTGAAATCTTGTACAACATAAAGCAGAGAACAACTGGCTTCATTATATTTTAAGAGTTCTAAGTCGGATTTCAATGCCATTATACCATTTGCTAAGTTTGGTAAACCTTTCTCTGTTTCCCTTTGATTAGCACTTCAACATGCATACAAATTCATTAAGCAGTTGGCGCATAAGTTATTCAGACCAGATGACCGAATCAAGGTGCACACATTTTCTGAAAGCCGCAATGCGATTTCGGGTTAAGTGGAAAGCCTTCCTAGAAATCTCGCGATTGACCTTTGAGAAGTTCTTCCAAGGAGTATTCTAGTTCATAACCAAGATAACAATCTGACACCAAGATGAGCTTCAAATCCTGGATTGAAAAAATTGAGATGAGAAAAATTGCTGTTGATGGTATAAAAAATACTTTGTGTACTTAAATTTGTGCCACGAGACATAAAAAACTCTGTACCTGCAGTTCCTCTAATAAAAAAAGGGTACAAAGTAATATATGGTGCAGAGGCTCCAAAACCCCATTTCCCATGCATATTATGCTTAGGAAGGAGATGTATCCTACCATCTAAATCATGTCTAAAAGCTATGGAGTCATTGAGGGGACAAAAACTGAGCATCAAACGAATATCATATAGGGTATATTTCAAGTGAAAAAGGATACCTGGCTAGTAACTGAATGTGATGGTAAGTCCAAGTGCGTAACCAAATGGTCAGCAAATGAAACTCTCTTCAATGCATATAGCTCAGAAGTGATAGTGTTTCCGAGCACAAGCCACCACGCTTCATCTTTAACCTGTTAACATAATTTTGGCATGTGAATATGGTAAAACATGAATTTAGAAGTAAAAGTGGTTGCAACTTGCAAGTTGATCTTGGATCAGTATTTAGGCTCAACACTTTTAAGCCAGACATCACTGACTCACTGCTATACCCATTTTTCCATTCAAATACAAGTAGATTAAATCAATATTGGCAGATTTGGCTACCTTTTAGTTTCTGTTTATAACTTATGCATCTCAAATTGAATTCAAGTATCCAGTGTCGAAAATAATATTTATTCTACATTGTGTTTGGTAGGGAGGAAATCAAGTTTTGGAAACAGTTTTAGTGAGTCAAACAAATCCAATACCTGGGCCATAACATATATCTTCCTATAACACATGCAACACATACCTTAGGAAATCGAGGAGCAAATGCTCTAGGTGTCTTCCGTTTGCCATTGGCATTTTCCAATCTCACATTAAGAGAGTAAGGACTGCTTGCACTCTCATCCTTTTTCTTAAGTCTCAGTTTGATGTGTACGCGAGGGAATTTTTGCAAGTCCTGAAACAAATGGGGTCAATGAGAAAAATGAAATCAGAAGAAAATACTGAATAGAGTGGAAATTATCAAGAAGTCCAAAAAATTTAGGAAAAATTGCATCTAAAAGGCTAACCTTTTGCCTATCTGCAAATAAAGGGTTAACCTTTCATTTATTCAATAAAGAGTCAACCTTTGTCTAATTTTTGCAACTAAAGAGTTGGTTTACTTGTGACCGGTTACATGGGTTTCCACTTTACCAATTGCTTCAAAAAATCAGAAACCCACGACATTCCATTTGCTCAACCCAAAATCCTTCTTCTTCTTCCCTAACTCACGAAAAATCCAGCTTTTTTTCGCCATTTTCGTTCCCCAATTCTTCTCATTTTCGGTCCCCAATCCTTCTTCTTCTTCCCAAAATCCTTCTTCTTCTTCCCTAACTCACAAAAAAGCACGAAAATGGTGTTCTTCTTCCCCAAAATGGCGACATTAATGGAGACTTAGGGCAAAGTTTTCTTCCACTTAAACATCACAATCTAAGTAAGTTTCAAACCCTAAATTTCTGTAATTGATATCTAATTGTTGATAATTGTTGAAATTTGCTTAGAAATTAGGTTTAACTATTGTTATTGTGGAATTGTGTTAATTGCTTAGAAATTTGCTTAGAAATTTGCACGAAAATGGTGTTAATTGCTTAGAAATTAGGTTTTTTATTTTGTGTAATTGTGAACATAATGAGTGAAATGGTGTCCATTGAAATTTGGTATGGGGGTAAATTTAAGGAAGCTCGGGGTAGTATTAGTTATGTAGGAGGTTTTGGTAAAGTAATGGAGGTAGATCCAAATGCTTTGTCCATGGATTACTTGATGACTTTAGCTGATAAGTGTGATGGAGATAGAGGTATAGAAGGGTTGTTATACTTGCTTCCAGGTTCTACTTTAAAAGATGGTTTAAGGAAGATAGATGGGGAAAATGTTGTTCGTGAGTTACATGGTGCACTAATGCAATTGAGGACAGTGAATGTCTATGTGCTTCATAAATATCCAACTCCAAAGGCCCAACCCAAAAAGTTAACCCCTAGAAGGAGTACTAATGTACCATTGAGGAGAAGTCCTAGGAGCAAAGGTGCATTGTTTCCTCACACTAATGTTGACCACCCTCTTGAGCCTGAAATTCATTTGGATACGAGGGATAAATCCGTAGAGGGGATTGCATCTGGTAATAGTAGTTCAGAAGATGAGGATTATGAAGTAGGCCTTGATGATGTCGAATTAGAGGAAGAGTTAGACGATGTCGAATTAGAGGATGAGTTAGACGATGTCGAATTAGAGGAAGAGATAGTAGATGTAGAGGGATCCAGTGATGAAGAGTTTGTAGCTGCTAGACATAAGTTCAAAGGGGAAATTTCTAAACTTGTCAATTCCATAGAGAGAGTGCAAAGAGAGGCTGCTCAGGGTACCCATGGTGATCAACAAACAGATTCTGGGGATAGTTCAGATGATGTTGAGACACCTCCAGGTTCAGATGAAGAGGAAAATGGTGATGCGAGCAAGTCAAGGAATAGAGGGCCTTTAATTGGAGACAATACAGATTTTAAAAGCTTTACATGGCAAGTTGGGCAAAGGTTCACCTCTAGGCAAAGCTTTAAGAATGCAGTGGCAAAGTATGGGATATTACAAGGAAGGAATATCACAATAACCTCTAGTAATAACAATAGAAAACAATATGTAAATGTGAAATGTGTTTCAGGATGCCAATTTTATTTGTATGGTGGATGGGATTCAAGGAGAGCTGTGTATGTTGTTAAGTCTGTTGATGGTGAGCATAATTGTTCAAGAAACATGCAAAAGAACAGGCAAATGAAATCGGTGGGTGCATGAACAATTTCTTAGAGGTGTTCAAGGTTCGACCACATTGGCAGCTAAAGAAATAATGGCTACGATTAAGAAGCCTTTGGTGTTCTTGTTAATAAGGATTTTGCTTATAGAGTGAAGTATCATGCACATGATTGCTTCATGGTAGTATGCTAGAGCACTACACCAAGCTTGGTAGTTACATTGAGGCAATGAAACACACGAACCCACAAAGCTTGGTGAAGCTTGTCACTGATCCCACTAGAGTTGATGATGCTAATGTTTTTCAAAGACTGCATGTGTGTTTCGAGGGGTTGAAACATGGATGGTTAGAGGGATGTAGGAAGGTTATTTTTTTTCGAGGGGTTGAACATGGATGGTACATTAAGCTTTATATTCTGCATTAATACTTACACAAATCTTATGGTAGGCAATATTAAATGGTGTTGCTAAAGTGCTCCCAAAGTGAACAGAACACGTGCGGCACATCTACGCTCATTGGCACAAGTCATTCAAGGGTGAGGAGTTGAAGCTTTTATTTTGGAAGGCAGTTAAAGCTTACAATATGGCTGATTTTGATGATGCTTTAGTGGAGATGGAGAAAATATTACCAGCAGCTGTGGATGGTTTCAAGAGCTACAACCCTGCTTGTTTTTGTAGGGCATACATGTCATCGACAACCAAAGTTGATGTCATTGTAAATAACATGGCAGAGACATTTAACGGATATATTATCACTGCTCGAACAAAGCACATTATGCACATGTTGGAAGACATTAGAACACAAGTAATGGAACGGTTATATCTTAAAAAAGGAGACGTTGTTAAGTGGAAAGGTGATTACGGTCCTAGAGTTATAGCTAGACTAGAAAAGGAGAAAGAGAAAGCTAAGAATTGTGATGCTATTCCTTCTACTGATACGATCTTCCAGTGTAGTCATTATTTGGGTGATGTGATGACTGTCAATTTAGAAAGTAGGACCTGCACATGTCGGAAGTGGGATTTGACAGGGATTCCATGTCGACACGCTATTTCTTGTATCTCTTATGTTCGTAAAACTCCCGAAGATTTTATTGATCCTTTGTACAAAAAGGATAACTATTTTCGGGCATACGCTTATTCCATTCCACCAATGGAAGGGCCTCGATTTTGGCCTAGAACTGATCTTACACTCACACCTCCACCTATTAAAATAGGGCCTGGTAGACCTCGCTTGAATAGGAGGAAAGATCCCCATGAAAGCCCAAAAAAGTTAGGAAGACTGAGTAGGCACGGTATGGAAATGACTTGTGGCATTTGCAAAGTGAAGGGTCACAACAAACGGAAATGCCCAAATAAGGATAGGATGCCGACTAATGATGAACCACCACAACCTCCACGCAAGCGGGCGACTCAAGCAAGGCATCAACCTCTACAACAACAATCTCGAGAATGTACAAGAAAGGAGCTCAACCAACACGAATAGGTAGAAATGGAAGGTCAATCCATAGTGGTGTAGGGTCCAGAGGGGAAGAACCGGACAAGCACGGGCGGAGGTGGTAGGACATCCACATCCAAAGTAAGCATCTTAGTTTACATAATGAACTATCTTGTAATGTAATGTAATGGGTGGTTTGAATTGCTTTATTTGCCGTAGTATTTTGTTGTAATGTAATGGGTCGATTTTGAATTTTTTAGGTTGCGGGAACAAGCTCAATCACTCAAGCATCAACTCAACCAACTCAAGCATCAACTCAACCAACTCAAGCGTCCGTTAGCTAATTTTGTAATGTAATGGGTCGGTTTGAATTGCTTTATTTGCGTTAGTATTTTGTTGTAATGTAATGGTTCGATGTTGAATTGCTTTGTTTTGAAACTATGTACTAGAAGAACAATATTTGGTTTTCATTGTCGGTTTTTGAAACTATGTAATGGGTCGGTTTTTGAAACTTTGTAATGGGTCGGTTTTTGCTGGATTGAATGAAGATTTTAGTGAAATGAAGCTTTTATCTTCTTATTGAATGGTGCTGTTTGGAGGTAAGAATAGGCTGTTTTGTGGGAAGTGGGAACCGGTCAGCAACAGGTTAATTAACCTGGTAACTCTTTAGTTGCAAAAATGAAACAAAGGTTGACTCTTTATTGAATAAATGAAAGGTTAACCCTTTATTTGCAGATAGGCAAAAGGTTAGCCTTTTAGATGCAATTTTTCCAAAAATTTAAACAATAAGAAAAAAATGTTAAAGAGGAATGGGACATACAACGACAAAGACATCCTCATAAAGTAGCAAAATGACACAGTAAACGAAAAGTGAAAACAGTTTCAAGCATTAAATAGAACCTATAAACAAAGCCCAAATAGATGTCGCAGTGGAATTGCTCGACTCTGTTATGTAATCCAACTTCAAACAAATTCTCTATAAAAGAGAACAAGTACCAACTAGTACTATATCAGCACAAACCAGATTTTTATCCTCCTGTCTAAAATTCTCACATAAGATGAATTTTACTTTTTAGAAAAAATTACCTAGAATAATCTAACTTTTCATTGATTTTTCTACATTAATACCAACTTTTGATTAACCACGAATAATCACAATTTTGGGGTCACTTATCCAAGAACATCGTTACCCACATGGTGATCGATTTTATAGGTTATTTGCTAAAACAAGGGGAAAACAATTCAAAATTATTAAAAATTAGAAGTTAAAATCAATAAAATAAACTTACTTGATTTTTCTTTTATTTTTTTTATTTTTCGATTTCTCATAATTTATTTTTATATTTACTTATTTATTTTTTATGCAAAATGACTTGTATAGGTAAGAAATTACCTTTGCATTCTTGGCAAACATCCCTAATACTTGGGATTATTCATGTTTAACCAAAAGTTGGAATTATTGTGGAGAAATTAGTATAAGGTTGGATAATTATGAGTAATTTTTCCTACTTTTTATTGAATGTAACACTTAACTTATTTTTCTGCTCAATTTGCATTTGGTTACACTTAACAAACCCCCAACGTCCCCTATAGTTATGATGTAACCGAGCCTGTACCAATGGTAAGCATCGGAATTCGAAACATGTCAGAATACTCGTTCCAGAAAAAAACTTATCAAGATAATCTAGGATTAGGAGATAATGTTAAAATGCAGGCATTTCTCTTTTCTACCTGATATAAAGTTGAAGCAGGGAAGTTTCCAAGTAGATTCTGCAAACTTGCCCTAGGAACATCCAACAATTGCTGCACATTTGATATACCTTGCCTCCTGAGTGTACCAATTATATTGTTGTTCAAGCATGGTAACATTTGCAGAGCAGAATCCTTGTCAAACCATAAGCCCTGTAAAGAAAAAGAATATTACACAGCATAAGCCATAAGGTGAGAATCTCACATCTGTTGTATTAGACCGTCATCAAGACAGGCATTTTAAAGCAAAATATAATACTATTTAATGCCTCTGCGCTTCACAGAAATTATAAAACTTGGTTGTATTAGACCATCACCAAGACAGGCGTTTTAAAGCAAACTATTATACTAATAAATGTCTCTGCACTTCACAGAAATTATCAAACTCGCACAAAGATCATCAATTTCATTTAGGCGTGTGTTTGGGAACTCGTATTTTATCAAAAGTTGGAATTAAAACCTGAATTTGAAATGTGAGAATTGAATTAGTGTTTGGGACGCTCTTGGAATTTCAATTCAGAGAACGAGTTACATGTGACTATGTGAGGTTTGATTTCTCACAGTTCATGGAATTTGAAATGCCACCAAATTGATTGTCATTTGAAATTACAAATTTTCTAAGGCCTCTGTAGTATTTCATGCAACTAATAGCAATTGCAAAGGACAAACCAGACATTGCATGGTGAATACTACAACAGCAAAGAAGGTGCCCTAATACTTACACAACACCTTTCTTTGTTTATCAACAACGCAATAAAGTAATAACTTTACTAAACTTTCTAGTTGTATCCTGTAAAGTAATAGTTCTAACCAAGTTACAACAGGAGGTTTAAAACTGAGTTCACTTTTTCCTGTAAACCAAGTAACTTTCACACTATGCAATTGAAATTTGAATATTGAAAGAAAACGAGAACAAATTAAAGGCACGGAAATTATTATTTGTGAGTCACAATTCACAAGCTAGCTCAGAACGTCATTGTGTAACTGATAAAGGCAAAAGTGCGCTGACTAGCATGTAATATCATATGATCAAATAAACACAGATATAGGTAAAGGAATAGAAGATACCTGCATGACCATCTGCATTAGATGCATACAAGTAATTGTGCTAGAAAGCCATCCACTGTTAGCGCAGATGTCTATCATAGCCTGGATTATACGTATACTCTGGTCCAAAACAGACTTCAGGTCTGTTACATAGTCACTGATTGGCATCTCTAACTGAGAAAAGTGCGCCTGAATTCCAAATTTCGATATCTCATGACATACACCAATTAATTGCAACTAAGACTAATAGAAAATAATATATGCATGTAAATAATAATGCCCAAGAGACTGACCTGAAAAAGCAAATTTGTTTTAATGTGAGGATCATCAAGGCGATTATTATCCACCTTGTATGGAACCTTCTCAGTCATTGTTGCATTGTAGTTTTCCTAAGGGGAGAGAGAGAAAGAGCTAAAGAGTATATATAAGAAAATTCACGCATTATGGAAAGAACAATTCATTCATAAACTTGGACTGCCTAAAATCAGAGGTTTAACATGTCTAGCAAATCTTCAACTATAAGGACACATGACAACCCGTTTTTTCTATTCTTTGGGATTAAGGCTTTGGCATTGTTGTAATTTGAGGGACTTCTTCATAGCACGAAATCTCCTGAAAACTTCCCAAAAGTTTACAATTTCCATCACAAAAGATGTTCTGTGTAATTTCCATTCTCATAAGGCATTTTCATCACATAATTTACAACCAGTAACATATGTATATCAAAAACGGCTTTGATATGATTCAGGGCCACAGGGTGATACTGCAATTATAACCATACCTCATTATGCCGCACTGGGAGTTCATCATATTCTGAAGCAGCAGATAAAATATGCAACAAAACCTAGGAAAAGACTAATATCTATCAAAAGGCATGAAATATGAAAACTGATAACAAATACGAATAGGCTTGAACTAACACTCACTTCGAGTGAAAGGTTTGGTCCAAGGTTTGAACCAAACATTGATACAGTCAAATAACTAAGGTAATATTGTGATGCAATTGAACCCAACATCATTGGTTCTACAGCATCCTCAATTACTTTGATGCATCCACTGTCTTCTAAATCTTCAAATGTGCTTTGCACCAACCTGCAACAAAGAGTTAGAAACTTAGATTGATAATATGTCTTACAAAAATCAATGTAGAACGTATACCAGAAGAAACGAGCCACCTAGTCATTACCTCGACATGTATGAGCTTAGAATCGCTGGATTGGTATCTTCCAAACCATAGTAAGCTGGATTAACCATCTGTTAAAAATTTGGTTTTAATTACAATAAGCAAGGAAGAAGAATGTCACATTCGAGTTTACTAGTTGCCTCTACTAGGAACCAATAGATATCCTAACAGATGTAATATAGAGAGTAACAACAATCGCAAACAGAACATGCAAGAGGAGAGAGGAAGTGAAGACAAGGTTGACGAACACCAGACATTGATATGCCAATGCTCGTAGAAGGCAAGAGAGCATAACATTACTTGTACAAAACACTGGATTTTTTATGTCCTTTAAATCATGTCCTAGTAACCGAGTCATAAGTAAAGAGTACAGAGAGAAGCAACGTTTAAATGCACAGTTGTTACAGTGATCAAAGTTTTTAGGCTGACTAAGATATTGCAACTGTAAAGGTAAGATACTCCCTCCATTCTGGTCTCTGTGTCCCACTTGTTTTTTGACACTACTCATCAATCACTCATAATTTGTATTTTACTCTTAATCTATAAAATAAAACATAGTTAAGTGGGATATTTTTTGGTTCGTCTCACTGCAAAGAATATTTATCACTTTTGTAAATTTCTAATTATGTTAAATTAAATATACTGCATGAATAAGTGCATTGGCACATGTGCCAAACTAAATAGGACACCTAGGGTGGAATAGAGGGAGAAATAATTAGCTACTTACTAGTCTTCTGTACAAATAAGTCCAAGTTAAATAGTGGATGGCATCTTCCTTGTGGCCAATTGTGCCTGACACAATTTCTGCATTAAAGTGATTATGCAATTGTTCCCTGAGACTACTCTCAACTGGAAAGGGCTCGTACAGGAACTACAAAGCAGATAAATGGTGCTGTTAAGCTGATGAAACCTCAAGTAAAATGCATTTTCATGATACAATATCAGGTAACATGTAAATAACCTTTTTGTAGAAACTCTTTTTGGGCTCATGAACCAAGATAACTGCTTTTCCATGCTGGTCATATTGAGGTCGACCTGCACGACCCATCATTTGCAAGATATCTGTTATAGGAAAATCAACATATCTTTTTGATTTCCCATCATAATATTCTGTTCCCTGCATCAAACATGAAAATATATGTTATTGATACTTAAAAGATGGAGGGTAAATCATAAAGAGAAAGAACACATAAAAATGAAAAAATGGAATTACTAAACCACAAAGGTGCATAAAGAGCTGTCAAACTGGGCCAATCCACCCAATTTAAGCCTAAAAAGCAAACGAAATACAGACATCGATCAAATGAAGCAAAAGCCCAAAAAGATCCAACTCATGATGTCACAGCTAAAACTTGACCCAAGCATCTGATTAGACAGCTTTAGATGCAAAAATGAATTTTTATGGTGGTATTTTTATGCATCAAAAGTGAAGCAGGTAAGGATGACGCTACAGCATGACTAGCAGGTCTTGCACCTCCTAAGTTCAAAACTACTACATAAATAACTTAAGTATACATATGGCAACTGAAAATTTGGCTTTTAAGTAATGATTTGTGCATGGGCACCCATAGATTGTATGGTAGGCTTCGAGTTACAATCTGCCTTCAATTTCCATGGAGTTTTTTTTTTCCCCTTTTGAATGGGTAAATGAACAATACTAATGTCTGCACGGCTGCAACCCTTCCCCCACCCACCCCTACCCCCCAAAAAACATTTCAAAAAAATGCCAGGTCAAAACCTTCAAACATACATTAGTTTTTCATCTAAACAACCTAATCCGTTCCTTCCACACTACAACAATGTCAAAGTCTTAAGCACAACAATATGGAGTCGGCTACATGAACCAAATCAAATCACGGTGGGAATTCTGGTAAATGAAACTCCCATTACTAAAGAATAACATATTCCATTGAAGGGCTATCAATGAAAGTAAATTGTTGTCATATCTGATCAAGAAGCAACCCAAAACAGCAGAAATACATTTCCAAATTAAAATGTCACTAGGTTCGGACTATCCATGAAAGTGCTTAGGAAAGCTATGTATCTACCAAAACCATATCACAAAATTTACCCCTACCCCTCCCAGCCCTATCCTCAACACATAAGTCACCATCTTTCAACTTTGGGTTTGTCCAAGCCCACGAGTCTAGCACTGTCACATAAGTTCTCGAGGACACAAGGTGGGCCTTGTGTTGGTGTATGTGAAGAAAAGAGAAACAAAGAAAAAAGTGAAAAAAACATCCCAGGACGATTCCGGCCCAACCTTCCGCTGGGAAGGACCATTGGTTTGGCAAAGCCACTTGCTCAGGCGAGCAGGCAACTGCGTGTGCAGGTCTTTTTTTCCACAATGAATCCTACTCTCTTTTGTTTTGTTTTCTTTCTTGTTCCCTTGAGTTGCACAAGGATTCTTGTAAAGATCGTTCCGTAATTGATTAGGTAATTAAATTAGGAATATTCTTGCGTTCTGATTTGCTAGGAATATCCTCAAACAATACAAATAAAGGGGTATAGGATACTGAATCTTATGAATCTGTTAAGTGCAACTCATGGTAGAATTGCAAATTACAATACCATAAGTGTTTTGTTGAGAGGGTGTGTTGGTTGCGAGTTTACAAAGGGTTGTTTCTCAAGTTTTTTTTTCTTTTGACAATTTTTGCTCAGGATTTAGTAAATCTGATAAGTTTTTTGTACCGAACCGGCCAAAAACAGTAACCAAAATCAGATTTATTGATGAATCAACAAGAAAGATACATTGGGATGTTCGAGCCTACAAAATACTCCTAGCGTTTCCACTTTAATCCCAAGTAATTACCCTCCCTCACCATCCCATACTCCCCTCTATTTATAAGATGTGAAAAGGGGGAAATCAAACAAGAACATAGGCTAACCAAATTCCAACAAAAAAGCAACACATAACAACCTAAAATAACAACTCTTAACTAACTTTTATTTATTTACTTTACTTAAGACCTTGTGTAAATTTCCATGCATGACATTTCCCCCAACTTTATTCACGAGTATTCCACATTTATACTTCTATCTCCTTTCTTGCTAGTCCATGGTTTTATTGCTTCAAACATTAAGGCAAGTGATGTGACATAATGTCATTTGTATGTACCAACCATGCGAGTAGGTTTTGAAGAGAGAGAATGTGAGAGTAAAAGTAATAGTGCAAATAAAAAGTGGTGAAAGGCGGACCAAACAGTAAAAACTTAAGCGTATGAAGGAGAAAAATACAGAATAAAATTAGAAAGAATTTAAGTGAACAAATAAAAAGACATAGCAAAACGGAAAGGTAGACTAACACAAAAAGGTGGTAGTTGTATTTGGTTCTTAATTTCCACTTGATTTGTTCATTAAAACTATTGAAAGTCACATGCTTTTGCTAATTTTTAACACTTATAGCTGTTAAAAAGGGATTTGAAAGAACAAAGACCAACACAAACGTGTCCTAGACACTCAACAAATCATAAAGGAAAAAAAAGTGACTCATTAGAATAATTGTAGAACTTGCACAGGTCATATAGATATGTGTACAGTTGCTTAACCTTGATAATAACAAGATGAGCAGGAAGATTCACACCCCAAGCCAACGTGCTCGTGGATACTAATACCTGTTAAGGGATCAAAATATTTGAACATAGAAAGTAAATATTTCTACTTCAACAATCTGCAAGAAAAAGAAAAGGCAGGACAAAATGAATGTTTGATATGTCAGAAAAGTTTTTGAGATGATGCAGCACCTGAATCTTGTTGTTTCCAAACAGTTCTTCAACTGCAGATCGATCCTTGTCATTTAAACCAGCATGATGCAAACCAATTCCAAACTGCAAGGTGTGCCTCAGATTTTGATCTGTAACCTGGGAAAGAATCATCTGCAGTGCGTCTTCTGATATATTCAAGAACTTTCTTGGATGCTCATCAGATGCAGCATACTTTATCACAAGAGAATATATTGTCATAGAAAGCTATTACCATAAAAACAGCAATCTCCGCACTAATTAGGAAAATGGAACTGATTGAACACGTTAAAAGATTGTCTTTCCCACCTGAATTAGGTCCAAAGCTGTTAGTCTTGTTTGTCGACGTGATGAAACAAATATAAGAACTGGCTTTGTAGGTGAATGTGTACAGATAGCAGCATAGGCAGGTTTGTTCATGCTATTCATTCTTGGACAATAATACTTCCCAGGGTATCCCTGTTGACGAGAAGCACCAGTGAGCAGATATCAACTCAACTATACTCAACAGAACAGATGTGACCTCAAAAAAAAGTATGCGATATACATCAATAAATGGCAAATGCAATTTAGCACTGTTGTCTTGAGCAAATCGCTCAATACATCTATGTAAAGCCCCAAGATTATAGTATACGACTTATAGTTTTTAATAATTGCTAATTTCTTGTTTACACTATCCAATGCCTCAGTTACGCATGAATACAAATTACTAAAAGCTGATATTATGAAAAGATACATTGAGACGAATTAAACTAAATCCCATTTGATTGTTTGTTTATAAATAAGATGCAATATAATATTGTTTAATGAGTAATGGCTACTACTAAGAATCATAGGAAATAAAATATAAATGCTACAAACTACGACCAATGTGCAAGTTCGAGCAGATTGAACAGATAGAGCCCGTAGAGGACGTGAAAAGAGGACCAGAAGTAACTATCAAATGTATAGAGGCAAGATTAGGCCCATAAGTAACCATCACTATGATCATCAAACATTAATATTCAGATACTCCTGTTTCGTTTTGCTCATAGTGCTATGACTTTTTGGCCAAAGATAATTATTATCACAAAGTAGCTTTCTTAAAGACCACATAAACCAAAACACCAATAAGAAAAAGAACGGAGGGAGTATTAAGATAACATTAGAACTGAACAAGCTCACTGACCTGAATATGTACTTCAAGTGGTACAGGTCGCACACTAGGCTTGAAATTGTAGAGTCCCAATTCACCTACGCCCAGCCAGTCAGCTAAATCCCTAATAAATGGTCAAAGAAACAACAGAAAAAGCTCACCATGAAAAAACTGGTATGCTAGTTAGACACATACAAGGTTTATGCATTTTTTTTGGAAGTTCGTGAAATAAGTACGCCTTCATCTAATTCAGTCGCATACATACATACATATCAAAAATGTAACAAAGAGAGACTACTAGAGTTTTATCTAGCTAATTATACATATTTACTTTAGTCTCATACGAATATGTATATGTTCATGCCTACACATTTCTTGGAGTCCAATAAATCCATCAACTGTCTAAGATTCTAAGCATATCGATGGCAATTAAATAAAAGTTGCTAATTTCAATGGTCTAGTGAAGAAAGAAGTGGATTTTAGATATTTTGAGCTCTTATATTTTACATTCAATATTGCTATATCACCTTTTCATGTCCCACCTTTTTCAACTTTTGCTGGGACGAAGAGAAACAGAAAGAGGACGAAGAGCGAAAAAATGAGATTAAAGGCTGGGGAGGGAGGTCAGTGTGGAAAAAGGAGAGGTAAGGCCGCAGGAAGAGGGAGTCGTCAATAACATGATCTTACCAGAGACCAGCAGAGTGGTTTCCAGGGAAGCAGGAAGAGACGCTGTTTGTGTGCTTGTAAAGTGGTCAAGGAGGAAATAAGTACTGGCAGTGAACCAAGCATGAGAAACATTCAAAAGGAGAAAGAGAAGCAGAGATTTAAGAATAATAACCATGATAAGCTTAAAAAGCAATGAAGGAAAATTGAAAGGGACTAATTGAAGGGAGAATGAAGTAAAGAGGGGAGAGAGATTGAAAGAAATAAAAGAAAAGATTGCTTATATATACACATTTTAAGGACATTGAAATATAACCATCACAGGTTATATGACAAAACGCATAATCACTAAAGCATAACTTTACATTGCAATAAGAAGCATAACTATAACAATTTTTACGGACATTGAAGCATAACTCTATATTGCAATACTATAGTATGGAAAAAGGAAGAATTCATCAATCACAGAAATGCTAATGCTATAAATAAGGTTGACGAAAATAAAATTCTACCCTGCATTTGCAAGAGCTGTAGACAGTCCCACAAATCGCACTGAACGTTCCGTTTGTGATGATATATATCTCATCCTTGAGACAATAACCTAAAAAATAATATTCAATTAGCAATTCACTGAAATGATTTTTCCATGAGTTGCTTAATAAAATACCAAACAAAACAGATTAAATATGATAAAAATCTGAAACGACAATGGTAAAGAATTTAATAAGTATATTTCTCAAAAGCTTAACCAATTAGGGTTAGTGCTAGACCCAGGAGTCAGAATTGAAGCAAATCACAGACAATCTCCTTCCACACAGGAATGGAAAAAAACAATTTAGTTTAGCAAGATCCTAGACACTCGACAGTCACCACCATGATCAGGGTTCAAATTTTGATGACTTACCATTCACGCATTTGTAACCAATATTTTAACAATAGAAGCATGCACAGATCATTACCTCAAGAATTGGTCCTCTATCGGCTCCGAGCAGGTGAATCTCATCTAAAATCATAAGGCCAACCTACAGATGAAGTTGCAAGCAGTTTAAAACCGAAACAATAAGAGCATAGAACGCTTTACGTTATAGAGGTGTTTACAATGAGATGGTGCAAGAGGACAGCTCATGAACCATTGAAAATCAAACAAAACCATAAACATCATTCAAGAGACATCCAATAACTAATGAAGCAGCTGTTATAATTTAAAAAATTTGAATGTGTACACTGCCAATCTAGAAATCTAGTATATTTTCTTGTACATTTCCTCTTTAAAACAGACATATTAGCAGTAACATGAGATGAGAGAGAGGAAGAAAAGGACAGGAGCATGAAAGAAGTAGCAGAAGATAAGAGGGGGACTAAAATAGCACAAGAAAAGTACGGAATCACATGAAAAGGTTCATTCTAATTGCACAACAATAATGTGCAATTGTGCACATATATATCTTTTCTTTGCATCTTTGAACAGAAATGGGGAAGGAGAGATTTTAAATGAGAAGAAAAAAAGGTGGAAGGATAAACCTTTTTAACATAGCTTCGAGTGTGCCAGTTACGGCTGATCCCATCCCACTTTTCAGGAGTGGAAATGATAATATCTGCTGACAAAAGGGCCATCAAATCAGGAGTATAATCCCCAGTCATTTCAACCTGATTACACAATTCAATTCATAAATCATTTAATTATCAATACACAAGAATATCAAAAGGAATTCCTTTCTCCAAAGCAAGTAGGCATCAAGCGTAAGTATAAACCATCTCTTTTCCCAGCTGAGTGACAAGCCGTCTTCTCCAGTCATTCATTCTTTCTCGGACAAGGGCCTTCAGAGGGGCTATGTAAATAACCTGCATGAATACAAACTAATAAATGTGAATATATGCTAAACTAACAGAGACGTTATAAAGAGCTTACTTGCTCAAGTCAGAGTGGCAGACACTACAAAACCTATGGTGACTGTCACATTTGCCTTATGCATAACTAGCTCAGGTGTAACCGACTCACAAACAAGATTCACAATATGGAATATGAAAACTCAACAGGGAAATAAAAGAACCACTACTAATCAAAGTTATACTTTCAAGAATGCAGTGTGTGGAAAGCAATTCTACACAGAATGCAGCACTACATGTATGCACACATCCATCCACACCTGACAAAGAAATGTGAGACATGACAGAAAAGCAAGAGCCCTAAATAAAAAAGACATCAGTACATATTGTAAAAATGGAACCTACTAAGAGAGCACCAATAATTATGGAGCTTATAACATCTAAATTTTCTAAATCAAAGAGATCAGTGCTAGCTCTAAGAAAGATTTTACTAAGTTAACCTTCATATCAGGCTGAGTGTTGAAAAGACGGAACATTGCAAGCTCAGCTGATATAGTTTTCCCACTTCCAGTAGGTGCTCCTAAGAGCACGTTGTTGTCTGTGTGATACAGAACATGAAAAGCCTACCAAAAAGCACAGAGATATCAAAATACTCGCACCACAGAATACAAACAGTATTATCAAGATGTATGACAAGATACATACCTGTGTCTGAATTGGATTGAAATGTGAAAAGTTGTACAAGGATTCGTAAGTTCCGTTACTGAGTGCAGTTATTGGTAGAGGTTTCAAATCAAGCAATTCAGTGTGAGAAGAGTGAGCCTGTGCGACAAAACAAGCAGTGATTTACCCGAAGAAAAAAAATTAGGGATGAGAGTTGCGGGGGAGGTAAACACAACAAAGTTTGAATAACTAAAAAAGGAAAAAGATCACTTTATCTTCACTATAAATCTTAGATTACCTCAGGCAATGCGAGATTGTGAAGGGAGATTGTATAAAACGATTCAGATTGCAACCAAGAATCAGAAACGGCACGTATATAGTACTGTGGCGGATGTGGCTCAAATATTGGCACAGTAAAAGAAAGCTTTTGCGGCTCTCCTTTTGCTGAACGCTTTGACAGCGTGAAGAGCTCTGAGTGATAAATGTGGTCATTTTCAGAATCCTGTCCACCAAAGATATTCAGCAAGTAAGAAATACAAATTACCGAGAACCATCTAGTAAAGGAACTTTCTATCAATTCTAATTGCAATGACCACCACAAAGGTTACAACCATCATCACACAAATAGCCCAAGCTCCATAAATGCAACTCTGATAATTTGCATCTATAACGTCATGACAAGTCAGAAGCAGTCCCTTTTAATAACAAAGAGATAGGTGCTTAATTGAAAAATGCGTGAGGAGCATCATAAAGATGTACATAATTGTGTCATGATGTAGTGCCTCATTCCTTCAGCATAGGAGGCACAAAGGATGACATATTATTGTACCTATTTTAACTCAAAATATCGCCTCGTTAGGCATTTGTTGCTAGCGCCTCGTGCCCACCAAACTAAGGTTGGGTGGCTCAAACGTAGAGGTCTATATTGTGCAATCAAACAGTACCTCCAGAGTCCAGTGTTAATAGGACCACTATTAGAGTTCACGAGTATACCTTTAAGAAGAATTATATTCAAAAGGTATTTATGAAAGATGTGTATGTTTAAATCTATACGTCGGAACACTCTAAAAAGGAAAGCGTTATGAATAAAATCAGCATAGGTATTGCGGTTCAGATGAAGAAGAAACTGGTTGTGCTAGTTTGGGCACATGCGCCATCAATTGCAAAAGGAAGGAGTTGGGAACATAAGGATTTAAAAGAAGGAGGCTAAAGATGATGGATGCAAGATTATAAAATGATATAAAAAATAGGTTTGCTGAGCAATTAACACTATCAGAATGAATGGCAGAAAAAGATCTTTGTAGACAACAAGAGAAATTTCTAGTTTAGGCAGTATATGGATGGGATTTAGGCTTCGGCAGTGTTGTTGCTTATCACGTTTTACCTAGAGAAATCAAAATGCATGATGAGAAAGAATAAAAACAAACAGAACAAAATGTTTAGGTTAAACGAAGGAAGAGAGTGAAAAAACACATTTTATACATTGAAAAAGGCAAGTCCATTTAATTGAATGCAAAATTTCATCAAAATACTTTTAAAAGAATATTGACACAGAAAAAACCACACAAGCTTAAATCAATAACTGATACCAAGCAAATCAAGAACCTGAAGCAAGAATTATACCTCAACAAGAATCCACCATCGCTGAACAGCACCATGGAAACGATCCTTCCATATGAAATCCGGGGTTATGAGAAGATCAACCTAAGAAATAATTATCATAACAAATTTAGAAGAATTACATCTATCTCTAATATGAATTCAATAGTTACCTTCGGGAGAAGCTGGAATACATATATCTGCAATTCACGTATTAAGAATAAATCCACTAAAGACAACTGGAATACCTTTAAAACAGTTCTTGTTATAGGACTGACAGTAGCCGACAACTGAACCATTGGGAAAAATGCCAAATATTGCTTCACAACCTGCAAAGCAAATAATATGCAAGTTACTTGCAATATGATAAAGTTTGCAAAATGATTAGGTATACCTTCCCTCCAGGTAAATAGCGAATCAAAGCTCCAATATCTTTCTCCTCCATATCATAGAGGCGATCGAGATCAGCCCCTCGATCTTCCAGCTTCCTCAAAATCTGAAACAAATGACAGTCATCAGTGCTTCGATCCGATCAAGGTGTAAAAGAAATGCATGGTTCCCATGAAACCTCTAAAGAGATTTCTCTGTCAAATTGTCTCAGTGGATGCTGATGGGGCCAAATTTGTCGGTCAACAGCCTTGCAGTATTCTAACATAAAAGCTGACATCTCTGACCATCCTCTCCGCAGACAAATCTCAAACAAAGCACGCATGATACGTGCCAAACTTGCACTGATATAAGCAGCATCAGATATCAATGAAAAAGCCTCTATAGATCCTCGTGATATGTATAGCTGCAAATAAGAAAATCGATACATAATGGACAATAATCTCAATAATCATTGTATAAGTAAACATGTTTGTTCATGATGACTGTCAGCATCAACTATTCGAGCATTTCAAAAAGATATATTGCAACGCATGATCATTCGAGCAACAACAGATCAAGATAGATACTCAACAATTGATCAACAATAAGCCAATAGAAAGGTGGTAATACACTTTCATAAATAAATTGTGACTGAAGGAGTGTAAAACCAAAGCAAGACAAAGCATGATACAATGGAACAATGGAAGAACTATGCCAATTCAAAGAGACTAATTGCACCTGAATGAGAATAGAAATTTTCCCGTGTTTACTGGATGGACCACCTTTGATATCAAGAGGGCATTCACGTGCCAAAGCTTCCAATTCCATTTGCTCCTCTTCTCTAACAACAATATTTTCGAACTCGGAAGAATGTGCAACCATGTTAATAACCTAGATCAGTAGAAGGGAAGAGGTGAGCCAACAAAAACAATACAAGACGATCATTTCAGTAGGCAGAAGGTCCTCATGCAAGAAGAAACAAGAGGATATTATTGTTGTGTTTGAATTTATCAATAAAAGTAAAGTAGGTATTTGAGTTAGTCTAGTCTTTCTAAAGATACTGTAAAATGAAAAAAATATTTTGCAACTCTATTATTTCTAGCGGTTAACAAATTGCTGATTTTCATATTCGTCCGTAAGGTTCCAATTTTCTAAAATGGTAAACTTGACCTCAGAGAGATTAGATGCATTCAAGCTTAGATCTGGATGTGTATAACTCAAAGAGCCAATGACTAACGCATCAGAGGTACTAAATTTCAGATAACTAAGAACTACAATCCACTAGCATCCTCAAACAATTTAGAGTCTTCTTTTTTCTTATATGATAGTGCATTTTTTCCCTGCATGATAATACATTGTACAGCTTTATGGAGTAGAAGAATAATGCAAATACAAATATCAGCTAAAATACAGAATAATAGTAATGACAATGGACAAGCTACCTCGCTATCACTCATATGTCGCCTTAACATTTCATTGTAAGTTTCCACACTAGAATATTGTATATAAAAATGGCTTGCAATACGACCTAGCTCCGTACAGTAGAAGTTTCCACTTTTCTCATCAAAACGCATCATCTTTGCTTTATCAAGGGCACGAGCAGCATCAGTTATAAAAGATCTTTGTTTTAAACCCAAAGAAGGATCCGCAACCACCTGTTAATACAGAAAAGAAAAGAAAAAAATTATTAGTCCCTTAAAATGGTGATGTCGCAAGATAACCTTTTTCGAGATCAATATCACAAACTTAGACAATAGGTTGCAAGTGTAAGTTAGCCTCTAGTCACTCTAAAACTAAGGCAGAAAAAGTGTAATCATTTGTTAGCTAGGAAATAACAAGCAGAAAAATTATACTAATTCCTATACAAGGATAAAAAGATGAACCACCCTTCAGTGCAAGCAACGAAAAAATGTGTAAAACCACTACTTGTAATGATCTATGGTAACATAAATGCATGATAGATATCTTCACCAAAAGGCAATGCTGCAACTTCAAACCAACAGAATCCACCAAAACCAAAGTCCCAAAGACATAATGCAATATAAGAGGGGGGGGGGGGGTTGAACATTTCTATTTCTGTTAGAAAACAATTCAAAATCCGTACCTCCTCCCATCCAATTCCATATGCCAAGGGGTTCATCTTCATCCTGATAAATAGATAGGTATAACCAAGCCAAGCACAAGCTTCTTTCACATTTGTGACAGTACCCAGTGCGACCTCAGCATTCAGATTATCTTTCAAGGAGCTGATGAACTGTGACAAGAAGATAAGACTACAGAAATGAGTAACGAGACAGACCCATCTAGTAACACGTCTTCTTTTCAATCCTTGAACATTTTATTAGAAAAAAGTAGAACTATATTAAAAAGCAACAGAATACAAAGAAAGGTGACATAGTCTTTAAAAATTAGCCAGCTTTCAAGCTAAATCACAAAAAAAAATCTATTTCCACATCCATAATGGATCATCAAGGTGGTGGAACAATGTCTAAATCATCTCGTGACTCATAAAACACACAAAACAAATATCTTGCACATCATTTAAAATTTCATTCATTATACCTTACACCAAAGAATATTAACACGAGAGAGAAAGAAAGCGAGTAAGAATGCTCAAGCCCTATTGGTAGATGTTCATTGTTGAGTAAATTATGTACAAGCTCGCTGGTGACTGTTGGCTGTATAGTTAGGTAAAAAGTTAAGTAGATATGGGTCCATTCAGTATCAGTTTTGACTCTTATTGTTCAATTCTCTTAAACTCATTTCCTTTGTCAGTTAGGGGTACTTTTCAATCAAAGAAAAATTACTGATCAAAGGAATCGATTTGTATCAGCATCTAAACATTTTTTTGGCAGAAAGTTAAAAGGCAAGCAAGTCCGATGTCAAACATAGAACTAACAACAAATATTTTCAAATATAGAATACAAAAAAAAAAAAAAAAAAAAGATCAGTTCCCCCAGAATCCTTCCTACTCAATAGAAGAGAATCCTTCCTACTCAATAAAAGTCAGAGAAAAGTAAAATCAAGCAGAGATGGCACGCACACTAGAAAACAAAGAAAGCTCAAAGCAGTCATAGTCAATTCACATAAAACAACAGAAGTAGAATATTACCTGACTTTCAATAGGAAGTTGGCTGGTAAGAAGCCGTAGGTAATGAGCTAATTTGTCATGAGATGTGATGATAATGCCCTCACCACTCTTGTCAAACTGAGGTCTCCCAGCACGTCCAAAAATCTAAACAAGCATCATCACGATTGTTATTGAGATATACTACTAGAGCTCTAGAAGCTATGAGGAAAAACAAGAAAAAAAGGTAACTTCTAAATAAAAAAGTTAAAATATGTTACCTGCATAACGTCAAGCATGCCCAAATCCCGCCAACCACCAGCCTTAGGATCATATATCTGTGTACCCTGGTTTAAATAAACAAAAAAATGCAGGCTTTAGGCATTTTTTCATCAATGAAGAGAAGTGCAAAGTTCTACGAAATCTCCTGCTATCAACTGAATTTAGGTTTCTAGAAATCCAAGAATAATAACAGAACATTTCATCTTATCCTCACTTCAGCAATCACACTAAATAACACAAAAGTATGAGTAAGAGCATCATTGCAATTGTATTCTATCATTCATTGTTACTACCTCTAACTTTTGAAAACTCCAGTAACAGTAGCAGATTGAGAGACTTTTCTGTTATTTTGGATCAATGGTGTTGGTGTCGAGAAAAGGAAACATCTCGTGCGATAGGATGTCATGTCACCCTAAAGTGGAAGGAGAAAGACTGAGGTTTAAGAGGTGGGTAAGAAAACGTTTGCTCCAGTGACAACATGATTATAGTAGTTTACTCTTGAGCTAGAGTCCTTGTGGCTCTAATGGAAAAGTAGCCATGGCGTTTTCCAAGAGCTTAAGTATGGACAACAAAAACAATAAGATGATCCATGTGCTGCTATAGTGACATATGCTTCCCCCATGGAAGCATAGTGCAAAATATCGCCACCATCACCGAATCATAAGCGTCACAAAGGTTTTTGAGCTTATTACGAAGAACTGCAAAACCATCTGTATTGACGGTAAAGCCGATCCACAATCATGACTGTTGCACTATACATGGAAGCTAATTACAATGGCATATAATGTCTTCATTCCACTTGTGAAGGGTATAAGATACAGAACAGATCAAAGAATGCCAAATTACAATTTTGGGGGATTTAATTAAAAAATCTTTCTGTGTCAGGAACCCTTGTATCAATTTTAACCTCTTTACTTCGTGCTTTTGTTTCTACATTAATGGTCAACATGTTTGGATATTCACTTACAGAGGAATCTCAAGAAATTAAAATGGATGGGGGATGCATCTAGCAGTTTCGCTTGTGACTTGTAAGTCAAAATCTAATTTACCTTCAGACCCTTTCAAGATTGCGGAGAATAAAAGAGAAGATAAAGTAGTGGTTCACTACTATCCCTTTTAGTATGGGGAAAACCTTTTAGAGGTCGCCTGGAATGGGATTTAAAATTAATGGGTTTTCAGTTAAGGGTTAAAATTTTGGCGAAAATAAATCACAGGGAAAATTTTCCTTTTCCACAAGTTTGTTTTGTTTACTGGAGTAATGTCATCATCCAGTATGTCCAGTCACTTTTACTTGTCTATCTACTCTTCTTTTTCTGCTTACGTCTCATAATTTCATGAGTCATTGTTTCTTTCCCACTATCTCAAACGGTATCAATTTTCTAGCCACAAAAATCACTATTTTACATTTGGTTTAGATTTCCATATATCGTCCTCTTTCCTTTTTGAAATCCATTTAACTATCAAATGAACATATAAAAATGAAAACTAAAACATGGTATCGCACCACTATTCACAATGATTGTGGTGAATGTAACCATCATCACTCCCAAGAATGTATTAAGCAACTAAAGCAAGCAAGTACAAACCTTGATAACAACAGTATGAGCAGGTAAGTTTACTCCCCATGCCAAAGTTGCCGTGCAAACAAGCACCTGAAGGACAGTTCATCCACAAGTCAACAAAGTCCAAGAAAAAATCATACAGGATTAACAGATGATTAAATTTCACCTTCAGCAATCCGTCAGAGAAAAGTCGTTCAGTAAGACCCCTATCAGAACGTAACATTCCAGCATGATGAATACCAAAACCGTAATCAAAGAGTCCAATTAATTCTTTGTTTCTAGACTTCATGACCTCCTTCTGCAATGCATAGAGTTGAGAGCACATCAGTGAACAGAGCCATGTTAACAAGAGATGATAAATATACAGTTGAGATCCTTGCCCTTTTCAATTGAAACTGTGGATGTGTCTCATTCTGGAAAAGCTCCAAACTGTTGTCCTCGCGGGCAAGCTCAACCTATAGGGTGAAAAAAAAAATTAACAAACAAAAAGAACGCCATCGATTGTTGAAATTCAAGTATTCAGTCTTACAAACAAGAATATAGTACCTGGATAACAAAAATTAAAGTTGTTACGGATAAAATTCCAACACAACAAGCACAAAAATCAAACATTACCTCAAGAATCATTTCAAACAATGGTTTATAAGAATAGTAAACTGTTTCTTTAACTGTACAGCAAAAGCAAAAAGATCCCAGATGACAACGTAACACGAAAATTAGCTGATTAATAGACATAGAAAATCACCACAAAAAAGTTACAACCATTCCAAAATAACAAATCCTTCCTCTGGCTTTATTAACATTTCTCTAACTTCTTAAGCATTAATTTTTCTAACTTCATGAATCTCAGATGTCCAAGTCCATGCTTTCTCATGGATGTTACACAAATAATCTTCTAATATCCACTAATAGCTCTTACAATCAAATTTGTCAAACAGCTATCTTCATAGTTGATACTCTTCATACCCAGAAAAATTAAAGCCTGTTCTGTTTTGCAAATTTCCCATATTTGTGTCATTCAAATATATTAATTTAATATCTCAATGGACCAAGCCCTGGAGTTTCTTCAAAAATCATTATCTAACCAGTAATTAAAGAAAATTATTTACGAGAAGCAGATAAAGAGAAATGGCCAATCATGCTAACTAATAGCACCACAGAGACACCTAAAGCGCACTCCATTCTAAAAGAGCTTCATAACTAGAGGAGGTCATACAAACCAGCACTATCATGAGTGCCTACTTTCCTATTGAATGAGCCGTAGAGATCACTGTTTATAATATAGTTTTCTCATACAAATATAACTGAGTAAGAACTCCCCAAAAGAGTTAATGATTTATTGAGATCCTCGGAAAGCAGAAATACCAGTCTGTCTGCAGTTTTCCCAGTATCTTTGCGTGAATGAACAAATACCATTACTTGGTGACCTTGCCTCAAGGAATCAACTACCTGTCATGAAATTATTGAAAACAAAGCTAATGCAAATTAGCAACTCTATGAAAAAGAAAACTAGCAACATTCATAAATAATTACCTTGTGGTAGCAAATCTTGTTCAGCAACTCAGTGCGGGCCAAAAAGTTTTTCTCACTAATGCCAATGTACTGTTGTGCAAGAGGGACAGGACGATAGCTAGAATCAAAGAAAAAGAGCCCGGAGTCTGGATTCACCCTCAAAAATTGTGCCACCTAAATCAATCTTAGGCCGTAAACTTTCTATTTTACTCATGTGAAGTTTATAATGATATGTTAATGAAAAAGGCAGAAAATGAATCTAAGGTGACAACCTCCAAATAATTTGGCAATGTAGCTGATAGACCCACAATGCGGATCATGGATTGAGATGACTCGACCTATCAGAACAAAAAGCAGCTTTTATCAGTCAGAACTAACACTTATATTATGCCAATATAAGTCCAAAGTATAGACCTGAACACTCACCATCTCTTTCCCCAAACCATCTATTTACCCAAACACAGATATTTTAAAACAGAGCAGTTGCAAACAAATTAATTGGAGCTTATCCCAAGCACAACACATTGGAGCTACTCTTTGGGACTTTATTCTGCAGGCTCTCTTCTCTACTGCTAAAACAGTGGTAGCATCTTGTATATGCTCAACTGCCACCATGGTGGACCTCAAGCAATGCAGTAAAAATTTCAGGTGAATGGTTAACACTTAGCACTCAAGACATTCATCATAGAAAACTACGCCACCTCCCATCCCATCTGTTAATTATCAAGGGGGCTGTAATTGTACGTTTAGAGACTTTACAAACAAGAAACAAGAACATTATGGTGCCAACCTTCCCTTCATGGTCCAAACAGAATTGGCCAGTAACGACTCACGTGAATGGACCTAGTGAATGAGCCTTGCATATGAAAAAATCACAGTGTCACCTTCGAACTCCATCATAACATACCTAAACCCAGATGGTGAGACAATCTTGCCAGACCAGAATAATACTAACGTCATTTACAGATGAGTGAGCACATCAACACAAAGGATACATAGCTTTACAGTCATCAACTGCTACCAAAAATTTCATACTCAAGGTAGATATCAACAGACACAATAACAATTCCAAAATTTAATGAAACTTACTTGACGAAGAGTACGAGCAACTAATGCTTCTATGACAGGACCTCTATCATCATTCAAAAGGTGCACTTCATCAATTATTAACAGTTTAACGAGCATCGAAAGTGACATGTCACTACTCTTGCGTGTGATGACATCCCATTTTTCAGGTGTAGTCACTATCATCTGGTAGACATGAAGCTGAATGATTACCTGTGTAATATATACACCAGTACAACAGGGTGAGAGATGCCAAGAATTAAGAAACAACCTGAGTTACTTCAAGTTCATTCTTAGAAAGTTGCATATCTCCTGTAAGCTCTTTTACGGTCATATTCAATGGAGCTAACCGATGACTAAATGTCGCTGTGACTTCAGCAGCTAATGCCTGAGAAAGGAGACATGATCCATGGTAAGATGAAAACAAAACGGGAAAAGATGGTACTTGAAAAAACTGAAGAGAAGATGGCAAGAAGAAATTTTCATAGAAGTATAATTTACCTTCATTGGAGCAACATAAACAATTTTAAACTCATTTTTGTGCAGGTAACCATCCTTGAAATGTTGTCCAATCTGCCATTGTGCATAAAAAATTATAAGTATTCTTATTGTCTTATCAATAAGTGTACAGAATAGCTACCATAATTGATTCTTCCGATAAAAGATATGTGAAAATCATAATAGCAAGTTCAAGAACTCAATTAATCATTGTTCACCAACTACAATATTCCACCAAAAATTCCGCAAACTACATCGTAAAGATGGATGAAATTCCAACCATTGCTCATTTGTAAAAAAACAAACTCACAACCGATTTCATGGAAAGTTGAACCAGGAGAAACAGCCATGCAAGATTGGGGTAAAAGCAAGCCATTCTCTAGTTATTCAACTCCATTTACTCAATTCAGCTAAGCCATGTTATTGAGATTATCTTATTTTAATTGGTCCAAAGATTTATAGTTCTTTAGAGTTGGATTATAATGGACTCTAGTAAAACTAAAAGAGATACGTGCAATGTACCTGCGTATGAATGTGGAGATATATATAAGTTCAATTTTAAAGTGATGCAAGTATATATTATCATTACATTTCAAAAAAAAAGTATATATTATCATTATTAAATTAATCTAATTTTGTACAAAAAAATTTATCATAAAGTGATGCAAAAATATTATACTTTATGAGTAAATATCATATGATATCAATAACATTTTCTAGCAAGGAAAATAGATCAAATGAGGAAAGTCGTTGGGAGCTTTATACAACAATAAATGAGCTTAGGTGGGAGTTTGTTGGATAACTGATATTGTAAGATTGATTATTGACCTCATTAAATGTTTTACAGGGAGAATAGGAAGAATTCAGACATGGGCTATTAAAATCACACACACAATATGTTTTATTGTTTATTGGAAATTAATGAAAATTATTTATTTAAAATATTGGAAATTTTTAAAAACATCGAAATCTTTCAAATACCCTAATAAAGTACGTTTGTGTTTCTTTGACCTTTACATAGAGGTTTTGATAAAATATAAATTTTAAATGTAAATTATTAATTGATGATATGGTGAGTGGTAGACAATGAACTTTTGAATCTATCTTATTAAAATTTCATGGTTTGGATTAAAATGAAAATGAAAATTTGCAAGAATAGCGATGGTATTAGGCGTATATAATGCGAATATGATACAAAGTGGATACAACCATGATATGTAGACTCGATTGGATAGTGGGTGGGGATATTTTGGATACATATATACAAGGGCAGGGATTGATATAGGAATTTTACCACCCATGTGGTGAGTATGACATTTTAGGTGAGTGTGCCAATTAGGGAGGAGTACCCATACCTATTTGCCCATATTGTCATCCTTATATTTGTGTCCCCGGGTGTAGCGACAAAAAAAAAGTGACATTACAAGAAAACGGATCAACGATAAGAGATGGTCGAACATGCTTGAATGTTCTTTAGTATTAATCGGAAAACACAACCAAACATTGACTGACCAAGGAGTTATTAAGGAAAGACCTCTCCAAAAATGAAGATGATTTTTCGACGAGAAAAGTGGTTGCATCATGGTATAAAAACTCCCTCGTTAAGTTATCTAACACCCATTATGTAACTTGTTTGAGATTTGTTGCGACGTTGAATCCCATTATAACGGTGCATGAATTTTCACAGTCAAAACGTCGCGACTGTTATGTATTGTGTAACACCGTTATTTCACTGTTGCAACGATATTTCAACGTTACAACATTATTTGTTTGTTCGTTAAAATTTCATGAAGACCCATCAACTTTAATTATGAAGATCACTTCAATAATAGTTACTCATTATTTTAGTTAAACAAAATAATTAACTAATAAGCTAATTAATTACCCACTACAAGTGCCTCATATATTACAATAATTATAATAGCTATGGGCATATGATTTCATAATCATAAGTTCAAAATTCCCCTTATGTGATTTTTTTTCCAAAAGTTCACACTGCATCAACCATGATTCACGTTATTGTTCCCTTATACCCGTATTTCACAACACCACCATCGTTTCCACAAACGCATCCACAATCGCGGTTTTTTTCCATGGGTTACATTGAAGCGGGATTGTTATTGAAGCGTGATTGTTTGTTTGTACCGAAACAATACAGAGAGACAATTCGAAATTCTATATCTGTTTGCATCAAAGTGGAAAAGCTTGACTTTTCTATCTTTGAGCCATCAAAGTTGTCGGTTGAAATTGTTAGCTACAACCAAGTGGTTGTTTAAGCTTCAAACTGAGATAAAAATTATTTGTTATTTTTGTTGTTTATTAGAGAAAAATAGGCTAAAAGCCAAACTATTATCAGTAGTTTTTTTATTTTAGCTTAAAAGTCAGCTTACCATTTACCAAACACTTTTTTCTAGCTATTTGACCAACCAAGAAACCAAAAGCTAGAAGTCAACCAAAAGGCCACGAAAAATAACCAATTGCTAAACACCCCCTTCTTCTTTCACTATTACAGTTATATTATGTTCTACTTTTGTAATACAAGACTTTTGATTCATGACTAATGTTATGATTATAATTCCTACTTATGAGTAATATATTGGGAAAAACTAAATATGAATAAAAAAACTAAACAAGGGGATTAATATAATCATTATTATAATTATTATCATTATTATTACTATTATTGTCATTATTACTATTATTGTTGTTTGTTTCTATTATTAGTATTAATCTTAGCATTTGCAATTATTTTCCTAATTGTATTAATATTGTAATAAAAGCCTACTATCATTGTTATTTGTTACTATCATTAGTATTAATCTTAGAATTTGCAATTATTTTCCTAATTGTATTAAAATTGTAATAAAAGCCTCAAAAAGTTCTATAATTAACATTTAACAATAACATTAGCACTTTACCCAGCTCCATTCGATTAATTTCAATTCCATTCTTTTAAATTCTCCTATTCAATTAGGTTATGATCCATTTACATCAGCTGATTCAGCTACATTTAGTTCAGTTCTTCAATTGTTTTTGGCCAAAGAGAACAACTACACATATATATTGGCATATGTGCAGTAGTGATATCATAAGATGTAGATGTAGAATCAATGCTTCCAATTAATTTAAAAAGACCTAGAGAAAGTAATGTATCCCATGAAAGCATAGTCCTAAAATATCATTAATAAAACATAATACCTCATGCAGAATAGAAATCATAGCTATATTTGTTTTACCAGCTCCAGTTGGTGCGCAAACCTGAAATCAGAAAGGTGAGTCATCAGAAAGCGGTGCTGATATCATAGATCAATAATAGGGGTATTAAATAATCACTCACTAATATATTCTCGTTAGTGTGGTAAACTGTCTGAAAGATCCTACTCTGGATACGGTTGAGGGATTTGTACCCATGAAAAGCAGCTTGAGCAAAATCATCTAATTCTTTTATCTCTATCTGCAGGTATTTGAGCCAATGGTTAGTGCAAAATCAATTAAACAAGCTTGTAACATGCGCCAAGTATATAGAAAGAACACGTTAATAGAGATAAAGATTAGAAAAAAGAAGTAAAGAACTCCAATCACAAAGACTTTCAAACAAAGAGAAACTATACAACCCAATGCCACAGTGGAACATATAAAACAACAAACACTGGAACTTTCTGACATTTCTATCTTACTAAAGTTCCAAAAAAGAAAAGCGATTTGCAACACAATCTGTGCCCTTTGCGGTAATTTTACCTTATGAATGAGGCCTGCTAATAATGACCTAAATTCCACAATAGTTGAGGGGGCTACACAAACTTGAACAACAACACCAAAAAAACTCCAAGCGATCACCGAGCAGCAAGCAAGTGCTTATCTTTCCCTTAGTAAAATGTAAGATGTGGAGAAAAATCCATGCTTGAGCCTTTAACTTTTAATGTTTAAAAATAAACATATAGCATGTATTCAAATTTGATCAAATTATTTTAAATAAAAATATTAAGCTTTAGTTATTTCAAATGAAAAAAAGTAGACTCAAGTAAATTGAGTATATTTAAAACTGAAAAAATACAAATAAGCCTAGCCACAAGTGTTCAATAAAGCAAAAAAGTAACCAAAAAATTGGTGCATTACTAGCTTACTGATAGGGGAGAGAAAAGAAAAGAAACGATAAGAGAGCGAAAAAGAGAAGGGGGGAAAGAGATAAAGAAAAAAAGAAGGAAAATACTCTCTCCTTTTGTTCTTCCCCCTCTTGGCTTTCTCTGTCGTCTCTTCTGCTGCTGCATTACTCTAATAATGGGTCAACAAAAACAGGATCCAAGTCACGTATCTCATTAACTTGGGTCGCAACAGACCCGCAACTAAACTGACACCCGAGATTCGGGTCGAACGACCTGCCTCGCAATTAATAAATCATCCATTTCGTTAAAGATGATTGCTGATGGCTTTTTTCTGCAGTCCTCACCCCACAGAGAACAAACAAGATTTTGGGCACCAGCACAATTGAGGTATTGTAATTGTCAATGATTAATGAAATGTAATGGATGCATGATAGCAAGAAAAATACCAGTTTTTCGCCAGGTTTCATTGGAGCTGTTGGTATTGGAGGAATTATAACTTCTTCATAGCCTTTAAAATGCTTTCTTACAGTTCCTTGTGGTAGTGCAGAAATTGTCAATGACTGAGGCCCTGGTCCAGTTCCAATCACATCATCGAAAAGATTCTTCCTCTCACTTGCTTCAAGTAATGAAGAAAAGCTTGTACAAGAAAAGTCATCTTCAATCCCATGATCTACACCGCGTTTGTGGCGTTTTTCCTCTTTACGCCTAAGTTTATCAATTTGCTTCTCAGACTCGGTTTGCACAGTGACCTACATATGATATATATATAAAGAGATATATAGTTAAAATCAACAGTGGTGACTCTTCAGCGACTAATTTAAACAAAAAAAACACTTTTAAAATACCTGTGTGCCATAACTAGGCATGCGAGGTTGAGCATTTGAAGATGATTTATCAGATCGTAATACAAGCAAGCCATGATGAATTGCTTCAATGAGCTGCTTCCTGTGCTAAAAGAACAAAAACAAGAAATATGCAAATCAACCATCAGCAAAACAAAATGCTCCACAAACATGATCTTCTTTGTTTCTATATAGTTCATTCGGTTCTTTCATTAAAGCCTCTGACAAATAAGAAAGGGAAATAAAACAATATCAAATCTTGCACATAAATTTTCCAAACCAAAAATTACGTTGATCAATTATGTTAGCTAGATATTTTAGCACTGTTATCTCTATTATGGTCAGTTAGTCATACATAGTGATGTCAACCCAACTTACGATTTGTATATAAGAACAGGACCCAAAAAAATCATATTTGTTGATAATAGCTAAAAAACTACGATATAAACCAATGAAGGATGCAAGTAAAATACATGAGAAATATGATATGAAAAGCTTATTTGTGGAAGTATCAAAAATCTATTAAATCTTACCAAAATAAGCTCCTGCACAGTTTCAAAAGCACCATCCCCCACAAGATCCAGTAAATCACCCGCAATCTACAATGACAATAAATTTATATCAGACTAGAATGATAAAATCAAAGTAAAGTTCTTAATAGCTAACACTAACAATGAAGAAATGGCAACAGCTGAAATTCTAATGTCTAAACATACCTCTTCCCCAGGTTTGTCAGAATCAAGAATCCGGCAAATTGTCATGGCCAGTTCATCTCGGGAAAGTTGTGAGCCACTTCCACGCACTATTAGATCACAGGACTCTTTTAACCATTTTAAATCATACCTAATTCCACCATTGCCAAAACTATTGTCAATTGTATCAGCTGAAGACCAATCATTGTATATTGAAGTTGATGGAACCAAATTCTCCATCTCCAAAACCTCCTCTTCCAAAAGAATTTCCAATAAAAACCGTGAAGGAGGTTTAAAATCAAGGTTAAATCCAAATTCAACATCATGATCATTCAGATTTTCATCAAATTTTGGTGTTGTGTTAATTCTAGGTTGCAAACTACCCAATCTCTGAGCCAACTGCACAACTTTCTGAAGGCTACCATCTGAAACAGCACGACCCAACAGTCTTTGTAAATCTGACCTACATTATATCCACAAATACCATTCTTAAGTTGAACACCATCAACAATCTCTTTAAAAACAAGAGCTAAACACATCAAGTCACCAAAAGACAAATGAAAACAGATAGAGCAAAATATAAAATCTACATTCATATTTACCTATCTATCATGAAGATAATGCTACACTCCAAACTTGTTTCTCCCTATCCCCCATCCAAGAGTTTATTATGGCACCAATGTGGAGGTACTACGCAGCATTACAGGAACACACTGACATAACTAGCATATTGTACTTGACGTATGAGTCATTGAGTCACAACTTGTCTTCAATTATAAACCCCTTGTTATTATTGTAAACAATAGTAATTTTAAGTAGTGTTGGAAACCCCAAAGATAATAGAGTGAATTTTTATTTTTAAAAAATATGTATATTAAAACGTGGAAGCCAACCCCAATCTTTGGGGAGTAAGACTTTGGCAATGTTGCTCGTCTAAGATTAAAAAATTAACAACCCAAACAAGAAAAAGAAATCACTACAGAGGAAAAGAGAAGATCTATGAGAGAATTTCAAGCCAGCATTTCTTAACATTCATATATACACAGATGTGTTATATAACACAATTCGGTGATGTTTCCTCTACCCTATTTCGTTGTTCATAACTAAGAAATCTTAATTTTTCTCCAACTGAAGAATATCAAGAGCCCAACCCACCCCCACCAAGCAACAAAAAACTAAAAATAAATTCCGCATTCGTTCTCTTGTCAATCAAGAGACAAGAGCACAGTAAATAGAACAATGCAATAGCAGTAGGATATTCTTGAATGCTATATGAGAAATGTCATGGAAGAGGGAATGCAACAAACCTCTCTCCAAGTCAAACTAAATACAATTGTGTGCGTATTTTTGCATACAACATTGAGAAGTGATACATATTTGCTGCTCCTTCTAACCCAACTAACTTGTTAATCATCTTTGGGAAGCATTGCATCTTTAATATTATAGTTTCCATATCACGGTTTCACCAAACCAAAACTTCAAGTTCTAATTAACATTTTGAATTTGAACCTTAAAATTCCTAGTTACTTTCGTACTTGCAAGAAAATATTCAAATAAATGTTAATGTTCACCTAAGCTAAAAGAGGTAATCTGATGTTATAACACCGCGACACACCACAATTTCACCGCATATCATAAATTAGAAATTCAAACTAGATGTAAGAAAACAAGACCAATGAAGCTTTACTTCTTCTCAATAATCCTTCTGCTATCTTGCTCCACTCCTTGTTCGCTAAAGAGCCGATACGCAGTCAGTGCCACTTCATGAAACTCCTCAGACACAACCTCTCCATCAATCAACTCAACAATCGCACCAATAAACTGTTTGTATATTTGTCGCACTTCAGGAGAAGCTACAAGCCAATGGCACACAGGTCATATATAGCTTAGCAACTCACAATTCAAAACTATCAAAAATTTCAACATCATGTGATCTGAACATTAATGATTTCTCAATAAAAATTGAAATGATAATACTACTAAAACACAACTTAATTTAATCAGTTTATAGCATCAAATTCGATGTAACAATACCTTCTTCCCAATTATACACAATCTTCCTCACTAATTCTGATTCATCGAGAGAATTTGGCTTGCTAAAAACCGCAAAAAAAACAAAAAGAGGAAAAAATTGAATCATTATTTTGCATATAGCTGAATGAATTCATTAAAACAAAAGCTAATGGACAAAGTCATCACCGATTATGGAACATAAATGAAGAATTACCTAGGAGGATTAAGGTTTAGAAGGATAGTTTTGCGATGAAGATAAGCACGGTCAATATCGAAAGGGTCTCTGAGGGAGTTGGTGAGTCGAGGAAGTTGGAGCACCATGATCGTAGACTGTAATCTTTGGCAAGAGACGTCTGAATATGGTATTTGCAGCAGAATACTGAAGAGGTTCCAAGTTTTTATAGGTTCAGCAATTCTAGAGAGTGGAGAGACTATCAGACTACTGAACAAATGTTTCGTCGCCTTCGATCAAAGGAAACGGGGGAGTTTGACAGGGGGAACATGAACCGGGGCAGTGCGGGGATGCTTGACTCAAGAAAATAAGAAGTGCAACATTTTTAATCGAAACGCCACCTAAACTTTAGAGCTAAAAATTGCTTTAGAAATATTATCACGGAACACAAATTCTTATTCGAGTCTCAAGTTTGTATCGGCTTAATTTAAAATTTTAAAAAGAAATTAATTAAATAGTTGGAAATATTATCAAGGAACACAAATTCTTACTGGAGTCTCAACTTTAGAGCTAAAAATTGCTTTAAAAATATTATCAAGTTTGTACGCGCGTATGATTTAGTATATAATGGTTTGTGTTTGGGGTTAGAATATTATGTATTTGGTGTTATAGTATTATATACTCCAAATGGGTATATGATCTGTGTTTATGGTTATAACATTATATAGTTCGATATATAATGGTTTGTGTTTGAAATTAATCAATTATAACATTATATATTTTGGTATATATAATGGTCTAGGATTTTGGCGGTTTGAAGGTGGGGGATCTTCGCGGGTTTGGAATCTACGCAAGGTGGGGATTTGAATTATATGCCAGTTTATTCATGTATTATGCCTTGAAATTGATTTATGTCTACTTAATTTGTTTTGATTTGAATTGTATGTCATTTTATTCATGTGTTAATAATGCAATAGATTAACATCTACCTTTATCGCTTCACGATGTGTCGATTAGGGTTTAATCATTTGGTTATTCCAAATCAAACTTTAGGTTTTAGAGTTATATTAACTTATCATATAAATGTGATTTTAGTGTCTTCGTCAAGTTCGAATTTGGATAGATTATATTTTATCTTTGATTCATATAATGATGTTAGCCATAAAATTTGCTAATTTTCTCGATTATTTTTTTTAGATAAACTTATCCATCTAGTTTTACAATTTTTCTATTAGTAGTTTGAATTTGGATAATCATATAATTCAAATTATATTCTTCTCAATTTGAAATTGGTTTGGTCCTTTATGATTATCTCTTTGTTTATCTTTTCAGTCTTGCCTTACCTTATTTCACTACTTATATTGTCATGTTTTTCCGTAATTTGCCTTTGCGAGTTCACTCGAGTGTAGAGTTTTATTGGTTGCAACCTCCTTTAAGGGTTACAGACTTATATTCATCCATAAATCATGATCATAATTTTTATAAGTTAGATCTGTTAGACATGATAAGGATGATGATCTATTAAATTGAAGTTAAATAAATAAAATAAATCTAAATTATAAGTATTTTGAAATAGAAGAAATATATAATTACTTCAAAATTTCGAAATCTAAAAGTCTTGGTGCAAAGTTGTAGAACTCTAGCAAGTTCTAGCGTGGTTGATTGATGTCTGGACTATTATGGAGTGCGGACTCAGGAGTGCAAAAAAGTACTCACTACTCCTTCATGATAGTTGCTTTTCTTTTAACTTGTTTTATTTATTTATTTTATTTTTTGAAAATAGTTAAATTTTTTTATTAATCATTATAATTATACTCGGTAAATTCATGAGTTGTGATTAATTTTTGAAGAGAGTTAGAGTGACATATTATATCTTTCTTAAAGGTGATAAGAAAATTACGGCAATAATTAAAGTCTTCGACTCGACAAAAATCTACAGGGAGTTGTTTTTTATCCTTATTTCCATAGGAATTCTAAATTCTTAGGAAGTTGGTAACGAATAAATTGTTTTTTTTTATGAAAAATATTAAATTGTAAGATAAAAGCCAAATTATGCAAATAAAGGTTAGTAGAAGTGAATTTGAACGGAGATGTAGGATAAAGAATATAATGGTATGAGGAAGATGAACGAAAATAAGATCACCAACCTTATTTTGGAGGAGGAGGGAAATATTTGAAAAGGGACCTATTCTTTGTTTCTGTTCTTCTTTTTCTTCATGACTTACAACTATTTATTACATTTCATCATTATCATCATCATATTCCCCCGCTAATCGGAACTATGGTCAGGGTCTGGGAGAGGGAAGAAATACGACAACTCATACCCATATAGAAGAGTGCGGTCAAAAAGTCTCTCGGCTCAAGAAAAATCCTCAAAGAAAGTGTAACTACTCGAAAACCTGCAATTTACAACACATATTGATTGACCATTGACAATAATTTAAGAAAGGATAAAATAAAAATATAGAAAATAAATACATATGAAGAAAATAAAAAGGAAAAATTTAAAAGATCGTAAGATAAAAAAAAAGTAAAAAAACACTATATAAAAGGCAAAGAACAATAAAAGGACAAGTAAGTTGCAATATTTTCTTAATTTAATTTTTTATTTGTATTAGGATTTATTGATAATACAGTAGTTTAGGAATATTATTATAAGGGCTGTTTGGTCATTGCATAGGGTCTGATATTCTTATATATATATGTGGTAGTCTTAATGTAAAAGGCAAGGATCGCAGTTTGGTATGTCATCTTGTAAGCCCTTTCACACCTCGGTGGATACTTCACACAAACTTGATACCTCATAAAGAGCTTTTGTGTTTGATCCGACTCTTTATAGGAGTCTTGTCGGGGCTCTTCAATATTTGACATTTACTCGTCCTAATATATCTTATGATGTTCAGCAAATTTGTCTTCATATGCATGATCCTCGGGAACATCATTTCCATGCCTTGAAATGTATTATTCGGTATGTTCTGGGTACTTTGACGTTGGATCTTTCTCTTCATGGTACTTTGTCTTCTACATTGATGTGCTATACTGGTGTGGATTGGGCAGACTGCCCTGATACTAGACGTTCAATGTCCGGTTATTGTGTGTATTTTGGTGATAATTTGATTTCTTGGTTTGCGAAGAGACAATCTACTGTATCTCGTTCTAGTACGGAGGCTGAGTATCGTGTTGTTGCGAATGTAGTTGCCGAAACTTGTTGGCTTCATAATCTTCTTCTAGAGCTTCACTGTCCTATTTCTAAGGCTACCTTGGTCTACTGTGATAACATTAGTGTCATTTATCTTTCGGGAAATCCCATCCAGCACCAACGCACTAAACATACTAAGTTAGATATTCTCTTTGTTCGTGAGAAGGTAGCTCGAGGTCAAGTCTGGGTGTTACATGTCTCATCTCGGTTTAATATTGCCGATATATTTACCAAAGGATTAACCCCAGGTTCGGCCTTAGATATTTGGGGGCCATGGGCGAAATAGCACATTAGTGCCTTTTTCCTTCGCAATTTATAACTTATATGAACCTTTTACGACCATTAATTTTGTTTTTTTGATATGGGGGCCTGGGGCCCTGGGCGACAACCCCTCTTGCCCACCCTTAGGGGCCGACCCTGATTACCCCCGGTTTTATTTGATGAGTTTCGTTACAATCTCAGTGTTCGATCTCCTCCCGCTTTGATTGAGGGGGTGTATTAGGATTTATTGATAATACAGTAGTTTAGAAATATTATTGTGAGGGCAGTTTTGTCATTGTTTTAGTTTGTCAGTTAACATTATTTTTATATTGGACAATAATAAGCAAAACAAGCCGACATTTAAAAAGTGTCACCACTGAACAGTAAGCACTTGTCCTCCAAGGTTTTATGCTGTCTCTGTCGAGTGTCCAAGGCCTAAGCATGAATTTTTTAATACAATTTTTGATTATTATTATATTCAGCTAGTCTCTTGTGAGATGTCTCTCAGTCCCAACCTATTAAAATATAGTGGCTAATTATATTATTTTTAATGCCGACTTATCGTATCCTTAATACGTATATACAGTATTTTAAATGCCTACTTACATTATTTTTTATTTCTATTTATATCATTTTTAATAACTACTTATAATATTTTAAAAAATATATATTGAATCGTCCCAAATAAAGATGATATCTCACAAGAATTTGTGTATTATATTAGAATTGTTTATTATGCATAATTAAAACATTTGAATTAATGTACTGATTGTTTGAAAAATAAATATTGCAAGTAAATTAAGTGAAACACTTGTGTGTATTAAGATTTAAGACTTTAATAATGTAGATACAATATACAATATAGGAATTTGTATCCATCCCCTTATTGATGACAAAAATAAACTTACAAATAACAATACTAAACAACTAAAATATTGCTTTGTGACGACAACCGTTACCCGGAAACTTGATACTTGTTGACTGTTGTAGGCGTGTGATTACTTTCCTTTTATGATATTACCCCCACAAAGGTACTTGAGTTTGATGATTGGAAATCCACAAAGAGATACAAACAACACAATATACTCTTAGTACTTAAAGTATATCACTTAATCACAATGTGTTTAGAAAGCTATAAGAAATGAAAGCTCTAAACAAGAGTTAGTTACTTTCTTGAAAGAGCACAAGCAAATGGGAATAAGAGAAGAAAGAATTTCAGAGAAAGGTGTGTCATTCTACTCATCATCAAGCCCTATTTATATTACAAGAGTATAACTTAAGGGTCATGACCCAATTAACCACTCATAATGATGATCATACAATTCAATACCATTAATCTATGACATTCATGAGTATTATACTCCATAACACTCCCTTAAAACTCAAAAATCAAGAGATATAAGTATAGGAATCCAATGCATTTACTCAAGGAAAACCGAAAAAAACCAATAGTCACATACAGCAACAACCGCCGAGTCGACGGTCCTAACATCACCAAGGAAAGCCGACTCGACTTTTCATGCTGGACAAATCCATGATTCCACTCGGCTTTAGGCCCAAATTCATGACAGCCGAGTCGGTTTTTACCGCTGATTCGGTTTTGCATTTGTGCTTTTTGTCCTTTCCTTTGGACCCCTTTTGGACCTAGTATTTTAATACATATCCCACTACTTTAGTAGTACTTAGTGATTATAAACTTAGGATTATTAGACACTAAATGTTCAATAATGTGGACTTGGTGCATACTAAAATAGTGCGGACCAAGTTTTTACACTCGTATTCTTACTCTCTTTAGTCTTCACTCTCTTCACTCTTTATTACATACTCTAAAGTAACCGTAAAAAAAACTTTTTTAAAAAAAATAATTTGAATTTTTTTTTAAAATTTTTAATTTAAACTTTTATTTAAAAAATTTTTAGTTTATTAAATTTAATTTTTTGATATTGTTATTTTTATTTTTATTTTTTATTATTCAAAAAAGTAAATTTCTAAAATTTTTATTTTTACAATTTAATTTTAATATTTAATTATTTAAAAATTTTTTAAGTATAAAAGTGGAGTGGATGAACTATGAAGTATTAGGATATTAGAGTAGAGTGAAATAGAGTGGAAGAGTGGCGAGGAGGGGAGGGGAGCTTAGTGGAGTAAAGTGGATTATAAGAGTTGGTGAACGCAATATTAGTTTGAACCAAGTCTATATTAGACTTTTCCGTAAATTAAATTAAAAAGAAACTCTTCTGTGAGACCGCCTTATCTGTGCAACCAACCCAGACCCGATCTGACATGAGTTAAGTGGACAATTTCAAGACTTAAAAATCCAATTTTAAGACTTAAAATGTCAATTTTAAAATTTTTAATATTAACATTAATGTTTGAGTAATCATACTTTAAAGTTGAAGTGAAAATTTTAAGTCTATCAATTGATATTTTAAGTCTTAAAATTGGTTTTTTAAGTATTGAAATTGAACATTTAAGTCTTGAAATTGTCAAATTCCATGATTTAAAATATCAATTTTAAATATTTGATATTGTTCTTTTAAGTTTTAAAATTGATCTTTTAACTCTTAAAATTGATATTTTAATTTGTAAAATTTGTAAAAAAATATACAATTAAGTTGACCTAATAAAATGCGTCTCACAAGTAAGACGGTCTCATCCAAGTTTCTGTGTAAATTAAAACGGAGGAAGTACTATATCTACATGTATGGGAAATAAAATGAATCTACCCCTCCCCATGCTATTAGTATTAGTATAGCTCACATCCCCATACCATATCACTTGTCCCTCTTCTTTCTCTCTCTATACTCATTTGATTTCTTCATACTCCTTTTTGCTCAATACACTCTCACTCTCTCTCTATATCATTATCTTTCTCTCTCCTCTTTCACACCCACAAAATCTAAACCTGAAAACCTCAAAACTTTTCAAGGAAACTAATCAATGGCTGTTCATCTTCTGTTTGGGCTTCTCTTCTTAGCCATGGCTGGTCACTCTAGTAAGCTTCTACACTCTGCTTTTTTTCTTTTTCTTACTTCACACTTTAATTTTTTTAAAAAAATTATTTTTTCAACACCTTATTTATGTTGATAATAAAGTAATTTTTTTGTTAGTTCTTACTTATTTATATTTTCATTACTTGTTCAAGCCATGTACTATTTTAAATCTCAATTATTTCAAATAAAAAAATATTATTTTTTAATAATCTAACTTTTACCCTAATTTACTGTCAGCACAGAGTAAATAGTAAATATTAAATTATTAAAAAATTAAAAAGGATGGTGCTAATATTATATTATTAAAAATAATTTAAAGGTTAGAAGAGTTAAAAGATTGAATTATTAATATCAATTTTTATAAAAAAACTCATTTTTCTTCATTGTTTTAAAAAAATATTTTTCCTTTTCTTTCATCCATTAAAATTACCTATAGCTTTTTGTTCATCTAATTTTTTCCAAATTTTTTTTATCGATTATTTTTGTTTTTTATCGGAAAATAGAGTAGGGTATCCGTATAACTATAAGTTATGACTTATGAGGAGAAGGAATATATATATCCTTTCCCTATTCACAAATTCTTTTAAGAGACTGTCTTTTTTAGAAACTAATTAAGAGTAAGAATTAAACTCTAATGAATTGGGACTGAGAGATGTCTATTAAAAACACGGTTTCTCGGTATACTTGCTGTTCCCTATTTAGTGAGAAATAAATCCGGGTCACTAAGGACGAGAGATAACATAAAACCGTCAAAAGGAGACTAAATTCATTGTTTTCTATAATTTTGTTTTACTTTATTGGTTTTTATTATTAAAAAGTAAATTTAGTTTTTTGTTAACGTTATTTATTTCAAAATAGTTTCCTTTATTTGCACTTTTTCATAGAAAAGCATATTCCTTTGAATTTTTTATACCTTTTCTTGAATATTGCTTGTAATTACAACATATAACTCCTTATCTCATTTTTTTTTCAAAAAAGAAAAAAAACTACCAAAACAAATACTATTACAATCTTAGTTTATTTTCCTATAATATATACAAATTCTTACTTACTTGAGACCGTATATACAATAGACGTCTCAAGTTTTGGGATGATCCAATTTATAAATTAAAAAAAAACTAATCGGTAGTTTTGGAAGTTAAAAGAGAGAATGAACTCTTAACAGACTAAAGACGGTCTCTAAAAAAAATACCAACTTAGGAATTTTTCTTATAATATTCCTAAAATTGGTATAATTATATAAAACCGACAAATGTTTTACGGTAATTTATCAATTTCTAATTTATACTTTTATTTTACTAAATGCTAAATGTAAAGATCTTTAAATAAGATATATTGGGACTTTCAAAAAAAAAGGATGTATTGGGCCCTGTATATAACATACCTACACGGAATATCTAAATATTTAATTAATTATTATGAGTAAATAAATACTAGCAGTAACTTTTTTATGATGTAAGTAAAAAAAATAAAATTAAATATTCTCTACCTGGTAAATAAAAACAAAAAACCGCAATCAGGAATAAGTTTTACAACGGCTTTACTGTCAGAGCTGAGCTGAAGCTCGGCAATAAACAATACTAGTAGCGAATACTGCCCCTCTATTTTTGTCATGCACCAGAGATGTGCAACGGGCCGGGCACAGTGGGCTCGCATCTGACTATAAACAGGCCAGACTCTAAACGTGTCAGGCTTTAAACATTATTCTTTCAAAAATAAAATTACCCAAAAGTAGATTTTATATTAGCCAAACGGTCTTTAGTCACATTTGTCAACTTGAAGCTTTAATAATTGTACATAATTAAAATTATAAAATGTTTTATATTGAGATGAATTAATTAAGATTTTACTCGATTATGTTTTAAATTTATAATAAAATATAAATTAAAAGTCAAATGTGATTTAGTGAATAGTGTAAAAAAAAATCAAATGAGACAAAGTAAAGGACGAAGTATTATTATTATTATTATATTATAATTATAAATTATGATATACTATTTTAAATTTATGATGGTTAATAGTTTAATTATAAGTGGTCCGACTCCAATAGCTACATAAAAAAATTCGCTATATGTGTTGGTTAAGTCGGTTAAAGATTTATTACGTGAATGTATTGTTAATACAAATTCTTTGGGATCCTCTTCACAGTTCATAGTTTCACTTTGGCCATTGAAAATTGATATACACCTTTTTTATCAACGCAAATTATTGTGAGAGACAATCTTTTTGAGAGATCAACTCTAATTGGGTTGACCCATCAGGGAAAATGTAGAGTAAATATATGCAATAAACTTTAATGGATTGGACCCGAGAGAAGTTCTCAGAAAGACGATCTCTCAGGAAACTGGCTGTTTAATCAAAGTAAATTGTAAACAATTTTCTGTCAAGTGTCAACCATCAGCTTAAGTTTCTAGTTTAGTTGTTTTCGTGATATCTCGAGATAAGTTTTTAATGATAAATAAAAGTTGAAAATTTGTGATTAAAAGTACTAAATGATTCTTCCGTGTATGAAAAAATGGTGGCAGATGCGGCATTTTGTGTATGTAAGCAAGGGATAAGCCAAGATATTCTGCAGAAAGCAATAGATTATGCTTGTGGAGCAGGAGCAGATTGTAATCCAATTAGACCAAATGGGCAGTGTTATAATCCTAACTCAATTACTGCCCATTGTTCTTATGCTGTTAACAGCTATTACCAAAAAAATGCTGCCAAGGGTGCTACTTGTAGTTTCAATGGTGCTGCCACGCTTACTAATTCTGACCCTAGTATGTCACTCCCTTCTTTTCAGTTCTATTCATGTTTTCTTTGATTTTATCTGATGCTTATTTGTAAAATATGGGGAGCAATATCACTAACAATAACAAGTGTAAAGTTGCATATATTTGGACCCGAAATCCCGATTGGCCGTAGGTCCCATTTAATGAAGTTACGGCCCGTTTGGTTAGTGGTACTAAATGGTGGTAATGAGAATGATTTATAGTAATGAAACTTTACAAAAAAGTTTTTTTGTTTACAAATTTCTATTACCACCTAATATCACATCTCCCAATGATTATTTAAATTACACTAATTTTTCATTTCTATTATCACCGTTTATTACTACCTACCAAACGGGCCGTTAGGGTGATAGAATGCTGAGGATATCCTATATTGCAATTGGGTTGTCCTGTATGTTCTATATAAATGCTTTAGTCTATATAAACTCCTTATGAAATGGAGGAGGTTCGTTAAGTTTTTTAAATTTACTTTAGGACTCTTGATAACTAACAAGTCGATGTGAAAGCATTAATTCTAAGAGATTGAGGTCGGCCATATAAATCAACAAAAATGATGCAAATGTGTTATTTTACTTGAAAATGAAAATCTTGGAAAAATGTCTACGAAAAAAATACTTAAAGAAGAAGAACTTATCTGATTTTAATAGAAAGTAATTAGTGGATACTATTAGTGTTGTGTAAATTTGAATCTAGTTGCAAATGTATTATATTTTTGAAAACAGTGTTTCAATAAGGTTGTTGTGGCCTCACAGATGTTCAAGAGGGTTTCGTATTTCTTGAACCGGAACCGGAACTCTACAGTCCAAATCAAGTTTCAATTTTTAGGAATTAGAACTGGATGAAACCGGAACTGGCCCAACTCGGACCGTGGCCATCACTAATTTTATGATATGCAACATAAACTGGTTTTCTTATCTTTTGATGACCAAGTCTAATAAATCTTGGAGTTGCGATTCCTGGATATGCTATATCCTCTATCATCATTGTGTTCTTACCACCCTTGTTGTCTTGTTGAAGTGAATCAAAATAAATCCAAACAGATAGTCAGATAGCTAACATGGTTTCTGTTCTACTGATTCTTACAGGTGGTGGGGGCTGCTCCTATTCAGCTACTTCTGGGTAAGTCTTGTACAAAAATTTCCTTAATTCTATTAGTTGATCCATTTGGTTGACATGACTTAGATTCCTTGTAATGTTTTATTGAACACAAATTCTTGTGAGAGACGGTCTCTTTGAGAGACCATCTCTAATTAGGTCAAACCATAAAGAAAATGTAGAGTAAAAATAGGCAATTAAGCTACAATGTGCTAGGCCTGAGACGTGTCTCTCAAAAAGACGGTCTCTCAGGAAAATAGCTCTTTATTGAATTGGCAAAATCATCCAAGAGGTGCAGTCATGATCCTAACCAATTAGTAGAGCTAACTAATACTCCTTTTGAGAAAACACCGTTTGAATCAAAAAACGCTTACATATTTGAGTCAAATGGTGCAAATGGACATCCCAACAAGGCAAAAAGGTGGAGTATGAGTAATTGGGTGCTAAGATTATAAGATGAATAGATACATTGACAAAGCAAAGCATGTGTGAATGTTATGGGTATTTAAAATTCATGTCAAAAAAGATGGAAGATACTTGTGTCAGATTTGCTATAACATGGCCTTTTTCTAAATTTGTTTTTGGTGGGATTGGTAATTAGGTGATTCTTTTTCTAGGATGAGTAGACAGTTTGTACCTAATTGTTTTGTTCAACTAGGCTTTAGTTTTTACCTTAGGATGTAATACCTTTCTTTTTATTTGCAACCTTTTTTTGAACACGCATTTAAAATGCTAATATCTCTAAGGATGCATAGTTAAAAATTATAAAAACTTGATTTTTTTAAAAAAACTGAACGAATCCCACAAATCTCACACTATGTTTGTATAAAATTTTATGAAGGATAGGAAAGGAAAGGAAAAATTATTGAGTTTTCCTTTCAAATCTTTCCAACGCTGAAAGGAGTTGTTCAGTACAAAATGCAAGAGACTTCTTTCCTTCGATTTCCCTCCTCTCTCTTTGTAACGTCCAACCGAGGAAAATGTCATCCCATCATTACCCTTTTCCCTCCATTTCCTTCCATTCAAACATATTGTAAACGTCAAAGTGTTACAACTTACAAGTAAAAAAAAACGGTAAATACTTTTTTTCTATCCTTTAAGTCAAAAAGTGCGAGATTTTAACATTTTAAATATCTCTACTAATCAAATAATTGCTTTTTATATCTTGTACACTCCGCTCAAGATGTTCAAATCAATTAAACAAAGCTAAACATAATGCATCTATGGCTTAGTTTTGAATTTGATGCATGCTTTCCTCCCTCAATTTATGCATGTTTTCCCGTAATAAATATAAGCAAGCTTATACCCATTAGGAAAATTGTTGGCACTTGGGACAGGGATACTTTTGAGGAGTCATTCTTTTAATAATAGTGTAGATTAAAGTAAAAGGGCCTACTTTTTGTATGTTAGAAGGCCTTTGCCTAAAGCCTTCACTTTTTTCCTGTGGTGGATAGACTAAGCATCTTTACCTTTTTTATCATCACAATGTTGGGAGCCTATCCTTTTCAAATATTTCTTGTTCATACTATACAAAAATCTCAATCATACCACTTTTCCTTTTCATATTCTGAGAGTAATCACTGTTAAAGTTTGTCATTTTACTTGATTTCTTACTTGGATTATTGTATTTTGACTCACCTGTCAGTGTTCATGTTTTTTATAGACGGACAGGTGTTTTGCACTTTGGTAAAAGCTTTTGAGTTAAATATGCCACCATTTTTTTTTTCTGTTGTTATGTGTCCACTGATGAACAAAGACCGTTTATACTAGAGGTGTTCATTCGGGTCATTGGGTCAGTTTTAGGTCAGGTTTTTCAGATCGGTTCAAAACCAGCCGTGTGTTCACATTGATTTTTATATTATTTTAAATTTATTTTGAAGTCGGGTCAAGTCGAGTTCGGTTCCAAGGTCGGGTTAGTCATTGGGTGTATTTTAAACACCTTTAGTTTATACAACGTTCCGTTACCCAAACGCCATTGATTGATTCCTAAGTCTCATCTACACGGTAACTGAGAGTCGGATGTACGCACCCCACCTTGTTTCGGATCATAGTGCAAAGATGCTGTAACGACATGATGATTTAGTTAGCGACTTAGCGTAATGGAAAATATCGGACAAAAGCATGATATCCCTTGAAATTGCACAAATGCCATTTTTTCACACTTTTACAACGCGGGAAATATTGATTTGTTTTTTTTTCACACGAGGCCAATAATATGCAATGCAACCTTGTTTTTGCACTATATTTCTGATCAACCCTTAAGATATGTATATAGTAGTATTAGTTAATTTATTTTTGGGAAAATGTAACATGCTGTCACATACTCACATGAATATAGTAGAAGTGGAAAGTAGCATAGAGATAGTACAACAATGATTTGTCTGTTATCACATTAGCTGGAAATCTATATGGTATTATATGGATGCTACTGTATATACTTACTGGAGGTATTATTCTTTTGTGGCCACTTATTTTAGATCTTGGATTTTTTTAGATTCCTCCAGGCATATTTTTGTTGTCTCTGGAATGCTCCTGTCCTGCTTTATATTTTTTTTTCTTTTCTTTGGGTGCTTTCTTTTGAATTTGGAAGTAGAACAACTGTCTGCACTTGGAAGGCCTAGAAAACTTAAGAAAGTTGGGATGACATTCTGGCCAAGTGTTTTTATTGTTCCCTTTTTCAATCGTGTTCAGTAGAGGTGAAAAGCAGACCCAAGGACCTAATATTTATCCGACCTTTTAACCGAGCCCGACTTGACTCGTCTTCAAAATGAGTTTGAAATATTTTACAACCAATGTAAATACAAGATTCGAGTTTGAACCAACCCGAAACACTGGACTCGAAATTGATCCGATGACCCAAATGAACACCTCTAGTGCTCGGTTACTTGCTTTCGATCTATATGCGGTAATAGTCACAAAGCAATCGTGGTAATGGAACGGTGATGTGGTAATGAGAGTGATGCAGTATCGTAACGCCTAAATATCGGTCAAATTATAAGATATCCTTAGATACGCTATACCGCGGGTGTTTTTACACCTTTACAATGCGAGAAATATCTGTTAATTTGTTTGAGAACCTTAACAACGCGGTCGATGCGATGCTATGCGATTCGGCATTGTTTTTACACTATGCTCTTATCTCACTTAAGATGTTGATAATCTTTAACCAAAGCAGATGAAGAGGGGAGTTCATACTTATGTTATGACCTTTACAATACTTCCTCTGTTTTTTAGTCACAATGCGGCTTGTTTCACGCAGTCTAATGCCCTACTTTGAACATCTAATATCTTTAAGTATTCTTAAATTAGAAACACGATATTTGTAAATTACGATTGAGATGATGGTGACTAAATCCCCCGCACAATGTGGTTGTTGAGTAATGTTTACTATTGAAGCGCAGCGACTAATGACTGAAAATCGACGAAATATGTTTTTGACTGTTATATTGTCATCAAGTTGGATGTGCATACAGTTTGGTGTGTAATGACTCGTCTCATTTTCATGTGAACCAGCTCAACTAGCACTGGTACTCCTACAACAACCGTGCCAACAACATCCCCGACTACACCAACCTCCACTCCGGTAGGTGTCACGCCCGTATCTGGAACCGGTGTGACACCAGTGTCCGGCACTGGAACCGGCACAGGCCTTAATCCGACTACTGCATCCCCCTACACCGGCTCACCAAACACAGGCACCGGGGTGCTTGGAGGTGTAAACACTGGAATGGCCCCTACCGGATCAAGCTTTGATGACAGTGACGCTGGCAAGAAGCGTCAAACCATGACCCTAGGTTCGATGTTTACGACACTAGCAAGCGTAACCATCATGATTATGTGGAACTAAAACCGTGGGCTGTTGAGTACGAACTTATATATGGTAAGGCCATGTGCAGGGTTTAGGAGGAGGACGAGCATGTGAATTGCAGCATTACTATTTTTGGTAAGTGGCAGATTATATGTGCTCATGTGAAGCAATTCTAGGCTTAAGGGTATTTTGTATCCTTCACATCAGCTTTTGGGGGATGCTTATTTTCTAGCTCTCACATATTTTGGACTTATAATTATTTGTTGTATTATTATTATTATGTAATCTAGATCTAGTTAGAAAGGATGAGAGGGACTAGCTACTAGTACTACAGTACTATTACTACTTTAAAATGGCGAGCATCCCAGGATTGTACAACTTCTATGTAGGGAAATCTTTATTTATTATCGGTGTTGGTTTTATTTACTCCTTTCGAACCAATTTAATTGTTTTATTTTCTTATTTGGCAAATTTATATAAAATGTCCCATATAATCAGTGTCCACACAAGTAAAGATCAAAATACCCCTATTTTTACTACTTATAATACTTCAATTACCATATTTACAATTTTTAATCTATTAAAATATTTTAATTACTATCATTTTAATGGACCTCACACTATCCTTAATAACTATGTTTAAGCAAATAAAACAACTAAACCAATTCGAAGAGAGTATTATGTTTATCTTATTTATAATCAGTGTATTCTGCCCTTAAAAGATAAGGGATTGGAGCGACGGTAGACCGTAGACCATACCTTGATCTTATCGATGGACATAAAGAAGTTGAATGAGGCTTTTGGCTCGATAAAGAGCAGTAAATGAAAATTAAAAAAAAAAAAGATAAAAATTATGACTATTAACATAAATGATGATGAAAGCACAAATTGGAGAGGGACGAAATGAAGGATGGTAGATCTTACATTGGTCTTATCAAAGGAGATAAAGAAGACCTTTAGCATGAGAAAGACCCACTGTTGTTCCTGGCATTATATATACATCTTAAGGCAAATGGAAAGAAATGAGTCTTATTTTCCAGATGGCCAAAAGATTGTCTTTTTATTAAATAAATGAAACGTTGACTCTTTATTTCCAGATGGCCAAAAGATTGACTTTTTAGAAATAATTTTTCCTATATATAAAGGCAAAGATGATTGTTGATGGTTTATAGTAGTGTAAAATGTCAATAATAAATTCACATTTGTTTGATCTGTTGAATATAAATCTTTTTATTACTTGTTTTTAAATAAACTCACTTATTAAATATATTTTCTACAAATAAACTGGTATATTATTTATAATCATGTTCGAAACTAATTTGTACTTCAAGAATTAAAATAAATAATAGTAAATTTTATTTTTAACAGTTCAACCAAATATATAAATTTATTTAAAAGTAAATAATAATTTTATTTATTTTCAGCGAATTAAGAAAATATTATATTAGTATTTATTTTTACAATTTCCCCTAATTATGATTTTGAAGTGTCCTGTAATGTTTTGTGGGCACCACCATTTAGTGGGTAGCAAGGTGGGGGCATTAGATTGACCTTAAGAAGGCCTCCTGTTGCAAATTTGTAACCGTTGTATTTGCTACTTTCATGACTTGCATTGCTCATCCATAATTGAGATTTGATACACTACACAAATCTATACATCCTCCGTTCCGAAATACTTGCTGCATTTTGTTTTTTGGCACTATTTATTGTTTAAGCTTATTTTATATATTGCGGCTAATATGTAAGTAATAATATAGTCAAGTAGGATCTTGTTTGAATCGTCTAATTGCATACTTTAAACCGGATATTCGGATTTCGGATATCCGGTTTAAATTGGGTCGAAACCGGGTCACATTTTTAGGTATCCGAAAAACTAGGTACCCGAATTTTCGGATCCGGATCGACCCTGTATCCGGTTTTGAACACCTCTACCCCTAAAACCCCCTTATATAGTCCCATGTCATATTTAGGAGCCTTAAGACAATCCCTCAAAAGCCCACAAAGTACCAAGAATAAAACAGATTACATTATGTGTCACGTGTTGGCTTTCGCTTGACCCGAGCAGCCACGCTCGACCGGTCGAGCGCCACATCAGTGACTCCTGTTCTTCTCTTGGTGAGAAGCTCGATCGTGCCTCCTTTGCTTGTCCATTTGAGCAGCCTTCTTCGGCATTTCTTGTGATCATCAAGACACACCAATTCATCCACTTTGATCACTTCATCAAGTGATTCAAAGTATATCACTCCATGCTTCAATTCACACTCATTATCATTCTCAATAGTGCGAGCCATTGAGTAAGCAACGAGGAGATCGAACTCGACTCCATCAAGATAAGACTTGGAGCTTGACACAACATTTGGCTACAACATTACTACTTTGTAAATACATCAAAAAAAAAAATTGTGAGAATAATAACAAAAAAAAAAGGAAAAATTGATATTAATAATCCAACATTTTGTTAATCCGTTGTGAATAATCTAACTTTTTGATTATTTTCTAATAATCCAACATTTGCCCTTAGTTCGTTGTGAATAATCCAACCTTTTATTTTAGTTTGCTTGCAACATGCCCTATTATTACCCGTTATCAGTAATAAGATATGTTGTAGGTAAATTTATCACAAAAGTTGAATTATTAGAAAATAATTAAAAGATAAAATTATTCATAGCAGATAAGTGGAAGGTTGAATTATTAATGTCAATCATTTCAAAAAAAAATAAAAATAAAACTACTCACTATAAAAAAAATGAGTCAGAGCTAAACCACAATAACACACCATTAGAATTAAACGTCTATGCGTCTAAACTCTCCTTATCCTTTATTTCATCTCTCTTGTGTTTCATTGATATCAAAACTATTCCACGTGAACCCTCGTTGTTTATATTCCCATTCTGTTGATGATCATGTTGAGAACAATTGTGATAACCAAATTTTCCATCTTAAGCATCAAATTCATGTTTCTGATGCGTCTTCCTTTCATGAATCTCTTATAAGTGGGTCAACCCAGATAACCCATTTACATCAGATTCATACCCAATTAACAATTTCTGGACTTTATGGAAAAAATGGTTTCTTGGTATCTAAATTTATCAATGCCTGCTTGGAAATCGGGGACTTTAAATATGCTCGTAAGGTGTTCGATGAATTTCCCCAACCAAATACGTTTCTATGGAATGCCATTATTGGAGGATATTGTAAATTTAACATGTTAGATGACGTAATTGATATGTTTTCAAGAATGAGGAGAACAGATGTGAATAGCAATTCCTATATTCTTAATCGCGTGCTCAAGGCGTGCACTGGTTCAAAGCTGCTAGGGATGGGTGAGGCTGTCCATGGGCATATTGTAAGGCTTGGGTTTGAATCTGATGTGTTTCTGCAAAATGGACTTGTTTCATTATATGCCGAGTGTAGTAGTATTGATTGTGCCAAAAAAATTGTTTGTGATGTTGTTTCTTGGACCACCATTATTTCGAAATGTGCACGAAATGGTGATTCCATTGAGGCCTTAAAACTATTCAGCGAAATGAAGATGATGAATGTAAAGCCTGATTGGATTACCCTTGTCAGTGTTCTTAGAGCTTGTACTGATCTTGATTATGTAGAACAAGGGAAATCTCTCCATGGTTGTATAATCAAAATGGGTCTTGAATTCGAAGATGATTTACACATTTCACTTACTGCTATGTATGCTAAATGTGGGCAAGTTATCGTGGCAAGATCTTTGTTTAATTGGATCGATACACGAAATGTGATTTCGTGGAATGCTATGATCTCAGGATATGCTAAAAATGGTTATGCTGAGGAAGCCGTAGAGCTGTTCAAAACTATGATCATGAAAAAGAATATAAACCCAGATTCTATTACTGTCAGGGCTGCTATTCTAGCCTGTGCTCAAGTTGGTTCGCTTGATACAGCAAGATGGATGAACGATTACGTCGATAGAAGTGATTACAGGAATCATGTGTTTGTCAAAACAGCACTTATTGATATGTATGCTAAGTGTGGAAGCATGGAGTTAGCTAAGCAAGTTTTTCATGGGATTGTCGATAAGGATGTTGTAGCTTGGAGTGCCATGATCGTAGGATACGGAGTACATGGTTGTGGTCGAGAGGCAATCGATCTTTATGATGAAATGATGCGATCTAGAGTTAACCCGAATGATATCACTTTTCTCGGCCTCCTTATGGCTTGTAAAAACTCCGGTCTTGTAAAAGAAGGATGGGATTTCTTCCATAGAATGGAAGATTATGGCATACAACCTCTTCACCAACATTATGCTTGTGTTGTGGATTTGCTCGGTCGTGCAGGTTATCTGGCTGAGGCGTACAAATTCATTGTTAGAATGCCTATTCGACCAGGGATAACCGTATGGGGCGCTCTTCTGAGTGCTTGCAAGATCCATCGCCATGTGCGAATGGGAGAATATGCGGCTGCTCAGTTGTTTAGGATACATCCTTATGATACAGGACACTACGTGCAGTTATCGAATCTATATGCTGCAGCTCGTATGTGGGATCAGGTTAATGAAGTTCGAAAACTTATGAAAGTACGAGGGTTGAACAAAGATTTTGGATATAGTCTAATTGAGATTAATGGAAAGGTTCAAGTGTTTCGTGCAGGCGATAAGTCCCATCCAAAATCCGAGGAAATTTGGAATGAGCTTGCTGATATCGAAAGGAGGTTAAAGGAAGCCGGGTTTTCCCCGGATTCGGAATCTAACTTACATGATTTAAGTAGCGAAGACGTTCAAGAGAGTCTATGTAATCATAGCGAGAGGTTAGCCGTTGCTTATGGTCTAATTTCAACACCACCGGGAAGCACCCTTCGGATAACTAAAAACCTTAGGGCTTGTGTCAACTGTCATTCGGCCATTAAGATTATATCGAAACTAACCAATCGGGAAGTAATTGTTCGAGATGCTATTCGATTTCATCATTTTAAAGATGGAGTTTGTTCTTGTGGAGATTATTGGTGAAGTCATATAGTAGATGTTTAAAGAGTCGAGACTAAATGTGTGCATATTCGATGAACATGGAGTATTTGACAACTCGACATCTAACTATGTGAGGCAGATTAGTCATGGCCCATTTTCGGCCCAGCCTTACAAAGCCCTTTTAAAAAGGGGCCAGATAAGGGGTCAAAATGGAGATCTGCCCATTGAACACTCCTAGTCATGGGTAAAGAACACTTTGATCCGCTTTTTGTGCTGAGAAATGGCAATGATTTGAAGAGGTTAGCATCATAAAAAAGATGCATTGTGATGTGTTAATTTAGGTTTTAACAAGATCGTTCTAAAGCTTTCCTTCTAGAATAGAGTATGGCCTGTGATTCTTTGCATCACATACAAGTATAGTAGGATTTCAAGGGTTAGGATTGACGACCCGTTTGGTAGGTGGTAATTAGTGGTGGTAATGAGAATGAAAAACTAGTGTAATTTTTGGTTGAAAAATCTCTTGGCTACCTTGATGGACATGCTTGTCCAACTTCAATCATTTCATTTTCTTCATAAAATTCATTTCAATGCATTACCATTGGGAAATGTGGTATTAAATAGTAATGGAAATTTGTAAACGAAAGATTTTTTTTTGTGATAAATGTTTCATTACAATGGAAATTATATGAAACTTTTGATGAAATTTTACACTATAAATCATTTTCATTACCACCATTTAGTACCGGTTACCAAACGGACCGTGAGTATTGTTGTTCGTGTCTGGAACTGGACACAATATGGTCAACACTAAGCTTGGTTAGTGCTAAGGAGAGCATATGAGAGTGTTTGTTGGGTGAGAGGCTTGTCTTTGTTATCTTTGCCTTTTTGCGATAAGGCCATTTCAACAACTAAGTCTCCACAAGTAACACAGAGTTTGACTTCGTGAGTCGATCTGATGCTCAAGTCAATGAGCATTATAGATGAGTACTTAGGAAGCTCAATCTCAAGTGCACTGTGGCCTTAGCTTGGAGAATCTTAGCTAGAGTTTGTTTGTGGCGTGCGTGAATAAATGTTTTTCAATGCAAGAGTAAATGCAAGAAGGGTAAATATTTCTTCACCAATGATTAAGAGTGAATGACAATAAATGAGTTATAATTCAATATTTTAATTGAGGGGGTGAATGGCAGTAATAAGAAGAGTAAAACTAATAACGAATAAGAGAAGCTGGTCAAAATTAGTCTATTTTCTTGTTCCTTGTTAGTAAAAACAAACAAGAAAGTTGACTAATTTTGACCAACTCTCTTTATTCGTTATTAGTAATGCTGTAACACTAAATAAGATTGAGTTAAAATAGGAAACTACTTCACCATTTTATTTCCCCCAATTGACCAAACCCTACAAGCGACCAATTTTCCTATAAAATGCCATTAAATCAACTTGAAGCCTTTATATTCTCTTCTTTCTTCTAATTTGGACATTTTAAAGTGTTCTGCAACCTATTATGGTTGCTTTAACATATAACATATAACATATAAATTACTTCAATTTGTGTACTTTTTTTTTTCCTCTAAATTTAGGCTTTTTAAATATTTTGCTTGACCAAATGTGGGCCACAAATTTGCAAATTAGTCCTCGATTTATTCTTATTCATTTGTATCAAATATTTATTAATTGATTTTAGTACTTTATTATTTGTTTTTTTAATTATAATATAATATTTGATGGCCAAATTAAAATTTGTTCACTACTCTTTCCCAAAATATAGGATTGGCGTTCATACATTATATCTCTATTTAGTCAACAATAACAATGTCTGGACCTTAATATCTCTGCATATTTAATATTTTTATATTACTTATTATTTCTACATGTTTTCACTAATTTTATTTATATGGTCCTCATTTTTTTCTCTAAAATTTGTTATTCAAACCCCCTCCAATTAGAGCAAATTTCTGATTTGATTATTTTGACAATATTTATCGATTACTCTTAATTTATATATCAAAATTTGTAATTTATTTATAATGTAGATGTCAAAATATAGTCCAATGAGATATTGTTGTATCGGTGTAGTATTGTATAGTTAGAGATGTTTAGCATTAATTTAGTACTTCCTCCGTTCTGAAATATTCGCTACATTTCGAATATGTGCACTATTCATCGTTCAAGCTTATTTTATATATTGCGACTAATGTATAAAAAATATAGTCGAGTGAGATCTTGTTTGTCGCATGCTTTTATATTAAATTTTTATAATTTTTAAATTTGTACTCCCTCCGTTCCTTTTTGTTTTTCCACATTACTATAACGGGTAGTTCCATTTGTTCTTCCACTTTGGAATACTTTCCTAAAATGGAAAGTTTTTTTTACCTTTATACCCCCCAATACCCCATTTAAACTTAAAAAAAAAAACGGATTCTTTGAGGATTCCGTATAATTGCCTCGACATTCCAAGCTTTTCATTATTACCTGCAGTTACCTCTTCCTTCTCCAAGAAACCTAACGTTTCTTTCTCTCTCTACCTTAAAAACCTTCCATGGCTTTTTAATGGACTCCCCCCTGTTTATTCACCATTATTTCTCCATTTTAACTCCATTAAAATGTAGATCTGGTTTTCCTTAACATTTTGAGGTACGTTTTGTTTGATTTGGTTGAGTTCGAAAATTTGGCCCTCTGTTTCTTCGTTTCTGTTCGTCGACCTCCATTGTTACTGTTCTTCCTTTATTTGGTTGCCATGGAAAAAGACGAATCACACAGTGATTCAACCATACCATCCTATCTTTATGATGGTTTATGCCTAAATGGTGAGTTTTGTTCTTGTTCGAATAATGGTAAATCCCACTCTTATTCCGGTGAAATCTTACGATGGACCAAAAAAGATCTTCTTTCATACCAAAAGGTAATTGCGGATGATGCTATTTCAAGATTTCGTGATATTCTTCCTTCTCCTACTCTTGAAGAAGAACTACCATCATCAGTTCTTGAATATTTTAAGGATTCTCCATCTATATCTCAAGAAAAACCAACAACTCCATCTAAATCTGAAGAAGACAACCAAAATTTGGTTGTCCCTGATACTCCTGAGGACATTATTGCATCAAGGGGTGGAAAAAACCCTAAAAAACGTAAATGATGATTGTAAGGTTTTACTTATACTCCTGAGTACTGTCTTTTTTTTTGTAAAATACTGGTTTGGATTTTGTTTGATTGTTGGTGAGTTTGATGTTTGAATGATGGTTTTGTTTGCTGTTGTTGAATATGTTGAGCCCTAAATCTGATGAACCCTAATTTTCGTATGATTTTTCTGTCTAATTCTGATGAACCCTAATTCTGTTGTTGAATATGTTGAGCCCTAATTCTGATGAACCCTAATTCTGTATAATCTGCGTATGATTTTTTTCTTAAAACCCCTGTGATGTATGCAACTGTTTAATTGCTTAAAAATGTCTGAAAAATAATGTATGTACAACTTGGTAGAGCAGCATTTGTGTATAATGGACTCATTAATTTAAGTTTAGTGATTGTTATGTGATTATCTTCATTACTTGTTGATTTATGATAAACTGAGAGGTGTTAAACCTCAATGATGAATCAGGGGGCAAAATAACTGAAATTTTCATTACATAATGAAGTAATTACATGAACATGAACTAGGCTTTTTTTTTTAAATGTTTGTTTCCCATTTTGATGCTCCTAGTTGTCTTACATATGAATTTTAATGATGAAAAAGCAAAAACTGAGGGGCTGTTTTTCACATTAACGTTGTGTTTCTTCCATTGCTTCATCATATGCTTCCAAAATTTGTTGATTGTTTTGAGCAGCATCTTCATTCTCTGTTTGTTGATTAAGCTGAGTTGTGTTTGGGTTTAGAAATCGAACACACTCCCTAACCAATTGGCTTGGTACTCGCACTTGTAGTCTTAATCTTCCATTGTCTTCTTGCACCTTTTTCCCAAGATGAGGTTGAATATAATCGTTTGACCCCTTAACCTTGAGGATTTCATTCAAATGATGTTGTAATGAAATCCAAACATTGGTTAATGTTTTTGGATGTAACTCCTCGAATGCATCTTCCACGGCTTTAATTAGCTCATTCATGTTCTTTGGCATTTTCTTGTGCATTAGTGATTGTATGCTCCTAAAAAACCCTAAATCTAGAATGTTACAATCGGGACTATTCGGTGGTTGTTGCGTTAAAATGAAAGTTAAACCCCCCCGCCTATTGTTTTGTTGCCAAATCGGGTCATCATTAGTAATGTGTACCCTTGCATTGTCTTGTTGGATGAAAATTGTTGTAGCACCATCACTTGGCCACTTCCTAAGTATTGATGGAATTAATTGTTCAATTAACATGGTCCTATAAACCTCTTGAGTCACCGACTCGGTTGGTTTAATTTCTATAGACCCCCTTGGACGATTGATTGAGTTTCTTTGTGCCGCAACTCTATTTATAAAAGGGAAAATACCAATTTTCCCATCGAAAATGCATTGGCCATGTTGATTCCATTTTGGCCTCGCAACCGCCCCTAAAAACATTGCTTTTGGTATGAATTTGGATGATTTTCCCGCTCTATATGGTATTTTTTCCTTGTTTGATAAGTAAACTCGTTGTGTTTTTTTGGTTAAGTAAAACCACTTTTCATCAATATGTATAAAGTCATACATGGCTTTATACATTGGATGATGATGAATGGTGTCTTCTTGAATTAGACTTAAAATCCACTCAACCCTTCTAGCCTTGTTTGCATCGGTCAATGAAGGGTGGAGTGGATTTGAATGTGCCTTTATCTCCCCCCTTTGAATTAGTCGCCAAACCGTAGTTGGTGCCAAGTCAAGACATGTTGCAACGTCTCTTATGCACGTACGTTCACCCATTGGCTTTGATTCAAGTACATTGGGTTGAACTTCAACTCTTTTTCTTCCACAATTTCTAAACTTGGCATCGACAACATATGGCTTGTTTTCTTCTTTACTTTCGATTGCTCGCTTCCATAAGTTGCGTATTGTTCTTGGTGTGTATCCATACTTGTTTGCCATTTTCACAAATGTTCCATGAGGGAGTGTGTCACTAACTTTGAGTGACAACATTTCTTGTAGTATGAGATGCCTCAACTCGTTTGTAAGCCTTGGCTTACGTTGAGGCAACTGTTCTGGTAAGGTTGCATCGTTTTCTTGTGGTTCCTCCTCCGACTCAGAGCTGGACTGTGGATCGTATTGGTTAGATCCGAAATACCAAGCCCCCTGTATTTCTTCCTCGTTGTCTGAAGCCATTGGCTAATGCTGCTACTGTTACTGTTACTGTGTGCTGATGCTACTGTTACTGTTTTGATACTTTGAGGCTAATGTTATGGTAAAGGTTGAAGATGGTACTGTTATGATACTTTGAGGCTACTGTTTTGTTAAAGGTTGAAGATGGTACTGTTATGATACTTTGAGGCTACTGTTATGGCTACTGTTTGGGTTTGATGCAACTGTTCTGATTTTGGTTCACTTTGATTGCTGATTTCGTGTGTTTGAGCTGTTGTGAAGGCATTGTACTGCTGATTTTCCTCCTTTAATAGGCTAATTAGGAATTTGTATAGTCAATTTATGTTGATTAAACTTGTAATGATTGAAAGAGGTAATCCATGTAATCTTAAATTGGCCAATGCAAAGCCAAATTTTTTTTTTGGATTGCTGTTTTGATGAAGATCATCAAATTTAGGTGTAAAAATTCCCTCCAATTTTTTCGGTTCAAATAAGGCAAGTTTCCCAATTTGGAAAGTTGTTAACTTTCCCTCCATTGTATTTCTCTCTCCTTAACAAAATCAGATTTTTTTTTTTATTATTTTAATATATCTTCAATTATTTTCTTTCTCATAATTCCAATAACATCATTACTTCCCACTACTTTTTAATTAAAATAACACCCACTCACCCCCAAGATTCTCTTTTTCTTAATATGTGTGATTTTCCCAAATAGGAAAATCATTTAGGAACGGAGGGAGTATAATTTATCATATAAATAAACAAAATAACGCATTAACATGCGTAAAAAGTAAAGTATAGCAAGTATAATGGAACAGAAGAAGTACAATGAAGAGTACAAAAATCAAATAAGACAATTGATATCATGATAATATATTGGAGCGACTATACTCTTTCTGTCTCATTTAATTTGCAACATTTTTTATTTTGATTCGTCCCACCTAATTTGTATCGTTTCTATTTTTGGACTATGGTCCACCACTTTCTTTTGATCTCATTCATACATTTTAACTTTTTTTAATTTCAACCATACAATTTATTCTCCTTTCATTTATTACCATTATCTACCTTTTTCTTTAAAAAAAAAAAAAAAAAAAAAAAAAGAGACGGAGGGAGGAGTACGTTGTTTTTAATTTCAGACTTTCAGTAAACGTTCCATGATAGTACAAGTTATTAAAACTTGATCTTCTCTTCTCCTCCATTTTCAAATTCCTTTCTCTCCTCGTTATCTTCTCCATTTTCCACCATTGACGAAATACTTGAAGAAGCTTTACTGCTTTACCATCTCCGTAGAAGTTGCTGATTATTTTTAACATTCGGAATTATCATCAGTTAAAGCATGGTACTATTTGGCTTTACTCTACCCGTCAGTTTCCTGTATACAATTCATGCAATTTTTACTATTTTCCGTTTTTAGTATCATCATTATTATGTTAAATTTGCAGTAATTGGGTATAATTCAACTACACTAAGACTCTATACAAGATTTTTAAAATGGAAAATCACGGTGGAAAGCTTACTTTTCATTGTAATATTTTTCTCCAAAGCATGATGAACACCAATTTTCCATTTCAGAAACAAGAAAATAATTCTCATATGCATGTTGTATGGGAAAATCGTTTTCTATAGTATTTTCCATAAAACAAAACACCCCCTAAATATATTGTTTCAATCTTTATCAAAACCCTAAAAAAACCCACTAAAATTTTTGATTAGTGAAGTTAAATACCCGTACAAATACATTGTTGGTACTTGGGGTTCTTGGAATAAAAAGGGTCCCAGCAAGATTGAATCTTGTAAATGGGTTTTGTTTATTTTGATGATTTTGTGCCTTGTCGGCTGCATTATATAGTTTTTTAATTACATTTGCCCACACTTTTTCATAGTTTATTTGTATTCCCTTTACAACTTAGTCCCCACACAGCACTGCAGCAGTTTTCTGAGGTTTTTAGTAGGGTTTTGAAATTTATTGTGTGAATAGGACAGGTTGAACAAAAGTAAAAATACCCTTCATTTCTTAACCTCAGCTTTCCTTTTCATCAAAGCCCCACAGAAATCTACAGTTTCATGAGTAAAAAATGAACAATGGTAATGGCCAAATGGGTAGCACATACTCCCTCCGGATCAGTTTAGATGTCCCATTTGAGATTTCACGGATTTTAAGGGTCGAGTGGGGTCCATTAAAAAGGTGGTAGTTGGGTATTTTAATTGATTAAATTAATTGTAAAGGTGGTAGTTGGGTATTGGGAATTGAAAAAGTGGAGGTATTTAGGTAAAAAAAGAATAGACAAAAAAGGAAATGGGACAATTGGTATGGTTTTGACAAATAAGGAAATGGGAATCTAAACTGATTCGGAGGGAGTATTTTGTAAAATGTCTCATCGAATAATGTGCAATTCATATTTTTGTGAATTTATTAAGGATATTTGCCATGAAAACAACCTTTAGAGTTTAGTTTGCATACATTCGACCCATTGAATCTCGTGTAGATTATAGCTTAATGGAACATTAGGGTACTGAAATGTTCACTTTTCTGTAATTACTTTATTATTAAGCTCCTTTACTTCTGTATTTCTTACTATAATTTAAGCTTGTTTTCTTCTATGCTTAATATTTTGGTCTTTTACTGCTTTTTATGTCATTAAATTCTTGGACAAATAAACTCTCTGATTCTGTTGTAATGTTCAACTATTTGTGCATGGAAAAACTTAGTTGATCTGGTGGGTAAACTACCCACTCTAATAGACAAGCAAATACTTTGTTATTCGTGAGTTGGATCCCACTACTTCTTAATATCTTATTAGTGGTGAGTAGCTTACCTGGTGGTTAGATGTAGCTAAGCTCTCTGTGCATATATGGTCTTACATATACGGCATGATTGTTCAGATAAAAAGCACTTGATTTATTATTCAACATAAAACATCTAGATAAGTGTGTCATTGGGCACCAATGTGTTGATTTGTGTCCCCCTCCCCAAGTTTATTTTTTAAATTCCCATAGTAAGGAAGATGTTTTTTTCAAGTTTGTTTTTCTGTATTCTGCTTCATTTAGCATTTGTGGTTAATTTTGCTTATTTCTTCTTGTTTGTTTAGCCAGCATACATTTTGTTCAGTTAATGTTCGAATTCCAGTAAATATTCGAATCAAAATTTTCACTCTTGCTACATTTTCTTGTTCAAACCATACCTTTTGCTTTCAAGAGATAGACCCTTTTTGCTTCGATTGTTGAAGTTTTTTCATTTTGTTTCATGGCATATTCAAATGACTCTTTGTATTTCTGTTTATTGTGGTTTTCTTCACCATGTGGAATGCATATGTGAATTACAGTAATTGCTACTATCACCCTTTTGTTTGGACTTTAATTTTTATGAATGTGAAACTTTCTTGAGGGGTGACATTTAACAATGATGATGACTACTAGTGTATAATCTCAAAATTTACGCCATTTCATTGTGATGAGTGTCTTGTTAAGCATTCTATAGTCATCATTTCAATCTTAACAAATGAAACTTAGACTCTCAATCTTGTGTTTCTTGATAACGTTCATGTTGAATCCTTTACACGTGGATTTTTATCACTGCATGTGAAGCTTCAATCAAAGGAGTTACCTATGAACAACAAAGCTCTCCAATCGATATGGCCATATAAAGGAGTTTATGCTTTCGTGAATGGCTGTTACCTCCATAGTTTAGCTTTATGTATGATAATTGCACCAGGTTAAGCATACACTATATATGCATGACAACCTTGTTGTGGCCTATGCCTCTCTTTGGCAATGATCTATGTTCTGATGACTTTGTAGAATGCTATTGAGCTACTTTTGTGAGAGACTGTCTTTTGGTGAGACGACCTCAAAATAAGGAGGCCATATGCTAATAATTATTTTAGTTGGGCTATTCATAAATGAAGAGCATCTCACATTGAGACCGTCTCACACAAGAATTTGTGAATGCATTATGTTGTTAGTCAAGCTATCTTCATAGAAGAATTAGTTTGGAAAGAGCTATGTGGATCATAAGTATTTATTTTCTGCTTTTAATTTATGTGCAGGAAAAACCATGTGAAGTATGTGGGGATATTGGCTGGGTACATGCTATAGTCATATGCACTAAATGCAAATCAACTCGTGAACATCGGTATAGTAGCATCTCTTATAATATCTCCAGAATGAGTGCATTGATTTTCAAATTATGTACAAAAATGTTGTCCCAGCTCAAGTTGACATATTCATGGAAATTAAGACGTTTTCAAAAAAAATCGTCACTATGAGCAAGCTTGACTCATTTCAATCTTAAGCTTTAATCAAAATGTTAAATTTAGAAAAGCATGTTCCTTAGAGATCATAGCAAAGAGGGTTGCTGCCGTATAACAGTATTGCCTGTATGTGTATGGTCATAGCTGAAAATACTGTTCTATCCTCAATGTGCAGAACAATAAATACTTGTATGACTTTGGATGACAAAAATGAGAAAGGGTAATGGTATCTTTTACACTGATGGTTCTTTCAAGATTAGCTTACGGTACCTTCGTTTGAGATAAGAAGAGTGATTGGTAGATTCATAGATTTCTAGTATTTATTTCTATTATGAGATGTTTATTTATTCAAAAAGGATTTTTGCAATTAATAGGAAATGTTTAAAAGTCAATTTATCATCTACTGTCAAATTTGCGGTGTTATGAGTTGCGTTGCTATCAAGTTGAAAAGGAAATGCATCAAGGTCTGATAGTTGCTTACCACTCACTGTAGCTCTCATGATTCCCAAATTGTTGGAAATTTTGGGCAGATTTGACTTTCAAAACTTTCTTTATTATGTATACATTATTTGTCTTTTTCTATATAGTTGTCAAAGAAAATGTTATTTCTCCATCGTTTAAATTAATGCTGGCTTATGTTTATTGTTTACGTAGTATGTGTTGAGAACATATTTCATCTTCATAATATGGTCCCTTATCTATGTATTTCAGTAATTTTATCATTTGCTTTTGTGTTTGCTTGTTGTATCTTCATGAATTTTGAAGACTGAAACTGAGATTGCCAATGGGAAAAGTGTGCCTTAGTGTCTTACGTGGATAGTGGATACGTAAACTTTTGTTGAGGCCAGTTGTTGTCCTGTCGAATTAAATGTAATGAAGACAATTTTAGTGTCTTGAGTCTTGACCCCCATTTCAAATTTTATTTTTCAGGTATTGCATGAGAGTGATGCTAGAAGATGATCCAGAAAATTGGGTCTGTGAAGAATGTGTCTTCAATCGTATACATTTATCCAAATTGGGTATTTTTCATTACTTCTGAAAGTAGTTTCAACTCAGTAAGATATTTCTACCAATGTATGCTTTGTTTTGCAGTTCAACGCAAGCAACCTAGTGGCTCAGGTATGAGGTTTACACTTAGGAGACCCCCACAAGATTCCAAGGTTCGGTATATATCACCTGAAGAAGCAATAGGCTTAAAATCCGGAGAAATGAGAAATAGCTCGTTTACACCAAGGAATGCTCACAGATCACCATTAAAAAATCCTTTAGCATCTAAGATAGAGGCCATTCCATCTTCCTCTGCACCTTCTAGAAACAAATTTAAACCAATTCCTTCAGCCGTGCCTTTGGGAAGAAGGAAGCCCCTGATTAACTTCAGTAGGCCTAGCTGTTTGAAGGATAAGAAATTCTCAGCATCCACATCCACAGGTACTAGAAATCCTCTAAAGATAGAATCTAGTACTCCTAATACTCAGGAAAATTTGCGTCAATTTCTGCCTTTGTCAAGTTTTTTTTTCAAGGTTTCTAGCTTTTGTAAAATGACACTTTTCTGATGTCTGGCAGAGAAAGATTTTTTACACCAGAAACAACTTTTTCGGAAAGAATCATCTACACCTAAGTGTTCCTCACCTAGAAATACACACACATCATATGCCATGGAGCAGAAAGAAAAAGGTTATCCTTCATCTGTACATTTATTACTACTAGTACATGCTTATGGTATTATATCTCGAAATATGCATTCTTGTTTAGTAATTACGATTCTGAGTAATCACCCAAGAGGCTTTGGGTTTGATTATCCCAATTCGCCCTCCCCAAGGCTTGTGGAATGTGGATTCATTGTTGGGTACTACTTTGCGGCAACCTTCTGTGTAAACATGCACGGTACGCCATAGTTGTCGATTCCCTTACAAGCTCGTGGAGGTTGTGTCTTCTGATACAAGTGATTTACATAAATAAATATACTGTCAATCTCTATTCTTTCATCTAGGTTTTCTTCTAGCATATTATTTAGCTGATCTGGTGCAACAGTATGCTGCTAAAGATAAAGGGATTAACCTTTCTTCTTGGGCCTTTATCAGATGGACCGGTACAACAGCATACTGAGGAAAACTTGACAGCCAAGTGTGTTACATTTGGGAATCATCCCAAATCTGGTGTGAGTTCAGGTACATGATGGAGTGGGTGTTATTTGTCTAAGATGTTTATCATGAACTTAAAAGCTTTTCTTATTGGCTATGCTCGAAAGGGAGCACTGCCTATGCATGAACGGATATGCTAATTTAAACACTTTTCGAAAGCCTCAAAGCATCGCCTGCTTGTTTACTGCACTGTTTGTATGACAATCTCTATAGTTTTATGCTTCGAACTGATTTTTCTGATAAGATTATATTTTGAGCAGGAACTGATTATGATACTGGGGCTCAGCCAAAGAATATTGGTTCCAAGGGGAGGGAGTCTTCGAAAGATACAATGGTGTTAGATAGGTACCTGCCAAACCATCCTGCAGTGTCTCCAACATGGAAGTGAGTTACATCTTTCACTTTATGATATCATGAATCCTTTGAATCATTTTTATGAAACTATAAATTATCAGGTCGTCTTTCTAGTACTTAGTTCATGCAAACTATCAGTTGATGGAATCCGTTCCCGAATTCAATATAGTTTTAGGTAACTGGACTTGCTTCATGTCTTTGCTTGGGGAGATTAGACAATAGACACGATAACTTCAGATATGCCTCTAACTTGAAGTAGCAAGACGTGCTTAGACACTAGAACGGTACAGCATCTAATTTTGTACGTTTTAAGGGTCTAACATGGAAATTTCTTAAATTGCTGCTGTGGCAACTAGAAACTCGGTTATGATTGCTATAGATGGTATAGACTTAGTGTGCAATAAATTATTGTGAACCACTCCTCACTTTCTTGATTCTAGTCTACTAACTTACACCCCTACTCTCCACTCCACTAACCCGCACTCTTCACTCTCCACTCCACTAGACCACTAACATATTAAGGTTGGTGCATACTATTTTAGTGTTCACTAAGTCCATACAAGCATCTCGTTATAGATAGCCACAAGGATGTTGAATTGTTTTGGTTGCATGAAACAGGATAGCTGGATAGCCTTTGTGTTCTTTTTCTGTTCCAAAAAAAAAGTATGGAAAGGTTTCTTACTTACAAATTTTTGAGCTTCTTTGAATTAATGAAACTTGTTCTTGAATTGAACATATTGCTTTCATTAAACTAAGCTACTTACTTGACTAAATTAGTGTTGAAGCTGGTCAAATGTCTAATTTATTTCATTTCTATAAAAAAGAATCTAATTATTATATAGTTGCAAATATTGCTAATTTTTGTAGTTTGCATCATGAGGAAGGGTTTGTTTATCACAAACATTGATCATTCCCTTGAATATTCTTTGGCACTTATCCTTTTCCTTGTTCGTGAGAGCGGAGTTCATCCTTGTTATGGGTTTTCTTGTTGCTTGGAAAAGAAGGTTGAAATAAGCTCGCCGAAGTTTGAGTTTGCTTTGTTAGTGATCCATAGGATAGTCGAAAAAAAGACACATGGTTTTGTGAGAATACGTCTCTTCTCCATTTAGGTTTCAGTTTGTATTTTGAGTCAAGTTTTAGCTTGCGACTATTGCATGACTTCTTTATGTTGTGGATAAATCACTTCACAATAGATTGACGACTTGAGCATTTTGGCTATCAACCCTCTTCCCTAATGAGCAATACTTTATCGCGTTAAAAATAAAAACACTGAATTATTTACTTGCCAATTTTATTTTTCTAATCTGACATCTCAAATTCTTTTTTCCTTTAACAGAGGAACTTTCAGAATTACTGGAGACGTGCATTGGAATTTCGTTGTTCATGCACATCCTCCTTGTAAAGTTCACAGAAAAGTTTACATATTGTCAAAACAACTACCTAATGCACTCCAGTTCGAAATGCTGCCTCGACAGAAATCTTGGCTGGACATGTTCGATGGCGATGTTCCAAGTGAACTTGACATTGGATTGTACTTTTTCCCTTCTATGACCTCTCACTTTGACGGAGTTGGTGAATCACCAAGAGTAACTTATGATGAACAAAATTGTTGCTCCCTTTTGGAGTATCTGGATGAGCGCGACTTGCTCTTGGTAAGCTACATTGGAGAAGTGGAGATTTTCGTTCTGTCTTCAAAACATCTGCACGAGGCATCTCAGAGTAAACTTCATCCTTAAACTTCTTAGGTTTAGACAACTACATCCCTCCTATACTGCTTTCTCACTTTCATTACTGCAGAAATCAACAAAAAACGCTTTTTGTGGGGCCTCTTCCGCCCTTCTGAAGCAACATCAGGGGTAGTGGATTCGACAAGGGCCCATGCAGCGCAATGCTCTGTCTCCAAGCATCTTTTACTGGACGGTGAAGCCATGGATATGGATGTTGACATGCAAGGAGGACACAACGTCGGTTTTGTTGATGTCGTCGTGGCGAAACCCGATAGAGAGTTGAACGGTAAAATTGAAAAAACTTTGCCTTTTACAACTTCTATCCTACCCGATACGTTGGAATTTGAAAAACAACTGCAAGAGAGATTCCAGAAGTTCACTGCATTTATGAAAGCAGAAGAGGCACTGAAAGAATGTATGAAAGTGAAAGTGAAAGAAGTGGATGCCTAAGAGCTGGTAGTCTAATGCCAGTCGAATATATTCTCGTGTGATTACAAATGCAACATCAATATCTAACTAACTAGGTTAATACTCGAATGTACAGTCGTCCACGAAACTTGTAAGATGTCGAAATAGGACAGAATTAGGTTTGAATTGGAATTGTGTATATTTTGTTACCCTTTGTATCTGCTCTGTGATACTAAACCCTTAACTTTTGCTTCCTTCAACTGCTGGCTTATGTTGGCTTTGCATCAACTTAGCATGTTGGTCAATGGTCATATTACTATCGGAAAGGTTTACTTTGGGTGGTGTCGAATTGTAAATATATGAACCATGCTCCCTCGTCCATCCCATCGAGTTTGTTGCCATGACATAACGCTCTCACTAGAACATTATGAGGCAAACTCATGGGATAGAGGAGTGTCCTTCAAAGTTTTGAGAAGTTTCGGTTTCTTTTCTTTCAGAAATGTGAAGTAAATTTTGTTTCACCTCTTAACACTTCATTTTACTGCATAATAAGAAAGTAAAAACGGTGATGGCATTGTTGTTTAAAATAAGACATTATTAGCCTCATGGGATGCAAGTGAGATATTCTATCCTCAAAACTTGCTCCATTTACTTGATTTTTGTGATAATTTTTCTTAATTTTTAAGCAAAGTTTTTAGGAAACGAAGGTAAATGTTTCCCCATTTTTACATTTTATACTTTCACTTAGATTATTATTAGTTACAAGTTACAACAATAATAATAATGTTACAATCTTAATCTCAAATGACTAACTATTGTACTTCTTAACCTACTAACAATTTAAAATTATGCGGAAACTAAGCACAATTGCTAGCCAATCAAATTATAACAACCCTGGAAATGTATGTTAACCATAGGCAAAGATATGTTGAGAGCTTTCCAATTTATAAAGTGTTAACGGTATATATTTAATTTTTGACACTAAATCGTGAAAATGATAATGAAATTGTAATTTAGCTCTAAAACTATTAGACAAGATGCATGATTATGCTTGTTCTCGTCTAATTTTTTGTATTCCTTCCTTATTGACCTTGCTACAAAGCACTTCATCATCTAGTTGGGTGAGCATCTAGTTGTCGATACTTCAAATAGAACTTTATCTTAATCTGTGGCAAAATTTTATTAGCAAGTATGTTACAACCCGAAAGTGTATAAATATAAGTATTTGCTCCAACTGATACAAAATACGACTCTCCTTTCAATTCTCTTTCTAACTAAACTACTACAAAAAATGTTCAAATTAGTGGAAATTAATGATTTCTAAAGAACAATATGACACACCCATTCATGACTCAATCCAATTCCATGTGCAGGTCAGTTATGGCTAAAAAGAATTTCACTGTATCCAAAAATTCTCTTTACAGTCAAAAGCAAGAGCAAAACTGTTTTCCTCCCAAGTTCTAGCAAAACAAATACAACATACATAATTGGAAGGAAGCTGATTTACACTCTGAATCTTGCCATTTGCCATCAGTATGAGGGAGATGAATGTGCTAGTGTGGTGCAGTCTGCTGCCTAGTTTGTTGATCTTCGAAATAACGAGTCCAAATCATCTAGATTTCAATGATGCATGACCCGACTCGCTTAAATGCTTGTGAAGTTTTGTTCTGTGACATGACGATAGCACAATATTATCAGAATTACGACCAGGATTACAACATATATAAAAGGAATGGGAGCAAGAGCTTTGGGAAAGCAAAAATATGTACTAAAATTACCTTGACTCGAACTCCTCTCCACATTTCTCACAAACTGGGTCGCGGTTTTTTAATTTGTCCTACAGAAGAACAAGTTGTCAATCATTAATGTATGTAATAAGCATGAAGGATGCAGACACAAGTTACACATTTCTTCTTTTCCTCTGAACCAGTCAGCCTAAAAAAAGACTTTTCAGATCAATGGATAACACACCGTATGAAATGTTATTTTCAACAGTCCAACACAACATGACATTACCCCAATGCCATTCCGTGGCTGCCGCCTGCGTAGAGGCGTACGGTAAGGGTGGTCGGACGTATGTGGTCCTTACCATTGTACAGAGGTTGCGTGATTGCAAATAACATTTACAGCTTCAGATTATAAATCAGCACACATGGTCGGATGTACACAACCTTACCCTTGTTAAAGATAATAGAGATTGTTTTCAATTGACCCTCGGTATAGTATTCTATCAAACAAAAGTCATCATATATAGAAAATAAAGTTCACCAATGAGCTAAGTGAGGCATGACAAGTCATATACTACAATACATACCTTTTGTTTCCTTCCCTTGGAGTTCTTCGATTTGGATTCAGTATCTTGCTTGACGTTACCTTTCCTCCCAAAAGATTGTTTTTCAGCCTTACTAGTGCTACTACTAGCTTGTGTATGATATGCTCGATCATCTTCTCCATTATTTGGGGCATTTGAAGCATCAATATTATTTTCCTCCACCTGAACACAATTTGCTCTTGTTGCTTCTGCTTCAGAAGCTTTTCCCTTCTCTTTCTTGGCTCGTCTGCTCTTCTTTTTGCCTTTCTTGTTATTATATTCCATAAGTGCTGCATCATCCTCACTCAGGGCATTATTGTTTTCAAATGATTCATCATTTATAGTAACATTCGCATTATTCCAACGATTGGAGATCAGGGTTTCAAGAAAAATTGAATCGTTCTCAAATCCAGCAGTAGACTCCTCCTCTGATCCAGTAGCTGACTCCTCAATCCCATTTACTTTTTTATCGTTACCAATGACATCATCATCATCTGAAAGAAGTTCATATCTACTTCTTTCCTCGTCAAATCCAATACTTTCTTTGAACTCTTCAACTAAATCATCAGCATCATCCTCTACATCCTCTACATCCTCTACAGACACAAAACCATTACCAGAAACATCATCATCAGCATTATTCCCATCCACTTGCTTAGCATCTTCATCTTGATACTGAAATTTGCCATCAATATCCTCCTCTTCAACATCCTCATAAATGTCTTCCTCCACAAAAGATTTCCTCAACTGAGCCACCTTTTCCTTATGCTTCTTAGACTGCTCGTGATTTTTCCACTGTTTGTCTGACTTAAACTTCTTCCCACAAGCAACACAATAGAACTCCTCTCTTTCCTCCTCTCCTTGCTCCTCCTCCTCTGCAAAATCCTCCACCTCCTCAACCTTAGCCCAGTCTGGCTCCTCGTACATTCTAGCCCTCTCCAGCTTCTGCCTTTCTCGCTCCTTCCTCTTTGCCAACTCCTCCTCCTGTTTCTTTTGTCTCTCCTTCTCCTTCTTCACCATCATATCAATCACCCTCTTATCTCTCTTCTTTACAAATTCCACCAGCCCACGAACGGTCTCATTAAACTCCCTCTTAGCTTTTTTCCTCAGCTTTTTATTTTCCTCCTCCATCACCCGCCTTGATTTTCGATTCACCCCACCTGCAGCATCCCACTTATCGACCCACCCAAAATCCATAACAGTACAAAATCCCAACCAATACCCATAAAAAGCATTAACCTGACTATAATCAGAACCCAAATCTCCAAACAACGGTGCCTCCTTAACCAACGCTAAGCTCAACCCTATAACCTTACAATAATTGATCTCATGGGCATAAATTTTATCAAAGACATCACCATAAACCTTGTAAAACCCAGTTTTCGGATTGGTATAATCAGTGTAGCATGTGGGTGAAAAGTAGGAAAATAAGTCAGGGAATGGGGAATCGGAATTACCACCCGAAGTGGAAGAAAATAGGATTTGTGAACGATGGGAATCATACCAAGAACGCTCTTTTGGATCGGATAGAACTTCATAGGCACGAACAAGCTCTTGAAAAGAAGCATTTGCATCAGCAGAAGTTATTCCAGATTGAACAAGCTTATCAGGATGACGTTGAAGAGCTAGCTTTTTGTAAGCGCTGCGAATTTCATCTTGGGTGCAGCTTTGTGGAAGACCCAATACCTCATAATAACACCTCTTTTCTCTTTCAGTATCCGCCATTAATTCACCTTCAAAATGAAAAATAGATGAAAAGTAATGTGTTAAATTCTAGTAAAGCTCATCATATCAAAAACCATATAAATAACAAAAAAGGCACTAGAATTTGTAAGTAGTTATTGTGAAACAAAAATAATACTTGCATTCAATCACTGAATTTCATCCACAAACTTAATCAATCTATTCAATAAATCTTCTATATTCGATCCACTTATAATTTTATCTCATGACTACAGTCTACAACTTGATATATCAATTTTCAATACTTTGGGGCTTTGTGCAATATCCGAGGGACTAAGGAAGTAGATGTTCACTTGTGTGACAACACCTTTATCGTCAAAAATATAAATGAGTTTGGCAAACGGCAAATAGCTTGTGTATATGATTGCAGCAGCTTGTTCAAAGATAGTTAATTCATAAGAAGTTGTTTCAAACCATTTGATTTACAAGCACTGTCATTGGATGGTTTGACCACCCAGCTAAAATTGCGCAATTAGCTATTTCGACAAAGAGATATCCGGTATCAAATGTTATAACTTTCTCCAACTTGAACAAAACATTAAAACAAAACATGAGCAATTAGGGTTAACAAATTCAAGAGAAAATTAAATAGATGTACTAGTTAAGGAAAGCCATTGAGCACGCAAAGTATGATATTCAGATCAATTCATTAGACGAACCTTCAACCCAAATCAACAAATACAAATAAAAATTGACATAAAAAAAAATTATGATAAAATCAGCTATCGAATCATAACTAACTTGAAATTTCCAAAAATTTGGGAATAAAACAAACTTAACCAATTACAGATTGTACAGAGAATGAAAGAGAATAAAGATAGGATAAAAGATGACTTAAATTGAGGATATATGTGACTTTTGCTAAAAATTCATATCCTTACTGAAATTATCATTGCTTGGTGGGGACGTAAATTCATACGGCTGCACTAACAACACCAAATGAAAGGTTAAAAAATACTTCTACAAAAAAAAAAAGCTTACTTGATCAGTACTACGCTTGCTGGTTGCGTGATGCACCGAAAAAATGGAGGAATTTTTCTGGTATTGTGGCTGTCGTGAGGAAGGAAAGGGGAAGACAGAATGGGATTTTCGGCTTTGCGGACAAAACAGTCGGAACAAATGGTATGGTTGGCAACGATGATTTCATTTGTAAATATAGATTTGACTTAAAGTTAGTGTTTGGCAATAAAAATAATTTTAATTTGGATTTGAGCCAAATCCACCAATGATTTCAAATTCTTCATTATGATTTTATAATTAAAATCCACAATTTGAAATGAAATGTGTGTTTCCAAACACATCCTAAAGGATTTAGGGGGCGTTTTAGCACAACGGAATGGAACATGTGAGATTTTAAGATCCATTTTTCTATAATAATCTCATCTATTGATTAACTATGAATAATTTCAATTTTGAGGGGTATTTTCTTAGAGTAAACCCGGTGAATAGTAAGTTTTATTTTAAAAAAAAAAAAGTAAAATTATTAAAAAAGTACAAAAAAATTTAAAAATGTTCAAAAAAATTTTATGATATTTTTTATTATTTGGAATTTTTTATGTAAATTTTAAAATTTTTGTCTAATTTTCAATTTGCTATTTTGGTGAATTACCTACTATAGCAGGTCATCGGGTTACCTAAGTTTACTCTAGGCAAATACTCTATAAAGTTGGGATTATTCATGGTTAATCAATTAGATGAGATTATTGTAGAAAAATCACGAATAGGTTGGATTATTCTAGGTAAATATTCCTTACTTTTAAAGATATAAAAGTCTTATTTTTTGTTTGGCATGTTAGAGACTTGGAAAAAATAGATGAAAATTAAAGTCTTATCAATTACCACCTTCCCCGGAGACTTAAATCTTGGGACTTTCTCCTTTTTTATACCCATTTCTTATTCCCATTTCCTTTAAACAAACAAGGACTTGGACTTTTTTTTAGAATAAAGTCTCATTCATTTACCCCAAATCCCATGTCTCAAACAACATGTATTTGTCTAGGTTGGAGCATATACATTATACAATATGTAAGCTTATAAAATCGAATCTCACTAACTCTTTAGCTCCCTCGGTTTGTCCAATGACTAGGGGTGTCAAAAGCTAGATCAATCCAAATATATGGATTGATTTCGATCGAATGTAATATCCGATTTTTGAAGCTTTTTTTACACATTACTTTTAAAATTTACTTATCTTTCTTTCAATTTAATCAAAATTGTATATTTAAAGTTTGACAAAAATTCATTTGGAGAATATGATTGAATTTTCAAAAATCTAAATTAATTAACAATTAATCGGTTAGGCAATTAAGTTGCAGTTGAGAATTTTTAATATTAGTATATTTAATAACCTAAATAAAGTAATATATATATATATATATATATATATATATATATATATTATGTGATACTAATTATAATAATAAAATAATAAAAATTTGAAAAGTTGTATATCTAGATTTCAGATATTTAGCTTTGCAAATATCCCAACCTTGATTTGGATCCATACTTGGTTTAAAGATCAGATATTTGATTAAAAATATATGATTTTTAATAAATAGATAGTTTTTTAAATGTATAACGGATATTCCAGATGAAATTCGATAAAATATTTGTGCACATCTCTACCTATAATCCAATGAAAATCGAATAATGTACCTAATCTAGGAAAAAGTGATACTTCTTTGTCCCTTGAGAATAGAAGCAAATATAGAAAATTGATGATTTTTAAGTAAAATATGAATAGTTGGTATTAAATGGAAAGAGATAATGAATTATGTTGATAAATGTAAATAAGAGTTAAATTGTATGAAAGGTAGAATTTTTACTAAATTGTTCTAAGTTTGCAACATGAGACACTCAATTTCATTTGAGTTCCTACTTATTTGTCTTAAATAGTTTGTCCCATCATTGAAATGACAAATTCGTCTCAGTTAAATGACACGGAGATTAAAAAGTTATATATAATGAGATATATTTAAAAACCAAAGAAAATATAAAACAAAAGATTGTGAGTTATATAAATAAACAGCTAGTTTCTTGAGAGACCGTCTTTCTGAGAGACGTTTCTCAGGCCCAATTCATTAAAAACTTATTGCCTACATTACTCTACATTTTTCCTAATGGGCCAACCCAATTAGAGATGTCTCTCACAAAAATTTGTGATAAATAAATAAGATAAACTAATTGAAATATATTCTAAATTAAAATGAAAAAATTACAAATTGAATGACTAAACAATTTAATTTTATTATTTATACATAAAAAGCAAAAGGTTAAAGAGAAAAATAAAGAGTTTCCCTCCAAGGTAAAACCAATAAACCAAAAGATATTTTTGAACTGAAATTGAAATGCCATTTTTAAAACCGTGGCAAAGAATATTCATGATTGTCTCTCCATTTTCCTGCTTAATTCATTGGCGTGAACTGGAGTAGACTGTAAGAGATATACTTTACATCCCTAGAGAGAGGAAACACAAGAATTGGAGTTGAATTTGAAGAAAAAATGGCAGAAGAAGGAACATCAGACATAGAAAGCTCTAAAAATGATAAGATACGACGACGTGTAGGGTTAGTGTATGATGAAAGGATGTGCAAACATTCTACTCCTGATGGTGATGATCATCCTGAGTGTCCCGATAGAATTAGGGTTATCTGGAATAAACTTCGCACTTCAGGTCTTATTGAAAGGTTAGGTTTAGAATTTGTCGCTACCTTTTCAATTTTGTTGTTTTCTGATGAATTGTTTCAAATTTGTTATATATAAATTGATTTATGCTGGATTGTTATGTGTGTTTATTCAAGGGAAATTTTGAAGTTTAATGAATTCGGTACGTGAATTGTTGCAAATGATGAAAATTTCACTTTGAATTTGTGTTGGAATTTTGAGTTTATAATTGATTTCTTTCTGTTCAAATTTGGGAGCTTTTTTCTTCTTTTTTTTTTTGCGATTTGGTTTAGGGTTTATTATGTACATGAACTTTTGTTAAAGGGAAAATTTGAATCGTTAGACTAAAATTTATCCTTCTTTTTCCTCCACTACTACCTTTTCTGTTAATAGAGTGGAAGTACTTGCTTGATTTGATTTTTTCCGTACAAATGGAGTCCAATGTGTTCCAGTGAGTACGTACAACTATGAAGTTGTACGTTCTTTTTAATATTATATTTTATTTTTTACTATATGAATTTTGTTTTGTTGATTGCTCACTTTGTACTGCTATTGATTTTTTTTTTCTTCATATATAGACATTAATAATGTTGTTTGCCCCCAGTAAGCATTTGTAGGAGCCCAATTTTGAGGAAGATTAATTTGCCTACTTAGAGTGTGAGCTAATTAATTAAACGTTTTTCTGGGAAAATTGTAAAAAATAAACAACATTTGCTCGATCCGTTGAAAATAAACCCAATTATTGTTTATTTATGAATAAATTCACCTATTCGGTATAATTGCTGAAAATAGATCCAACTATTATTTATCTCCAATTCTTGATTTACGAAAAAGTTTAAAAGATTGTTATACTTATAAAACAATTGGTTAACTTCTAGCAAATATACGTAATAGGTGGGTTTATCTAAAAATAAATAATAGATGAGTTTATTTTCAGCCGATCAAGTAAATGGTAGTTTATTATTGATAAATTAATTTTTATTTATCTATGTAGAATATAAACTGTTTAAAGAACATCTTAAACACGGGAGAAAGACAAATTTTTGGTCCACGGTGTCTAAACTCTACTATAAATTCTGTCACTCTCCCCAAGTTTTACATTTAAGGAAAACACAAAGGTGTAATAGTGTCCTAAAGTATCTTCAAGGAGTCCTAAAGTGTTCTTGTAGTGTGAGTTTTTAACACTTGGTAAGTGATATAGGGAGATGTTATAAAAATAGTCAAGTGATCAGTGGTGAATTGCTGTGGATGGCTACACTAAAGTTAAGATCTTTAGATATAAGGTAAATGATATAGTGAGAATGAGAATTGCCAAGATGCATTTTTGGGAAAAGTATTAGAGCCATTTGAGACTGTACGGATAGAGAAAATTGAGTCAGGCATCATTGTCTCATTATTAGTACTCCATGTGTCCTGTGTCATTCCGCTTTTCATATTTAGGAATGAAAACACTTAAGGGATTATTGTTTACTGCATTGTTTTCCATCATTTTTAGTGTTTTTGATTAAAAAAACAATGAATTTGGTGTCAGATTAGAACTTTTAGAGTTTTGTCATTGTAAAATTTCACAACTATCTAGAGAATTATCAGAAGGAAAATCATAAGTAATCAAGAAAATCACAAGTAAAGCAAATGACAAATCATAGAGTGCATTTCTGCAATCTTGTTTATAAAAACCTTGTACTATGTTTTTGTTTTGTTGCTTGATAACTTTGAATAGATTATGGCCTGCTTTGGTTATTTTTTATCCAGGCGAAAGTTAAGAACTCTATATTATGTCGTCTATCAATCTATTGCTTAATTTTCATTCTTTTTCAGGTTTCATAGATGATAAAACATTGAAGTGAATATTAGATGTTGCGCACCTTTTGCATTTACCAACCCGAAAAGTTGGTGTATTGCAACAATGAAACTCATAAGTTCAAAGAATGATGAAGCCTTAAGTCACTATGAAAGAGCATATTATGAATGAAAGTGCCATGATGTTGAAATTTTTCACAGGACATGAGTATATAGGTTTATATATTTAATGCAAAATTGAAACCACATCAAAAATGAAATGTTCCATGAAATAGTCTACAAACGCACAATCTGTATTTTTCAGGCGGACCTTCTACAGTTATTGAGTTTTGGGTATTGGGTAATAAACGACAATTAGATTAGATATTCATTGTTGTAATATGGTTTCAGGTGTGTTGTTTTGAATGCAAAGGAAGCAGAAGATAAATTTATACAATCTGTTCACTCCAAAAGCCATGTTGAGCTAATTCGTACTATAAGCTCCAAAAGGTTTGACTCTCGTAGGGACAGGATTGCTGCCAAGTATAATTCCATTTATTTTAATAAAGGTTCATCAGAAGCAGCTTATTTAGCTGCTGGCTCTGTTTTAGAGGTAATAAGTTCAACTAGGTTTCTCATGATATTGACCGTATTTGAGTGGTATACTAGGATATAGAGACGCGATGTAAAATACTGAGTTGTTACTGTCGTGTTGACGAATCGAAAGACTAGAAGAAGGAAAGTTATGACAGAATAAGCTTTATTTATTGATGTTTTTCAATTGAAAGCATACTAACTATTTTCTTAAATCGATATCAAAAGTAACTTGAACTAACATTGCTTAATATCCTAGTAAAAGTTACTACTTGGAGTCCCAAAATCTAAATGAGTAGCACTTATAATAAAATATAGAAGAGAATATACTGCAACCATAAGAACTAAAATTATACTTTATAAACAATTCAACTCTTACATTGAGAAGCCATCCAAAGTAACGAAAAAGTAAAACTAATTGCATGCAAGAATTTGATTATTGTATTCAACATTGATGTGTATTAGAGGGAAAAAAATTGACAAAAACTTATGCACATCAAAGGGTTTTGCTGTATTGGTACTATTGAATTGTAAATATGAACAGTATATCATGATATGCTTCTGTTGCAAAAATATACCTACTATTTTTCTAGTGAGAAATGCTGAGATGTTGTGCTTCTTTTTTTGTTTTGTTTTGTTTCAATCTATCTCATTAACTAAATTGACCCCATCTTCCCAAATGATAGGCGTCAGAGAGAATAGCCAAAGGGGATCTTAACTCCGCGTTTGCGATTGTGAGGCCACCTGGTCATCATGCCGAGGAAAATGAGCCCATGGGGTTTTGTCTATTCAATAATGTGGCCGTGGCAGCAAGTTATCTGCTGAACGAAAAAGTAAACCTTTTCTCCTCCAGCCCCCATGAAACAAAGTATTTGATTCAAGTAGAAGTAAACAATATTTTAACATCGTATTATTTTTATTGTTCCAGCCAGAATTGGGTATTCACAGAATATTGATTGTTGATTGGGATGTTCATCATGGCAATGCTACTCAAAAAATGTTTTGGAAGGATTCTCGTGTTCTTTTCTTCTCTGTACACAGGTAGTTAGTATACATTAAGATTTCTTAATCTCATGATATACATTTCTTTTTATGATATTAGGTACGAGAATGTACACACACATAGCCTTATCTTTTCTAAATTAAGTTGCATTCCTATTTTGTTAGACATGACTTTGGATGTTTCTATCCTGGAAATGATGATGGATCTCATGATATGATTGGAGAAGGACCGGGAGAGGGATACAATATTAATGTTCCCTGGGAACATGGTCGTTGTGGCGATGCAGACTATTTTGCTGTTTGGGATCATATATTGCTCCCAGTTGCTTTGGAATTCAATCCAGACATGATTATTGTTTCTGCGGGGTTTGATGCAGGTTGGTTAAGCTTTCACTAATTACTGTGTGCGATGTGGAGTTGTGGACTGCTGTGCCGTCCTAGTGCTGTCCTAGTTATTAGATCAGTGCTGAATAGTCATAGTCAAGTTGTTGTTCGGTTCATGTTTTATGTTAGTCTAAACTGTATAAGATCGAAAAATTATGCAAAACCATTTATGAATTATAATATCTTATGGAGACCAAAAACGTCTAGGAAATCTTCCCAAAGAAAATTTATTGTCATGACAAGTTGATTTACTTGGGATGCAATCTCTAAACACATAATGCATGACGTGCCTGTGTTGAATGTACGATGTGCCCATTAGATACCATCATATTTTTTGAATTTAAAAAAACAAATACCTACAGGCTACAAAATGCCTTTGACTACTATACTAACAAATCATTTCCTATTTTCTAAACATGGTATACTGTTGTTATCCTAGCTGGTAATTGTAATTTTTTTTTCTCAATTTGTTTACGTTATTCTTCCCTTGGAGTTAATACACTTTTTTGGCAATAGCTCTTCGAGATCCACTAGGCGGTTGCTGTATTACTCCATATGGATACTCAGTTATGTTGAAAAAGGTCAGTATTAGAAATGTTTCGTCATATTTGCTTGTAAACTTGTATCATTTTAGGTCGAATCATCACCTTTTATGCCACTATGCTTTGTTGTATAAATATTTCTGATTTTTATACTTTTTCAAGGTTTTTTAGTTGAATATGATCATACAATTTTTATAATAGTTTGTTTTAATTTTAGTTGAATATGATCATACAATTTTTTGAAATGCTTTATGTATAACTTTCTGTACTGCACTGAGAACTGGCCATTAGTGGCCAACCACGATAAAAGAATGAAATATATCATACCTATACTAGTATACTTACTATTATGCCTTTTGTTTCCTTGCATCACCTTGTTTTTTTTCGTCACAACTTCTTGTACAATGTTTTGTAGTTAATGGATTTAGCACATGGTAAAGTTTTACTATCTTTAGAAGGCGGATATAATCTTCAATCTTTAGCAAATTCTGTCCACGCATGTGTTCAAGTATTGCTAGAAGAGAAGGAAATTGTTGGATCTTCAGAGACATATCCATTTGAATCAACATGGCGAGTAATAGAAAATGTAAGTTTATGTTTTTCCTGCTGGTGGATTTTTAGGGCATGCTTATGAGCTTGTAGCATTACAAAGTGTATTTATAAAACACAGGTTCGGAAAAAGCTAAGTGTGTATTGGTCAAGTCTCTCCACTGAATTACCAAAGAAGTTAACAAGCCTGAAGTCGCCTACTCCTCAGGTAGTACTCAATATTTTCAAAACCTTAGTGCTAATAAAGTTGCTTGTCATTTACTGTTGATGATCAATGATGTTGCTGAAGTAGCTTTGGCTTTTCCAAGTTAAGTATATTTGATCTTTATTGTTTAACCTTTGAAAAATATTGTTTTTACTTCGTGTTTTTTTATCTTGGGGGCATTGTGAAAGAAGACAACAATATGCAAGTCCACTGAGCCACGAACCTCTTCTAAAAATGACAATTTATAAGTTTTTTTGAAGGTGGGATATTGGGGATGAAGACAATTTTATTTTAATCCATGAATCACTTTTCTAAACTTGGCATATCTAGGGCTATTTAATTTAGATCCGTGAGAGGGGGATTCAAGCTGATCACATATCACAGGAGAAAGACCTCAAGGGTAGAGAAGTAATTTTTGAGTTGGTTATATGTCAGTTTTGCAATAGCAGGGTACTAGTAGTGTGTATGGATGGTATCATCTAGAAGGAATAATTTGTTATGCTGAGCTGTAATGTCTAGCAAAGTACTCTATATATACCTACTGCTGTATTACGTTACTGTTATGCAAAAAGAAGTTGAGAAGTACATCTTGGGAGTATACTGATACTCGAAATCAGTGTGTTAGTGTAGTAGTACTTGTTTTCTTTTCTTTTTTTTTCTGCTGTTACTCTCCTTTTACTACTAAAATTCATACCAAATCTGGTATCAGAGCAGAATGGTGAATAACACCCAAAGAATCGACCATCTAGAGGGGGAGATTCGAGCCATACCTCACCTGATTAATTCTGAAATGAATAGACTTCGTTCAGAATTAGACTTAAATACCCAAAACCTTAATTCACAAATCAGCAACCTGACCCTAAATACCCAAAACCTTCAATCCCAAGTCAGTACCCTAACCCATGATAATCAAACCTTAGCCACAGAAATGTCGAACCTTACCCGTACTATCCAAAAATTGAGTGAAAGACTCACCAACCCTGATTTTATTAACCCATTATACCCCACCCAGCCGAACCCATTACCACAAAATAACCCACCACAAAATTTTCCCACCCCAAACCCATACATTGATAGTCAGGAGAATAATGAAGAAGGTGACGAAGAGGGAAGGAGTAACTGGAGGAATCGAAAACTTGACTTACCGGTTTTTTTTGGAGAAGACCCCAATGGATGGATTTTGCAAGCCGAGAGGTATTTCTCGTTCTATAGTCTGCGAGAGAAGGAGAAGATTGAATCTGCCGTCGTGAGTCTTGAAGGAGCTGCGTTGCAATGGTTCCATTGGGAACACCAACGACGACCGATCAGGCGGTAGGAAGAGCTTAAGGGGCTCGTTTTGAGAAGATTTAGGCCGGTGGAGGAAGGTACCTTGCATGAACAGTGGATGATGGTGGAACAACACCGATCTGTGGCCGAATATAACTTGGAGTTTGTGAAGAAGGCCAACTCGTTGGGACTGATACCGGAGAATTTCGCCATGGGAACTTACCTTAAAGGTTTGGAGGAGAATGTGAGAAGGGAGCTGCGTTTATTCGAACCTGTTAGCCTGGATCACGCCATGTCTTTGGCTGTGATGATTGACTTAAAACAAAACCCCAAAATTACCCATTTCCAAAATACCCCCAGGAGACAAATGTTTAATTATAAGGCACATGGGTCCCACGTGCCCATTACCCCACCCAACAATAAATACCCCTTCACCCTCCCTCATTCACAGAAAAATACCACTTACCCACCTACTCAAAAAAGCCTACCCAACCCATATCACCAGAACACCACCATGAACCCCAACCCCAATCGAAATCGGTTGAAGCTTACTCATTGGGAAATGATGGTTAAGCGTGCCAAGGGAATCTGCTTTACTTGTGATGTGAAGTGGTCCCACAATCACGTTTGTAAAAATCGGCGGGAGTTAAACGTGATTTTTGGTCCAGGGGAACAAGAGGATGAGGTTGTGGAGGTAGAAGAGGAGATGGAGACTCAAGAGGAATTGCAGCCCGTAGCCGAAATATCACTACAATCAGTAGTGGGTATTTCAAGTCCGAAAACCATGAAGATGGTAGGCACTGTGAATGACCAATCTGTGGTGGTGATGATCGATTCCGGAGCCACAAACAATTTTATCTCAACCCACACGGTAAGGCGCCTCAATCTGTCTTATAATAGCAATGAAAAATTTGGCGTGATGTTGGGCAATGGAGAACGAATTAAGGGCGCGGGAATATGCCAAGAATTGACTGTGAAAATCCAGGATATAGCGATTGTTGAAGATTTTTTAATGTTAGAACTGGGCAACGTCGATATGATACTCGGGTTACAATGGCTCGAGAAACTTGGAGAAATTGTGGTTAATTGGAAAAATCAGGTTATGAGATTTCAGTGGGGCTCTAATTTGGTGGAGATTAGAGGGGATCCATCATTGGGGCATTCTCAGGTCTCATTGAAGGCTATGATGCGTACACTACGCAAGGAGAAGCAAGGCCTCTTGATTGAGTTGAATGATATCAGTAAGGAGGAAGGAGTGAACACAAGGACCATTCCCTCTTATTTGGAGCATGTGTTGGTTGACTTCCAGGATGTATTTGGGGAAATTACTGCCTTACCACCAACAAGGCTCCACGATCATGCTATAAACTTGAAGGAAGGAACGAGCCCAGTGAGCGTGCGCCCATACCGGTATCCCCAAATTCAGAAAGATGAGATTGAAAGGATGGTGCGAGAAATGCTTCAAGCCCAAATAATACGTCCTTCTACTAGTCCATTCTCTAGCCCTATTATCCTGGTGAAGAAGAAAGATGGCTCGTGGCGTTTTTGTGTTGATTATCGAGCCCTTAACAAGGTGACCGTCCCAGACAAGTACCCAATTCCAGTAATTGATGAATTACTTGACGAGCTTCATGGCGCACGAATTTTCACTAAGTTGGATCTGAAATCAGGGTACCATCAGATTCGTATGAAGGAGAAGGACGTGGAGAAAACCGCATTTCGGACTCACGAAGGGCATTACGAGTTCTTAGTCATGCCGTTCGGATTGACTAACGCACCGGCAACCTTCCAATCCCTTATGAACGAGATTTTTCGCCCTCACCTTCGTAAGTTTGTATTGGTTTTTTTTGATGACATTTTAGTTTATAGCAAATCTGAGTCAGAACATGAAATGCACTTATCTGTGGTCTTGGGAATATTGAGGCAGCATCAACTTCATGTAAACGGGGGCAAATGTAGTATTGGGGTCAAGGAGGTCGTATATTTGGGGCACGTAATTTCAGGGGCAGGCGTGGCTATGGACCCGTCAAAAGTGGAGGCCGTGCTATCTTGGCCACCTCCCACGAACCTCAGGGAATTACGGGGATTCTTAGGTCTTTCCGGCTACTACAGGAAGTTTATTTGGCACTATGCTTTGGTAGCAAACCACTCACTGACCAATTGAGAAAAGACGCGTTTGGGTGGAGTGAGCAAGCTACTCAGGCTTTTGAGGATCTTAAGAGAGCCATTACACAAGCTCCTGTCCTGGCACTCCCAAACTTTTCCAAAGCCTTCGTTGTAGAGACGGATGCTTCGAGCACGGGATTAGGGGTGGTATTGAAGCAAGAACAACACCCTGTTGCCTTCTTCAGTAAAACCTTGGGGGTCAGAGCTCAATTGAAGCCGATATATGAGCGAGAACTTATGGCGATTGTTTTTGCGGTCCTTAAGTGGCGGCACTGCCTGTTGGGACGCAAATTCGTGGTGAAAACGGATCAAAGTAGCCTCAAGTTTCTATGGGAACAAAGGGAAATTGGCACGGAGTACCAAAAATGGGTCACGAAGCTTATGGGATTTGATTTTGACATTCTGTATAACCTAGGCGCTTCGAACAAGGTCGCCGACGCCTTGTCTCGAAGAAATCATATGGAGGCAGGTTTGGGAGCCTTATGGAGTACTCATGGTGTCGATTGGGCTGAATTGGATGAAGAAATTTTAAAAGACCCACTTCTCGCATCTCTCAGGGAACGAGTTGAAAAAGGGGAAGAGGTACTCAATGGGTTCAAGCTAGTCAATGGGCAGCTGTGGTATAAAGACCGGTTAGTAATTCCCAAAAATTCATCCTTCATTTTGTCTCTTTTGAAGGAATATCATGACTCCCCCATAGGGGGTCACTCCGGAGAACACAAGACTTGTGCGCGCATCGCCACTCACTGGTTTTGGGAAGGAATGAGGAGGCAAATTCATGACTATGTCAAGCAATGTCCTACATGCCAAAAACAGAAGCATTCGAGACTCAATCCGGCGGGCTTGCTACAACCCTTACCTATACCCAACTTAGTTTGGGAGCACATTTCAATGGACTTCATTGAAGGGCTGCCCAAGTCCCATGGTAAGGATACGATATTGGTGGTGTTTGATCGGCTAACGAAGTATGCGCATTTCATAGGGCTTAAACACCCCTTCTCGGCACACACAGTAGCTTCGGAGTTTGTTAAGGAAATCGTAAGGTTGCACGGTTTTCCTACCTCTATAGTGTCCGATCGTGACAAAGTCTTCTTGAGCATTTTTTGGAAGGAGCTTTTCCATCTTCAGGGCACGGCGTTGAAGTATAGTTCAGCCTATCATCCTCAAACGAATGGGCAATCCGAGGCGGTTAACAAGACCTTGGAAACTTACTTGCGCTGCTTCATCAACGGGCGTCCCAAGAGTTGGATGGAGTGGTTACCGTGGGCAGAATTCAGCTATAATACCTCTCCTCATTCTTCCACTAAGGTGACACCCTTCCTTGCATTATATGGTCGAGATCCGCCTCACTTGGGTTGGAATCCACACGTTAATTCCAAGGTAGGCAGTTTAGAAGATATGCTTCAGGAAAGGGACTCAATACTTGATGAATTAAAATTCCAGCTGCTGTGTGCACAACAAATTATGAAGGCGAATGCTGATAAACACAGGCGACATGTAGTCTTTACCCCAGGATACATGGTTTTTCTCAAGCTTCAATCTTATCGTCAGAAATCTCTGGCCCGCAAGCATAATGAGAAGTTAGCCCCGAGGTTTTATGGTCCTTATAAGGTGTTGCAACAAGTTGGAGCTACGGCCTACAAACTCGACTTACCATCTCATAGTCGAATCCATCCTGTCTTCCATATGTCTCAGCTCAAGAAAGCCATTGGTGCTCACACAGCCCTGGATATTCCTCCACAACTCACTGAGGCAAATGACCTTGAATTACATCCTGCCAAACTCCTTCAATTTCGATACAATGCTGCTGGTAACTTGGAAGTACTCATTCAATGGGAATCCGAAACTGCTTTGGAGGCTACTTGGGAGGATGCATCACTTCTTCACACTCGCTTTCCCACCTTCAACCTTGAGGACAAGGTTAAGCTGCAATCCGGGGGTATTGTTACGCCATTCAAGCTGATCACATATCACAGGAGAAAGACCTCAAGGGTAGAGAAGTAATTTTTGAGTTGGTTATATGTCAGTTTTGCAATAGCAGGGTACTAGTAGTGTGTATGGATGGTATCATCTAGAAGGAATAATTTGTTATGCTGAGCTGTAATGTCTAGCAAAGTACTCTATATATACCTACTGCTGTATTACGTTACTGTTATGCAAAAAGAAGTTGAGAAGTACATCTTGGGAGTATACTGATACTCGAAATCAGTGTGTTAGTGTAGTAGTACTTGTTTTCTTTTCTTTTTTTTTCTGCTGTTACTCTCCTTTTGCTACTAAAATTCATACCATCATACACTTATAGCTTTGTTTCATCCGACTAATTTTATTCTAAAAATTTTAAAGAATAATAATAATAATAACAATATCAATAAATATTTATTTCACCCATCAGATGTATATTAACATGGTAGTGTGGTTTATTAGCATCTCATTTAAGGAACATGCCCAGGGTTGTATCTTAGAGTTGGTTTTACATATGCAATCTATGGTCATTGATCTGTTTTCATAGTCACTCAGTATCAAGATTGCTAATCCTCGTTCTTTGTAATTTTGATCTTCCTTCAATAAATTGCCTTAATTTTGAAATTTGAACGAAGATGTGTACTTTAGCCTTTTAGTAAAATCTTTCTTTATTTTTTCACTTGGCTCTTATTGTGAATTAAATCGTTTGTTCCACTTGCATAATATTGCTTGAAATAGATGGGGAATACTTGAGGCAATACATACTTGAGTTTTTGTTACTTAAGGTATAAAGTTGACAAATGGTTGAGGTGGTTTATTACACTTGAATTGGGCTCTTGTACGTACTATATCATTGATTCCTTCTTTCTTTTTTAGGAGTTGTGAGCATTTAAATATAGTTAATGTTTATGTATAAGTACACATGGTGATGGAACACTTAGTCCATGACATAGTTGTCAACAAGACAGACTTGGGGACACAGCAAAAATTCACAAACGTCGTGATTGCGGTAACTGTCTCGTGGTGTTACATATGATTTATCATTTTCTCACTTTCTTATTTATACTAGTTTTCCCTTCTCTGGAATAGTCCTCTTCTAGAACGTCCTTCATAACAAACTTATATTAAAATACCTATAGTACCCCCATATCCAATACATGACAATCTTGCTTTAAGAGATAACATGGTTTATCATTAGGCGTTTTAGATTTTGTTACGACTGACATTAATTAGGTATATGTTACATTCACTTTTATCTTATAGTTGTGCTTCCTAGTAATCATTTTTTGTATCTGAGAATCTCAGTTGGGTGATCTGAGCTCCGAGTCTGAAAGTGAAGAGATTGAGGAAGCTATCAAGGATATCATACAACCCTTTTCAGAGTTGCAAGTTAATGAAGGTGAGGGTAAGTAGAAGTCTACTTTTTCCAATTAAGTGTTTACAATTCTCCCCGCTTCTAGCTACTTATGTCTATGTTTTGAAACTTAATTATTTGGGTGCAGACCAGAAGAATACTCCAATCTCTTGGAGAGTGGAGCACAAATTAGTTGATGTTTGGTATGCTTCCTTTGGGTCAAATATGTGGAAACCTAGATTTCTCTGCTATATCGAAGGGGGACAGGTAAACCTTGTTATTTATTATGCAATAGCCACTCTAATATGATTTTTTTTTTTTTGATAAGTTTAAAGGACTTAGTGGCTTCTGATGTATCCTTGCTTAACCTCACAATCAGAATTGTTAGTATTTTCTCATGATAATGCTACTTGGCACCATAGTGTAAACTCCAACTTCATTGGAGATAGTCCGACAACGTAAAAGACAACGGTTTTTTTATAATTAGGATCGTGATTAAGATTGCAGGAATATACATTCCTAAAATGTTGAAACGATTCGGATTGTTGATAGAATTGGGTTGACATAGAATTGCTTTGGATTACCTTAGCTGTAAAAATCACACGGCACAAGTTGTTGATAAAATCGTGTCTCACCTCGGTGCGCCTTAGGTGCACTCTTGGGCAGTTACCAGGAAGGAAATAAGACACGGTACTGGGAACAAAAACGGAAAAACAAAACATTGGTTTAGAGATTTTGCATAGTTATCACTTATCAGAAACAGGAAACTTTCCACCGCATATCGTATCAGAACCTTCGTTTTTAAAGCTCTTGATTAAAGTTGTCAAAACTGCATTCCCCAAATTAACTTTTTTTCCAAGCCCAAAGCCATATATAATACCATAAGCCCTTTTTTCCTTTCCTTTATTCTTATCTTTTCTTTGTAGTTATTGGAAAACTATCGTGAATAATTCGATCTTTCAACTTTTTCCCTATAATAATATCAACTATTTATATACCATAAATAATGCTAACCAATGGGGTGTTTTCGACTAGCATCCTTTAACTTGTTTACAACATACAATTGTACGTGATTAACCCCCAAAAAATAGAAAAATTAAAATAGAATCTAAAACAAAAATAAAAATAACAAACTTAAAATAAAAAAAAACCTCATCGTTGAATTTATGCAATTCAGGATGATTAAAGAATATATGCAATTTCATATTGGGTTATTCATAATCGAATAAGATACAATAGAGTTGAATTGGGTTAAAGAATATGAAGTTGAAAAATAGAAGAACAAAGTAAGAAAGAGGATGAAGATTGAAGCCCATAGTTGAATTGCAAAGGTTGTGTTCTTAACGGTATTGATGGTTGCAGCTTGGGTGGTGTTGTTGGTGCTTGATGGTGTTGGGTTTGGTAGTTGCATTTTGTTGATGTTGTTGGATTGCAATTAGAGTTGCTGCTCGGATGGTGTTGATGGTGTTGGGTTTGGCGCGTAGGTGGCTGTGGGTTTGGCTCGAAGGTTCTTCTGGGTTAAGGGTGGTCTAAAATCAAGGTTGGTAGTCCGAGTATGGTGGTGCGATGGTCAGTGGACTGGAGGTGTTATGGGGGAGGCTGCTACAGTAGGCGAGTGGTGGCAACTGGGGTGGGTTGAGGGGGGAAAGATGACCTGTTTGGTTATTTTTATTTGTTTACTTTAATTTTAGTTTTTTCATTTTTTTCCTTAGATGACATGTTAGGTTCTTGATTATTTTGTATGCTGGAGGAATACACTCTCATCAGCTAGGATTATTCATGGTTAATCAATAATATATATTATTGTAAAAAAAAAGGTGAAACATTGTATTATTTCGATACTTTTTTTCTTATTTATTTACTTTTTTTACTCGTCTCACTTTTTTGTTGTAAAATAAAATCGTACCTGCTTTTCCTACATTTCTGAAACTCTTAAATTAACGTTTCTTGTTTTCGTTTCAAATTCTGGTATCGGATCAAATTTCATTTTAGGTAACATTGTTTTAGATTAAAATATTTTTTCATTAGAACATAAACTTGGAGTTTGGGGCAGAAGTTTCGAAATGTTAATCTAGAGTTTGGGGCACGAATTAGGTGGGCAGTTTCCAGTTTCTGCTTAGCCACCATCTCCTAACTTGAGTCTATACTTCCTTTCTTCATATTCTGAAGGGGAGTGTGCTTGGGACTTTTGTGAGTCTTCTGTACTGCTTATTTCAACTGCAAATTACTACTATATTCTTGTGTTCAATGATTTATTTTCCCCTGCATCATGATGTCATTAACTAGGAGCTCACTGTTTGAGCCTCATTGGAACTTTTCACGATCTATGAAATTGAAGATGATGTTGCACTTACTTTAAGGGAAGGATTTCTTCTTTAAATGCAATTTCTTACCGACAGACACCTATTCACATCCCATGATAATGAACCAAAAGTTAACAGTTGACCTGCTGACCCGAATCTTTTGTGATTACGGCTTTGGCATTGTTGTACTTGTAGATTTAAAGGTATGCAATCATCAAAAATTTTCTATTCTTCAATCGGTATTCTAGCATAGCACAAGGAAGCAACCACCCTTAAGTGATCATTTATTCATACTTGAGGTTAATTTCATAAAGTTTTCATATACTGTCTTCCATTCCGTTTCTGTACTAGGGAAATGGTTAGGCATGTATCCTTGAAACCTCAAAGATCTAGTTATTTTAAGAAGGAACCAGTACGTTTTTTCAAGTCTTTCATTTTCATGTGGATTTTCAGCAATGCTTCTTTGATGATTTGCCCATCTCACTAAATGTTGTTCACATGTACAGACTGCCTATTAAATTTCCAATGTATCTTCTCACAACATTTACCTCACAATCAAACAGATTGATCGTTTCACTTGAAAATTATTGGACTATATGTGTCGCAGTTGCCCCACTCAAATCATTATGTGCAAGTTACCCTACTCAAGTTGCTCTTTATTGGACTGATTATGGATTTATTAGTGACAGTAAGTATTAGGAATAAAATTGGAAACTTTTGTTAGACTCTGATGTTTTTGGCTCGGTGATTCTCTGTTTTTCAAAGGTCCCTTTTAATCTTTCATTTTAAAGTTTTATGTGTGTTGACTTGCTTTAGATCAAGTCCAAGGTTCTTTTATATAGTTTGTGGATCCTTAGTCATTACATTAATCAAAAAAGCAGTAAACAACTGAGAAAATATATCCTGAAACAGACGAAGAAAAGCGTCTTCCTAGAAAGTTCCCTTTGCACAAAATTCTCATGTGCTCTAGACCACAAATAGTAACTGAATTGAATCGAACACCAGCAGCCTAAGACAATTTTTTTTATCTCCCCTTGCGTTTTTCTCTCTCAAAACGTTACTCTATCCGCACTTGCCTTTTTCTCTCTCCTCTAAGATGCAATATATTGCAAATGAGGCATTCAAAAGGAGATGTATAGGTGTACAATAGAGGCTTACTAGTTATTCCACATACAGCTCAATGTAAATGACAAATTTTGGTTTGTGTTAATTTTGGTTTTATCTTTTTCATGAAGGTTACAGGGATAGTTTTCCCATAGTTTGCTCTGAAATTTGAAGGTTGTGACTTGTGTACATGTTTGTTTTGGATAGTGGAGTTTATGTTGCCCCTAATTTGACTGTTTGATCTGCTGATGATATCAGGTGGAAGGTATGCAAAAACAATGTTCTGGTTCCATGGACAGAAGCCCACCAAAAGATCTCATGTGGAAGAGTATTCCACATAGATTGTTTTTTGGCCGTGATCATACTCAAACATGGGGTCCTGGAGGAACTGCTTTCATTCATCCTGAAAGTTCTGTAGCAGAGAAAGCTCATGTATGCATGTATAAAATTACGTGAGTGAATCCTGCAATTTGGTAAATTCTGCTTTAGATGAATCCTTCATGTCCCTTTTCCCTCTCCATGTCTCCCTCTGCACTGAAACATTCTCAGGGCTGCAACTTGGCTGTTCTTGTAATCATTTGCATTTTCTATGTGCAAACTAAGATGATAAAATTATTCGTGTGCAGGCTAGAGCAGTTTAATGATGTTCTGTTTCAAGAGAATTTCTCAAGTTGTGATGTTAATACTCCTTGGTTTAGTTTGGAAGCTCTCAATGCTATTAGAAGTTCTAGATGCATCTCCATTGATAAGGTGAGTTGCACACTTGCCCATGCTCAACTCTCTTTGTTTGCACATCTGAACTTTGAGACCGTAATTTACAGAATACGATTTAGCTATCCTATGGAAGTTGTCCAAGATCACTCATTTTATATGGAGAATTGAGAAAGGGGTTATCGGTAATTCTCATCTCCTGTTCTAACTCCAACTGTTTGTTACAAATGCAGGGAGGCTGGTATCATAATGTTGTCTTTTTGGGGGAGGAGCAAGGCGTTCCCATCCTGACCATGACGTATGATTTACTATCTATATTAGCTGTGGGTTATATTCTGAGTTACACTAGTCATGAATGATGCCATTAATTTCGTTTCTTTCAGGTGCGATTTGGATGACATAATGGCCTTCAAAGCTGGAAAAATACCACAACGTGCTCCTGCCAAGGAATATGCTAATACCTTGATCCGGGGATTGTCTGAAGGTGGACAACTTTCTGAAGCAGAAGCAAAAGCATACATAGAAGCTGCTGCGACAAGACCTCTTTGATTCTAAGTATACACAATCTTATTTATCTTACTATTAAACAATAACGTTTTGGGAATCGTTGACCAACGATGAAAGTTTGTAGTTGCTGACAGCAGAATTTGTAAAAATGCGTGCACTGCCAAGTGAACTAGCCGGTTTTTGTGGATTGGCTTGGCTGTGCAATACTAGGTAGCTTGTTAATTTGTATCGTCATTATTGGATATCAGACCGTCCTATTTCAACAGTGAAATATCTCAATTCATTGTGGAAATGGACCCACCATTACCATTATATTGGAATGCAAGATTTGTGGGCTATTTGTCAAAATGCAGAAGTCATCTCTTATAGTATGTACTTACAACTTACATTATAAGAATATTACATGGTCGTTTAGCTGCTCTTGCAAGCAAGAAGTTGCAACTTTCTACCAATTAATAGCTCTACTAAATCAGAATTGTTCAGTTGAGCAAGGAAATCAATTGTATGTGATAAACTAAAGTCAGAACTGAGAAGTCGGTATTTTGCATTTTCATGAGGCTGCCCATTGGGGTATGTCTAAGTGACCACTTACCGAGAATTCGGTAATCGCATCAGAACACGTAGATCATAAGAAAATTGTTCGGAATGATGTCATGAATGTTTTCTGTTTGACTTCAATGATGTACAATCCCAATATTACCAGATACGTGTCACAAATATATTGATCTAAATGAGTACAACAAATATTGAGATCTCCCAATTTGTAAAGAAACACCAAGGATGAATGAAGATTGGACAATATCCAAATCAAAATGTAATCAAATAGTAATAAGATTTTCATTGAATGATTTCATTGCAAAATTCATTTTGATATATAGGTATTTTACAAAGAGTACAACTTTTGTCCTCGAACTGAGAGCATTAAGCCACCAGAACAGTATCACGTTACAGAAAGAATACAAGTGTGTAAACGATTGCAATTAGTCGAAAAAAAATTCTTGGTTCAAAATTGGGACTCTGTTAATGTTCGTTGCTATATCTCAGTCAACTCTATAAGGGGGTTTACACTTATGCTCAATGATTTGTGAATCTATACAACAATATCCCATCTGTATGCACGAAAAAATCGTGAAGGGGAAAAATTGTCAGTATCTTGAGTGTTCCTGAGCCAATTCAGGAAAGAACCTTCCTAATCCATTTTTAGATGCCGGAAACTTTCTGTTCATTTTCTGATCCGCAACCGTTCATTTTCTGATCCTCTATTGAACTTCTCTCTGAGGAATTCTATAGCCATGAACGTCAGAGCAGAGGCTGGAACATACCATACGACTCTTGGGATGCTACCTCTGAAAAATCCTTTTGTGCCTTCAATCACCCATGTCCTATGGATGGCATGAAACCAGCCGTTGTACCTACAGTATCATTCGTAAAAAAGGTGGGTCATAGGTGCGAAACAGTGGTGTTAAGTAACCAAATAAATATAAGAAACAAGGTCCTAACTTCTTTTACCCCGGATTTGATGCATGAATAGCATAAGCCATTTGGCAGTCAAAATTTCAATATAAATTTCCATGATGTATGTCTAACCCATGTCATCTTCAGAGTGCAATATAAAAAAAAATGAAGGCATATGTTTGGGGATGAAGTAGCATCATGTTGGTTACTGGCATAGGATTCATCTTACAAAATTATATACGCCCTCAAACCCTATTTACAAAATTATATACGCCCTCAAACCCTATATATCCCCCCACCCTTCGCAAAAAAGCATATGGTAGGGGATAATAAGGACATATTAATTACCATACAACCATTTATTAACACTACCTAGATGGGCATTAGGCTTTAACTATGCAACACTAATTCAAAAATAAAGAGTGTATGATTATTCACAAAAAAACTAAGCTGTACCAAGCCATTGTAAGAATGACAAATCATTCACGAGCCAAAGATGGAAGAACGCGCCCCCAAATGCAGCAGAGGACAAACTGGAAGCTTCACGAAACCCACACAGACATCTCAAAAAATAAACTACGAGAGGAAATTTCTTATTTAATTGGAGATATTCAAAATTGAGTGTTTGTAACTTCATTGTTCATACAATATATACATGGCTTGTAAGAGAACAAACAAGTGTAAATGAGCATCACTATACCTTAAATCAGGCCCTTGGACTTGCAATCTAGTCTTGATGACATCTAATGGAGTTGTGACATAAGCACTCAAACCTGTGAAATCATTGTTTCAAATGAGAGTTGAATTTCCAAATAGTTTCAACAAAAACATGAAATACACAGTAAATTTAGAGCAACAAGTGAAAACCATACCTCCAGCTACTCCTCCTAGAACCAAACCCTCTAGACTACCATTGATCTGGTAGTCTGCATCACAATGCCACGGTTTCATCCCATAATATGTCAGATCTTTTAATGCTTCATAAAACATTACCTATCAGCAAGTTGACGTTAATACTATTAGCCCCATACAGAAAAAACCAGAAAAAAATAACCCCTAATTCTGAAAAGATATATATACATGGCAGGTCCTTTTAAACTCAAGCACTTGTATTGTATTTGAACAAAAATTTTTTCCATTAGATTGTAGCACTGAACTTGAAAACAGATAACATTAAAAATGAAGGCGTAAAAAGTTAAACTCGTCAAAGAACCTAGCATAAATGCATACAACTTGTAGATTGTGACCTAAATTCACGGACAGAATGAAAAAAGGCTCACAACATAAATTTTGTCAAAATACCTACCATTAGACCAGCAAATGGCATATCTCTTGCTATTGTAGACCAATACCTGTCAAGAAACATGAAAAAAGGATACCAAATTTTAAGAAAATAATTTGGATAGAAAAACTGCAGGCAACGAACACAGAAAAGGTAAAAAGACAGGTGACTTTGACCATTTACGTTATCCATATTCACATTGAACCCAAGCCCACAGTAGTGACACTGGAGATGTCATCTGACAGAGGATGTGAAGAGAGTCCATTCTTGAAGAGGAAATACTCGAGGACGAACTCCCTCCCAAAAAAAGACAAATGAGGTGTCCAATTCCAGTTGTCATATATTGTCAAATTCAGGCCAAAGAAACGTTAAAATGTGAAGCTTTGTAGTCCTAATCCATTTGTAATGTTGCAAAAATTTTGGATGGGGCTGTGGTTGTGTAACGTCGAACAGTCGCGAAACCAATTTCATGCATAGTGCAAAAACAAGGTTGCATTGCACTGTATTGGTGGTATAGTAAAGGTTTTTTAAATTTACCGAACCGGTAAAAAACAGTAATTCTGGCCGTTACAAGAAATATTATATGGTTTAGGCCGATATTTGGCAGTACGGCAAACAGCATTATCCTCGTTGCCGCAACCATGACATTTTTCAATAAGATTTCATGGTCAATGTCGATGGTTTGTGGTTATTGCATCTTAAATTGGTAACCTCAAAAATATTTACAATGCAGTATGTAGTGATGCGGCCAATATTTTGCACTATGCTTGTAGTTTGTAATTGAATGACACTCAAGATCTGGAGACTATGGAAGCCAACAACAAACATACCCGGCATATAGGCCCTTTGGCCCTTGTTCATTCCATATTGAGCGGCCAGCATGAAACATTCCATTATAATAACCATACATCTGCACTCCAGGAATCTTACCACTCTGAGCTTTTGAGGTAACAATACTCCAGGAATTACTTGTACCCTGAATCTGCATTCGTTGCTTTATCACTTCACATGGAACATATACAAAGGAGCCAAGTGTATCCCCTGTAACAGATGCATAAGTAAGATACAAAGTCACAAGCGTCAATTAAAACTCTAATTCAACTTATAATCAATGGATGAAAGTTAACAATTGACATCAGCAAACTGATGGAAGAAACATATTCATGAAGATGAAACCTGCTTTAGCAATGTACATAGCTCTACAATGGAATAATAAGATCTTAGTGATTAGACACAAGCTTATGATATGTAAACATTGGCTTAACAAAGTATATAACTAGTTCACATATAGAGCCAACAATCAAACTAAACAAACTAGTAAGACCTAACAAATTTAAAACAAGTCCTCACACAAGTAATCAGCCAGGAGGTTTTGGTCCCCTCTTCAGATATAATACCACCTAAAATACCTCTAACAGTTCAAATCAAGGACTTTACTAACGAGCCTACTACCCTAGGTATTTCTCAAATTGCATCTCAAAGAATTTTGCAACATGGTCATGATTCATTGATGCACACAATATTTTGCACTATGCATGGTGCGAGTGTGCGTCTCACTATTGTCACAGAACACTGGTTAATGACACAATTAGACAAGAGCCGCAAAAAAAAAAAGTTAGATAAATGGGGATGAGAGTTCGAGTAGATATATATCAATCATAGATTCATTGTAACAGTTTGTCAGTAGATTTTACATTTATGAAGACATATTATACAAATGAAGATACAGTCCTAAACCTCATCAATTAATCATAAATCGACAGTACAGATTTTATATTTTTCCAACTCGCAAGCAATTAAATTATGATGTTCATTCTTACTTGCAGGTGCTCAATAAAATAACATATTGCCAACCACATGCCTCCAGCAAGCAACCTTCTTGTCTACAACACATTGATGATTAAACGACAAAAACATTTAGTGACAAAAGCATTTACCCATGCCTCCAGAAAGGAAGTGGGCCCAATGACCTCCAAGGCTAGGGTGTGATTCTTCAATCCACTTTTTAGTAGACTCAATGAAACCAAAATAAGTTGCTCCAGTTACAAGAGAGCCAGTAACTCCAGGAATAACTCCTCTGTAGAACCCTAAAAAAATAAAAATTAAAATTAAAGAAACATACTGAGCAAAACCATGAAGACTTCATGATAAAAAAAACCTACAAAATTGTCAAGCAATATCTATGAATGTTTCCATAATGTGGAAACATAGATAATAGACATTTAGAAGATATCACTTAAAATCACAAAGATCATAGCTTACGATCAATCAACATAGCAGACCTCTTATTCCATCACCAGCCCAAACAGTTCTAATCATTTGTAACACAGTTTTTTGATGCTGCAAGTAAACAGATACAATATTAAACATTTTTAATATTTACAATATACATTATACAACCACCAAGTCCATATAAAGTAATATTTCAACATGTAAGATGTAAAAATACCAGAACCAAGATTTTTTATGAAGCATTATTTTATTGAACAAAAAGAAATTAGTTAGAATGACAAATGGCAATATGTTCGCATACTTGAGATCCACTCAAAATAGCTTGACTTTGAATCCTTGTCTTCACAGTATCAATTGGGTGCATCATTCCTTCACCAAAGCCTCCGGCAAGAGCTCCCCATAAAAATTCCCTCCATACTACAGCCAAGTAAAGCACATTTCATATTTTATATCAAATAACACAACAATGCCAGCAACTTGATCACAACAATGCCAGCAACTTGATCCAAACAATATGGTGGCATTTAAATATATCAAATAACGCAGTAGACTAAAATTCAGCCGTATATAATTTAAATATATCAACATCATACAATATAGTACTTAACTGAAAAAATAAAATGAAAAATAAAGCTAACAAGAAGATAATGAAAATGAAATAAGCAAAAAATGCAAACAAATTATATATAGTGACAAAAGCTAACCAAAAAAGGGTTTGGTAGAACTTTGCAATATAGCTTGTGTCTGTAAAGAAGAAGTCGACGTTGCCATGGCGGCAGCAGATAGGTGGCTTTCCCCTTGATTGTCCGCCATGGAAGGTCGAAGTCGGTGAATAGTGAGTGTTCGGATTTCTCGCTCCTTCGAAATGGGTCGAAGCAATAGCGTCGTTTTAGGGTTGAGTATTTAGGTGTCAGAAATTAAAGTGTGCGGGATATTCGTCACCGAAGCGCCTCATTACTCGAATTTTCTACACGCCAAAGTCTAGTATACACTTGGTTAACACTAATGTTGACGTGAATCAAGTCTTAACATTCTACTCCACTTCACTTTATTTTTCTCTTCACTCTTTCACTTCACGCCAAAGTCTAGTATAGACTTGGTCCACATTAATGTTAATGTGGACCAAGTCTTACGCTTTATTCCACTTCACTTTATTTTTCTTTCCACTCTTTCACTTCACACTCCCAACCTATTCCAAGTCCACACAGGAGGTTCTCCTTGTATACCATTCGACCAATTATTAGTAGCATTCTAGCTCTTAAATCATTTATTTGAGTAGTTGTTGAGAAAATATTCGGTTGTAGGTTATTAATTAGAAAAAACTTTGATTAAAAAAGCTAAAATTAATGTAAAATTATTTGCAGTAGTTTTAAAATTTTAGGGTAAAAATGAATGTGGAATTTTTTTTAGCTGATTCAAAAGTGATTTATTGAATTTTTTAGCTGATTTAAAAGTGATTTATTAAATTTTTTAGACATTAAAAAAAAATTAATCAAAATTTTTTATGATCAGATTATCCAACTCAAATCATTTGAAAATAATCTCATTTAAAAATCAAAATATCTAATTGGTCGATTAATAACAATGTATTTCATGACTCATGAGTCATCAACTCCCATTTCTAAAATTTTCATCGAGTGTGATCATACCTTGATGTGGACTCGAGTCTACCTTCTCGTCCTTGTGAACAATTTGCTAATGTTAGATTTATACAAAATTAAGCTATTAGAATTAATATGGATAATATAATCTCTTGGTCAAATTGTAAATAAAACTAAATAATTGGATCAAAGCAATAACCCTAATTTGTTAAAAATTCTCGAGTAGTAAGCTTTGAAGTTACGTTACGGTGAGATTGGATTTTTATTGTTGATTTTTAATATTGTTCGTATTTTCTTATTATAATTACTAGTTTTTGGCGAAGTATAAGATTCGCGAGTATAAAGCATTTTGCATTTGTTATAATAAGGACACACCCAAATCTATAGTTTATGAACTGTTCGAGCTAACATAATTTCTTTGTCTCAAATCTTTGCCTTGTTGAATATATGTGCATATTAACTAGTGATGATTAAGTCATCATTGAACATATACTAAGCGAGTTAAAGAAATAGTGAACGACATTAAAAGATATATTAAATTTATGGATAAGATTAAAATAAAACTGTAGATTCTATTGACAAAAAGGTGTAAAGTAAGTGAGACAATCCAAATTATTGTTACACTAAGCAAATTATCACAGGGGGGTTAAAAGAGATTTCAAACTTCGGAGATAATCTCTGATGCACAAGTCAATGTACCTAAAAAGCTCAATCCTAAGTGTAATATGACTTTTAGCTTGAAGGAACTTGTTATAGTTTGTTTATACCATGAGACATTAATAAATATTTTCCAATGCAATTGTAAATGCTTGTTCACAAAAGATTGAGAGTTAAGAACAATATAAATAAGTTCAAATATTAAACGTAAGGTTACCTCGATGGTGAGGAATGTTGGAGTATTTATATGATTATATCAAATCATATAATAGACTTGAAACCGGAGAAATTCTAGTTTGCTGATGAATGTTCATATAGACTGTTGTGTACATGGGTGGTTTATTCTTTATGCTCCCACACCTTTTTCATTAACCTTGTGAGTTGTGTCAAATGTGTCTTTTAACGTGACAACTTTCCATTAGGTATGCAATAGGACATTTAATACAAAGTCAAATGTTTGCTTTGGAAACTTATTTACTTTATCGGATAAAGCATGTTTTTGGAAACTAATTTACGGTGTAGTTCATTGCTATCATGCATTTAATGCTACGTCCTTTTAGAGATTTGAAAAAAAATCATCCAATTGAGCGTAGGGATTAGACTTCATGTTTTGGGATGCAACTTCAGACACATGTAATTATCAAACTCATCTTATTACTATGTGATTCCACCCTTTTTTTCGCATCAAATGTATTTTCTATGTGGTTAAATACCTTATTTCGAAATGTAATTAAAAGACTATTTGCATAATTCTTATCAACAAGGTGTATAATTTCCAAAAAAAAAAAGTTCGAAGTATAACTCTACGATCTACAATCTAGTGTGTTTTTTTTTTTGAATAATACCTGATTTATTAATAAAGAGTCATACAACATCTACATCAAAGATAAAAATTAGCAAGTACACTCTATTGTGCTTTGTGCAAAGTATTCTTAGAAAATAAAATAAAAGTCAAAATTTATATCTTTGGCGTCATACGACACCGTTTAACAAGAGTGTTCTGCTTATGCTAGCCTAAAGCACCAAGTCAATCCCTTATTGTTCTTCATTTCTTTCTCATAACCAAATACCAATAAACCAAGCTAGGGTTTCAGACCCCATTTTCAACCTCAAATCTTCTCTAACAAACCAACAATGGCGATGTCAGCTTTGAGACGCGAGGGAAGGCGTCTTTCCTCTATTGTTTCCTCTAATCCGATCAACACTCTTCGCTCATCTCTCCTCTCTTCTGAGTAAGATCTCATAAATATCTTTTTAATCTTGTTTTTTTTAATTTACTTCGATGTTTTTTGTTGTTTTGTATGTATGGATCTGTGGTAGCTTTTATATGGTTGAAGTTAGAGTTTTGATTTGGTCGGTTATGATGGTGTCCGTCATTGAATCTGGAACTTTGATCTCATAACGGTATTATATAAATGAATTTGGGAATGCAAGACTTGAATTCGGCTGTTATTATTTTAAACTAAATTTTATGAATTGAATCTCTTCTTGGAATAGACGCTGGAATATCGGTGGGACGTGCTTTTGACATTGTGCAATATAAATATAAACTAAAAAAATGAGTAAAAATCTCACTATTTATCTGATAAAGATGATGAAATATAATCAATTATTGGTGTTAGGATTGTTTGGATTCATCCCCTATTGTTGATTTCACCGTTATTTTCTTCATGATTTATGCTAATGTTATATTTTTATTCAAAGATTATCTTTTAGTAGCACAGAAAATCACACACCTCATTCGCACGATTGTGGATAGTTGGGCATTTTAGTTAAGAAATGTTCACTTATTTGCATTTTGAGTTATTTTGGCATTGAGGACTTTTTTCAATGGGGTGGTAGTCCAAGTAGTTTGATTGAATCCAAAATTTTAAACAGTAGTTAATCTGGAGATTTTTGTTGTCATTGTAGAAGCTGGTCACTTCCCCCTGGCTGATCAGTGAGTGTATTGACTTTGAGTGACATTGGACAATTGAGTTTGTCAATCATCAACACAATTCACAATTTTCTTTAGCTTTTGTGGTTTCACAATAAGGAAGTACTGTGGTGGGAATAGTTATTTGCGATGGGGGAGTGATGTGTGATGTATATGCAATTCAGATTTCAGTCTATTAAATTTTAAACTATGGTATCTATTCTTCAGGGAGCAGACATCATTGGGAGCTCGATGCATTTCAACTCAAGTTGGTGTGTATTATTCAGCATATGTATCATAGATTTATTATGGTTTTGGGAGTGCTCCCTCACTTCCTATCTGAAGTGGTTGGATTTTAACTATGGTAATTGGTTGATGTATATGATAAATGCAGTTAGAAATCGCATGAAGAGTGTAAAAAATATCCAGAAAATTACAAAAGCTATGAAGATGGTTGCAGCATCAAAGCTAAGACAAATCCAAACCAAAGCTGAAAATTCCCGTGGCTTATGGCAGCCTTTCACAGCACTTCTTGGGGACACTCCTAGTATGGAATTTTGTTTTATTTTTTCTATTGCTTGTTTGGTTTGTTATAGCAGTTAGATTTTGTCCTGCAGTCTGGTGGATATTATGAGTGATTGCAAATTTTTAAAAAATCAACCTAACTGTGGAACCTTATATTCCTGGATAGCTCAGTTGCTGGCTATTTTACTATTTTTTTCATTGTTTTGGTCATGCCTTGTATAATTTTTTCACAATAAGAATCAAATTTGACTATCTGGATAATAATCTTTTCACATATTTAAAAATGCTCATGTAATGTGGCGAATAGGGTTGGCTTATGCATATTATTTGACCTGTTTAGACTTTAGGAACATCTCAAAAGATTATCTTTGTACTTGTTTGGCAGTTTTCTTTTATTTTTATCTTTACTGCCATAAAGAGTTGAGTATGGGACTAGGGGCGTACGTTGGTAAATTTATGCTGTTACTTCATCTAAACATGAGGCTGATCTATGTTATTAATTTTACAAATTTTCTTCTATCTGATAGATTCTCAGTTTTTGGACTCTAAAGTCATTAATTTTATATTTTTAGTAGACTAGTTTGCTACCATCAGTACCATGATTTAATCAGAAATAATCTTTTTGTTAGTGTTATCACTAAATGACACTAACAATGGTAAGACCGCATATATCTGACCCCCCAAACCCCATTCTAGGTGGGAGCCATTTACTGGCATTGGTGTAATGTACTAATAAAGCCATGATTCGATGATATGTTTTTCAATATGGTTATAAGGTTATTTCTTAACGTATTATCTATTATATTGTTGTAGATGTTGATGTGAAGAAGAATGTTGTTATTACAATATCTTCTGACAAAGGTCTTTGTGGTGGTATCAATTCCACTTCGGTCAAAACAAGCAGAGCTGTTCGCAAGATAAATGATGGTAACTGTTGTTGATCGATCTGGAACAGTTATCTTATTTTTGTTCTCAGATTTGTAACTTTGCCCTGCCGTGCTACTCACACTTTAAAATCTTTTTATGGCTTTGCTGCCGCTTGTTGCAGGCCCTGATAAAGAAACAAAATATGTTATCTTGGGTGAAAAGGCCAAAGTGCAGCTGATTCGTGATTCTAGGAAGGACATTGACCTTTGCATAACTGAGCTGCAAAAGAATCCTTTGAACTATACACAGGTTTTTATGTCCTTTTCTTCTCTTCACTGTACTTGCACATCAAGCTAGATTGTGTTTCTTTTTTGTTTGTCAAAATTATGTTGTCAATGATCTTAGGATGATTGATTGATGTTAGTCTTGTGTTTTGTTAATAATCGATAGCTTTTAGTTGATTAGTTACCTTATGTATGGTCGGTGTTGAATTTACAATCAATGATATCTCTGAAGTTGCTACACGACATGTACAAGTTTTCTTGTCTTGTGCATGTCGTGTGCATGATTTTTGAAAAATTGGCTCTGTGTAGCATAAGGCTCGTAGACACTTTTTTCCTTAACCAAAATGAAAAAAAGAAATATTACAGTCCTCTTGTTTTAATTGATAGAATTTTCCCCAAGGCAGTCAATTTTCATTTATTCTGTTACTAATGTTTACACCATCTTATCTTGAAGTCCTTTTTGTGATCTTGACTCTTTGTCTACTTCAATGGCCTGCCTTTTACCATAATTATTAATTACTTCCTTTTTTGAAATGACTCATTGAACCCAGCTTAGACTCCCATTTCACAACTGCACCCAATCTCTCTCCTTTCCCTCCCAAAAGATAGCTATTACTCCCACAATATCCATAGAAAAAAAGGATCATTGACCAACAACAGCCTTAAAGTTTTCTCAATTTCAAATAAACAGCCTTAAACTTCGTTTTTTACCAACAACAGCCTTCAACTTAGGAAACACGACATCGATACAGCCACTTTACCGGATGACCTGCTAATTGACCGTTGACCATGCTTAATGACCTTTGACTTTCCCTTAATTTCACTAATTAAACCTAATTACCCAATTATCCCTAATTAAACCCTTCTTCCCCAAACCCAATCTACCCCTCCATCTCCACCCACCGGAATTCCCACCCCAAATCCTCATCCTCATCCTACAATCATCCAATCCCTATCATACTCCCCTCTCAAAAAACCCCAACCAATTCCATGGTCTCATGAAGAAACTCTCAACCTAATTCAAGCTTATCAAGAAAAATGGTACTCTCTAAAACGAGGACAATTGAAGGCTTCTCAATGGGAAGAAGTTGCTATTACTGTTGCTGCTCGTTGTGGTCTTGACGAACCTTCTAAATCTGCTACTCAATGCCGCCATAAGATCGAGAAGCTTCGAAAAAGATATCGCGCTGAGAAACTCAAATTACCCTCTTCCTATCTTTGCCGTTCCTCCTCCTCATCATCACAAGAACAATGATCCGGTTTCGAATAGTGATGATGATTGTGATGTGGGTTTTTCTAATTTGAGGGGTTTGAATAAAAGGGTTGATGGGTTTTCAAGAACAGGGCGAAATTTGGGGGATTTTAGAAATGGGTCTGGAAAAATAAACGATTTTAGGAAGAGAATGAGGTTCTCTGAAATGGAAGAAGAAGAAGAAATGGGTTATGAAATTGAGGAAGATCTAGAAGAAGATATGGAGAAGAAAGGAAGAAAAGATGATGATTTGATGGGTGATTTAGCAACCCAAATGAGGGATTTTGCAGAAAGATTTGTAAAAATGGAGGGTAAGAAGATTGAATTAATGAGAGATGGTGGTGAAGGGGAGAAATGGAGGTGATTGAGGTGGGTTAGAGAAAGGTTGGGGAAGAAGGGTTTAATTAGGGATAATTGGGTAATTAGGTTTAATTAGTGAAATTAAGGAAAAGTCAAAGGTCATTAAGCATGGTCAACGGTCAATTAGCAGGTCATCCAGTAAAGTGGCTGTATCGATGTCGTGTTTCCTAAGTTGAAGGCTGTTGTTGGTAAAAAACGAAGTTTGAGGCTGTTTATTTGAAATTGAGAAAACTTTAAGGCTGTTGTTGGTCAATGATCCTAGAAAAAATAACCTAACCATCAACAGCGATCTTAAAAACAACTTAACCGTCACTGCCGATTGGAAAATCAACCTACAATTAGCATCTTCCACCAGATTTTTATTACCACAACCATCAATTATTAATGTTTCATCACAATTGCCACCATCCATTGCCAAAAGCAGTCAAAAACCATGTTTCACTAACAAAATTCAATTCTACCACCACTTATCAAACGATACAAAACAATTGTTACTATCCGTAGAATAATGTAACACAACCATTATCTTCTTTACCCATACAACCATCCTTTTCTCCGATTTGGGATGAGGATAAAGAATGTCTCTTAAAATCATGTTGAAGAACAGGAAGAGAGAAAATGGAGCGAAAATGTTCTCTTTTGAAGGTTATTAATGAGGGACGAGGAGGAGAAAGAAAGTGGTCCTCCTTAATTACTTTCCAGTTTCCAGTGGTGCTTGTCTTGGCAAATAGAGAGGAGAGAGGAAAATGTTTGGTGGTATTCAGGGATGGGGAGAGCAAGAATAAAACAGTTGAAGAGGTTTGGCTGTGGGTTTTGGGTCTGACATCATGAATGAATAGAGAAGATGATGGTTTGAGGGTTAAACCAGAAGTTCAAGGAAAAAATTGACTGAAATAGAAAGTGCTGTATTTTATTTGGACCTACGCCACTTGCCCAATAAGGTAAGTGGTGCACTTTTTATAAAACAATGGAAGTAATGGTGTGTCTTTCAAAAATTTTATTGATTCAGTTTAGTTTTCTTCAGATTTCTGTTTTTTTTTGTGTGACTACATATACTCGGTGCTTTGTTATCATTGTTTTGCTTTGAAATTTTTGCTACTCTTCTGTCCTATTGAGATTATAACAAGTGCTTTGAAATGAAATGATGCAATCTCAATTGGACGGATTGATTTGTTGGAACTAATGTCAATAATCATGGCTTTTGATCCATGATATCTTCCAATAAATTTTTTTTGTACTTGTCTAAGAGACCTGTCGTTGACTAGTTATACGAATTAATGGCATTATGTAATGATGGCTTTCTAGGGAAGTTTGAATATCCATCTTATTTGTGATCTTGTTACTTATTCACTTACCTGGTTGTAGATGTTATTTTGCATTTGGTAACCAATTATTATATGATCTTTGGAAATTTTCTCTGTAGGTGGCCGCACTTGCAGATGACATCTTGAAGAATGTGCAGTTTGACGCCTTGAGAATTGTCTTCAACAAGTTTCACTCTGTTGTTTCTTTTGTGCCAACAGTGTCAACTATCTTGTCTCCAGAGGTAATACTTAGCAGGATTAGGAATTGTTACTTGCCTATATTCTTAGTTTTGTTGCTTACTGATCTGAAGTTGTTTTCTTGTAAAGATTGTTGAGAGGGAATCCGAGGCTGGGGGTACACTTGGTGAACTAGATTCTTATGAAATTGAAGGTGGAGAATCAAAGTCAGAGATACTTCAGAATCTGACAGAGTTCCAATTTTCTTGTGTAAGTATCTCTTTTAGATTTAACACATTCTCCACCTGTTGATTAGGGATGGAAATTAAGTTTGAATCCGACTCGATTTGAGAAAAATAATCAGATTCGAATCCAAAAAAGATGTTCAACTCCTAATCTGTTTGTATACTCCGAGTCCTAGTCGGATTTTAGAAAATATGACTCGACTCCGATAAAATTTTACATTTGATTCCAACTTGTTCAAATAATTGGTTTTCTAGTTTATTTTATACAAATTTGTATTTTTTTTAGGATTGCTTTAAACATATAAATGTGTCTATTTTGACTATTATTTATGATTTTCATTGGTGGTAGAGTTATTCGATCCCATCATAGAAGGATTTTCTCGAGACATTAACTTTGTTTAAACTTTTTTGTGCCTATTCGAAATACATTATTATGAGTTTGTCTTTTGTTACTAAGTGGAATTTGGGCGAATGGTTGCATATATAAGTTATGAAGTTGAATTGTTTGAATTATATTAATTTTTTAAGTAGAATTTTGGCAAATCATAGCCTATTCGAAACACAATATATTTAAGAATTTGCTTGTAAAAAAATGTTTTATTGAAAAAAACATGTCATATTCCGGCGGAGGTTCGAGAGTCCGAGTCAAATGACATAAAATCCAAGTCCGAGTTGAAAGTGGAAGTGAAAAAAGGTCCGACTTTTATTCGGAGCAAAGTCAAAGTATGCATAATCCGATCTGAGTTTGACCAATTGCCTGTAAGAATATAGAAAACAACACAATTATATTAGGAATGTCTATTAGGAGCTTTTTACATATATTGGTAATTAGATGTGAATATAGGTTCTTTTGTGAATGACCCATTGGCCTTCATTCTCAAGATGAAGACTGAAGAGTATGTGTGTGATAATGTCTTAAAAGTGACATTTTGTGTATGTCCCTCCTAGTTATTATCTACTTGAACATGCTGATGGCTGCTTGTGGCTTGTCTAACTTTTGAAAAATCCTCACACTCTAAAATGTCTCAGGTGCTTTTCAATGCTGTCTTGGAGAATGCATGCAGTGAGCAAGGTGCTAGGATGTCTGCCATGGACAGTTCAAGCAGAAATGCTGGAGATATGCTTGATCGTCTCACACTTACCTATAACAGGTTCAGTTTCTGCGCATGGAAATTTGAATGTTTGTGTATACAAAAATTGTTGACAAGTAATCTATTTATAGAAAAGAATATAAAAGTTAACATGACGTGAATGTGGTTTGCCTGTATTTGTTTGATCATCTTATTATTTATTGTGGTTGATCTTTTGCTTGTGGTTGTTTACAGGACTCGTCAAGCATCTATTACCACCGAACTTATTGAAATTATTTCTGGAGCATCTGCTTTGGAGGGTTAGATGAGAAGCAATTGTTTGTGATTTACCTTGATGGCGACGAAATAAGTCAACATTGTAATCTTTTTTTTGGCGTTCCGCTGTTTCTTGGAAGAGTTGTGAAAACTTAATGCAATAATATCCTTGACAATTTAATTTGGGAACATCAGATAGGATTTCTTTCTTTCTTTCCGATGGTTCTTTTAGTTGCATCGTGAATTTTACATATATATGGTAATTGAGGTTGTGCTTGTGCTAGTGCTAACACAAAGTACTGAACTGCTGGCTTTTTAAGTTTCTCCTCATCCTTGGATGAAGACACTGTATCACACATATTTCTATTGCTGCTCATAGAGGTTTTTGGATGAAGATACTGTACAATGGGAGTGTTTGGTGGATGCAAGTAGTTGTCTTTTTCAATTGGCTTGTTTAATTAATCAGTTTAAAAAATTTATTGTTAGACATCAAGGCTCTAAGCCAGTTGGGTGAGTCTTATATAGAAAGATGTTTCGTAAATTATATATTAATTTTTGATTATATATTAGTGAAAAATTGAGTCGAAAAGTTAGAAGTCAATGAATAAACCATGCAATGAGTCGACAAGAGGGAGGGCTAGCTGAAAAGCTTTTATCTGATATTTATTTAATTTTTGACCAACTAATAAATGGAGTAAAAACTAATCAAACAGCCAAATTTCAAATTTCATCAATATTTTTCCAGTTCCTGAAGCATAATTGGATTTAGTTGTAGCTTTTTGGTTTCGCAAATTCTTACTTGAGACCGTCTATATAATAGACGTCTCAAGTTTGTGCTGGCCCAATTTATAATTTTTTGTAAGTTAAAAGAGAGATATAGGCTGAGCTCTTAAGAGGCGCTATACTAAAAACGGTCTTTCAGAACCTGATTTAGTTTAGGGTCAAAATAAAAACAAATGCTTAACATTGTTATCAAAACTAATTGATCAACCCACTTCAGTAAATTTGTAGATGATAGTGGAGGGGACTTTCTTTCCATAGCCCAATACTGTCCAATACAATTCGTGCAATGATTGTGCATAGATTATGATGAGAAGCTACAAAGTTACAATTACAAACCAGTGCTGGGTCCAAAGCTTGCATAAAATGAATAAAAACATGTTCAATGGAAATTAATTCCTATCATCTACCCTACAGCAAACCTATCTTGATGTCATTGTAATACATAGGTTGCAGCTTACTGCTATATGCTTTTGAGCGTTCCAAATGCCGTTACAATGGGAGAATCCTTTTATCCGATCAACTCTTGGCCACTAGGAATTTTTCATCCTTGTATACGGAACAAAGGAGTCGTGACTTCCACTTCCTCGTTATTTGCCGGCAGACTTACTTGCTCAATTTCAAGTTGAAACACTTCAGAAAATTCCCGAATGAGTGATTTATGAGCGATATCAATCAGTAGAGAATCGCTAGCACTAAGTTTATCCGTGCTCAAACCATGGCGGGATGCTTGAAATTCTCTTAGTACTTGCTCAATGCTTCCAACTTCACGGTCTCGTATTCCACAAGGTACAATCTGATTGAAGGGTGTCAGGTCCATAGAAACATTTAGAGCTAGCCCATGGTATGCAATCCACTGAGATACCCGTATCCCAATTGCTGCCAACTTCTTGTTTCCTGAATTTGAGGACTACTATTAAAGAATTTGGGAGAAGATTCATAACAGTAACATGACAACGGAATACATCAACTTTTGATAATACTGGTGTTGAGGAACTTCTAAAAAACGTTGCACTTAATAGTTTACGTAAACAGCATCATTTTCAGGTATTCATATGTATGTACTCAAAGAGGTTTCAGTCGCAACATATTTGTGAGCAAAAAAACGTGAATTCCAGTGAAATTCTCATCATCATCATCATCATCATACCAGTGTATCCCGCTCATAGACAAACTATGGTTAGGGTCTGGGGAGGGATGATGGACGACAACTCATACCCATTTAGTAGAGTGCGGTCAGAGAGTCTCCCGGCTCTAAATGCGTTTACATATATTGCCAAGGGTTTCACAAAGAATGATAAACTATGATGCAATCAAATATTAAACGTATTGACTATTGGAACAGATGACATCATGCTCATAAAATATTGCGTCGATCCTGCAAGGACAGCCATGAAATACTGATTCGATAAACTTTGCAAGTACTTGCTTATTTATTCTATATTTTGTTTTTAAAACTTCAGTAGCAAAGATGGCAAAGATGGATTATGGATAATACTTCGACGATGAATCACTACAAAGAATATTATACATACCAAACCAAACACCAGTAAAGCCTTCTAGTCGAGAAGCCTCGATAGAAAAAGTTGAGAAAAGAACACGAATGACCACCTCCTCTAGGGCCCTGAGATACCAATGAAGATCCATATTGTGATTCCGTAGATTGACAATAGGGTACATAACCAACTGCAGTCAAATACGCAGAGTTAGCATAGGAAACAAGAATAAGTTGTAATGCTAATTTACATGTAGAAAAAAAATATAGATGCAGAGTTGTGCAATACTCAGCATTAGGGCTGAACATAGTTTGGTTTAAACCGTAAACCAAACTGGACCAAACCGTAATTTAAGTATTTGGTCTGGTCTACGGTCTAAATGGTCTGGTCTGTTTTTTTTTTTAAAAAAATTACGGTTTCCGGACTGGTCCCGGTTTATAACTTTTCAGACCAGACCGGACCGGAAAACCGTATTAGAATTCCGGTCCGGTGAAAACCGGAAACCATAACCCGGAAACCGTATGTATTATTAGGACTTCACTATAAAAATTTTATTTTAATTTGGCCCAACTGCCCAAGCCCAACTCCCAACCCCATTACCTCAAGTACTAGTAAACTAAAAAAACCCTAGGTATTCTTAACTTTCATCATTTCTTATTTTCTTCATTAAGAATGCAAAACGGCGCACAGCAGTGACGGCACCACCATTGTCCTCCATTATCTTCCTGAATCTTCACTGAGTTCTCGATCCTGAATCTTCTCCTTCAGTCCATCATCCTTCAGTCTTGCATTTATTTGAGATGTTCATGGGTATTATTGATATTATTATGTAAGTTCATGGGTATTATTATTATTATTATTAATCACAAACAAAGGCTTATGCTTTAATCGCAAACAAAGGATTATGTAAGTTCATGGGTATTATTATTATTATGTAAGTTCATGGGTTTCTTGTAAATTATTATTATTATGTAAGTTCATGGGTTTCTTGTAAATTATTATTATGTAATTTTATGGTAATGTATGTATTTGAAGGCTTTCCTAGACTCAATTAATTACTCGGAATATAAGTATTAATATTTACGTATGTATAAATGAATACACTATCTATATTCAAAATATAAAAATACATAAGAAAAAACCGTAGACCAGACCAGACCGGTCTAAAACGGTCTGGTCCGGTCCATTCTGGTGTCTTGACTGGTCTGGTCTGGTCTAAAAAATTTCCAGACCGTAATTTCTGGTCTGGTCTGATTTTTCTGTCAAACCAGACCAGACCGGACCGTGTGCAGCCCTACTCAGCATAGTCTAGTCTCATTTCTAATACTTCCGGGATATGTAACAGAAAGGAATACTGCATGATTTCATCACCTCTATAAGCTAAGCCATGCTTTAGTTTTAGTCTAAACCTGAAGTATTGGTAATCTTATTCAAACAAACCCAAACCAAATCCATTACCATTGTGAAAAATGGATGCTATGAAGCACATAACACAAGATCCATAGATTACTCGATCAAAGCAACAACACAAAAAATTGAAAGAAAACATATCAGAAAAGAAAGAGTACCTGTCCAGGTCCATGGTAGGTAACTTCACCGCCACGTTCAGTTCTTATAACATCATAAGGGGAATCTTTCACATTAAAATTCAAGTACGCCTTTGAGCTACCAGTGCCAAGAGTATAAACAGGAGGGTGTTGCAACACAATTAGAGTATCACAACACTCTTCATTCCTCTCAATTAAAGCTTTCTTCTCTGTAACTATGGCCTTTTGCAAATCCCATGCCTCACCATAAGGTACAAGCACATTGTGAAGATCAATGTATTCACACCTATTGGAGAATGGTTATGCTACCCAATTAAGATAAATAAGCAATGTCAAAACTTCAAACACTTATATAGGAATTAGGAGTTTTCACCTTATCTAAATGAGTCTTTGAAGTGTATCAAATCGAACTCACCGTTTCCACGTGGAGCATTTTATCTGCAACTTTTTACTGACTGAGACCTGATCCAATGGGGATAAACGACGAGTGTAGGAACACCAGAATCGATTGTTAATAGGATGAACTATAACTGAGTCAAGTGTTGCAATGGCCATAGAAAAACCCTGTTAAAATAATATCAAGAGCAATAACTATTTAAAATGAAATACTATTAGATCTGATTAATCATTTACACAATTATAATTTGGTTTCATACGAAGATTAATGATGATAAGACAATAATTTAATATCAAGGTCTATCTCAGATGATCATATTCACACAATTATAATCATAGCAATACAAAATGCAAGGTTATATCAAACTTTAACAAATCTTCATTTTCAGATTCAAACAAAGAGGCTTAGGGTCTCGTTCAGATAACAACTTAATGGTATTAGGTAATGGAATGTTGTATTGATGATTATATAATTAACAATTACTATTCCATTAATCATAACAATAAATCTTAAAGATGAAAACTTATCAGTCAAATTACACCAGAATAGCACACACCACCACTGGAATTCACCCCAATTCTAACCCTAACACTTGTATGCTCAATTTATAAATCTAACTGTTACCCATAACAAAATTCAATGTATTGAAGTCAAACTAACAAATATAAAAACTAACCAAATGAGTATCAAAAATAACAAAATTTACATTGGGAAAGAAAATGGCTCACCTAAGATTGAAATAACGAAGGAGTGTGGAAGAGATGTTATCAAGGTGTTTTATTGCTGGTATTTGGCGGTAGACGGCGGATCCAGGGTCTAGAGTCCCATGGGGCACCAAAAAACATACGAAATTTCGACGAAGTTTTATTTGTAAAATTAACAACTAAATTTTTTTTCCAAGAAAAAACAAAAAACTATCATGCTATTCTTGAATCTAGAATACTAGCTTGATGAACCCCAATACCAAAATCATTCCTCCATTAGTTTCTATTCAACCACACATCATTAGCATTGAGGAGAACATATATGTTCATATGTGAGGTGATGATATATCCACATGAAAAATGCATCACGGCATCACCTTCCATAAATTCATCCCCAATTGAATTTAAATAAAACAATATTAATTGTAATCATCAATTAGCTCTTATAACCTCCAGTATCCTCCTCTTCAATAAATTCATCCCCAAAATGTAACTAATATTAAAAATGTAATCTATAGAATCATCATCATATAAATTAAAGACTAAACCCAACAATCAAATTAAAATGAACAAAGTGAAAAGATAAAGCTAGAAATGAAAACCAAAACCTAGATGAAAAAGGCACAAAATTAAAACCCCCATCAACAAAAATAGAGAAAAACAAAAATCTTGATTAAAAACCCAAAATCAGCAAAACTCACAAAAATAAATGAATCAAAAAACCAATAAACTCAATTAAACAATCAAATAAAACCATCAAACCAAAAATGGAGATGAAAAATTCAAAAATGAAACCTTTTTAAATTAGTTTCACTTTCTCTTCTTTTCATCTTGAGAAGAAGGAAAAGATGATGGAGAATTATCTAAAGTTAAGATTAAGATTTAAACTACCTTTAAAAATCAAAATTCTGATTTTAGGGGGCAACTCAAAGCCGGACAAGGGCGGATCACTGCTGATGGCAGACGGCGGCAGTGGTAGGTGGCATACGACCGTGGCGGCCGGGTTACAAGTTTTAGGGTTTTGTGGGTTTCATCTTTTAGAAAAGAAAGAGAATAAAAGCCATTGAAAGAATCTCACAGAATTGCGCTTACCGTTTCCCCTTATTTTTGTTTTTTTTTTTTAAAATTTACACTGGGGCACGTGCCCCGGGAGGCCCAATAGTAGATCCGCCCGCCGGTAGTCTGAAATCCGTCTGGCACAAGTGGAGCAGCAAGTGACGGCTGCCGTAAGTAAGAGAAGAAGGAAGAGCAGCCCTCCGCCCTTCACTTTAAAATTCACTTTAAAGGTTATACTTTCTCCGTTCCATAATACTTGCTACATTTTATTTTTTTACGCAATTCAATGCACAATTTTGATTATTAATATCTTAAACTACACTTATCTAAAAATTATAAAAATTTAATATTATGAAAGTATGCGATTAGACGATTCAAACAAGATCCCACTTGACTATATTTTTACTTACACATTAGTCGCAATATGTAAAATAAGTTTGAACGATGAATAGTGCATAAAATCGAAATGTAGCGAGTATTTCGAAACGGAGGAAGTATGTTCTAACCATAATTTACATTAAAATTCAAAAATTGAAATTCTATAAACAATTTCCTCAGTGGCCACCACTAAAGCTAATTTCGCTAGATAATTTTATTCATCTTTATGTCCATATGAAAACTCTTTGATTTTACTCTTATATATAATGACGTTTTCTCTACAATATGTCACTATATCAATAGCGATTTCAAATGATTAATAAGTAATTGACAAACATGTACATATACATAATAATATACTTCTATTTACAATTACTAACTAGTAATCATTTTCCAATCAAATAAATTAGTAATGTTTCTAACAATATAAATTACATCTTAAAACATGATTATTACTCCAAGCATGGTAAGATTAAATAAACTAAGTTAAATCTATAAATTAATTTACAAATCAATAGGTTTCTTTGTGGAACACAAATCTAGTGGTGGTCTTACAAGAAAATTGGGTGCACAAATCTTGCAGCTCTCTCGCCAACTTTAATGGCCCACAGTAGAATACTCCTGCATCACATATTAATCCATATAAATATATAATTAATTATTTAATTAATATTTTCAACTTTACCAGTCTTGTATAAGATCGTTTTACCGTATGAAGAGCTCAAATAACTAGAGACAATATGATATAAAGTTATAGATATATATACATTTTAGTATTTATTGTATAAAATCGTTTTACCGTAAGACGGGCTCAAATAACTACATCAGATAATATGATATAAAATTATCGATATATATATTTATTGTAAAATCGTTTTACCATAAGACGGACTTAAGTTATCGATTTATAAATGATGAATCAAGAATGACTCAGATCTTACCAATATTTGATCCAACATGTCTAAGAGCCAAGTTTGAAAATATTGTGAACCAATTTGGTCGTGAAAAATGTGTTGGCACCTAAAAATTTAAAATAAAAGGACAAGGAAAATTAATTATTTGGACTATTTTTGCATGCAAAGTTGCATTGCACATATTATTTGTAGCATATACCAAAACAATTTCACATACGTGAGACCGTCTATACAATAGACGTCTCTAGTTTTGAGTTGGGTGCTCTCTTAAGAGACCGTCTTTTGTAAAGACGACTCTCAAAAGTCTAGCCAAAATCTACATTTAGAGTTGTAACAATATATATTTAGATTGGACTGGACTTTTGAGAGCTGTTTTTACAAAAGACGGTCTCAAGTAAGAATTTGTGAATAAAATAATACAAACCTGGGTTTGAGAGAAAACGTCAAGACCCGTTTTAGCAAAGTATAGGGCTTGAATAATGGTTAAGAACACTGATCTTGCATCTCCACTTTTATGTACACTAGTAAGGAAGTTATGCATCTCTATCACTCGCTGGAAATTCAACAAATAAAAATAATGAAATATATTATATTTATTTATGTTTTTATTTTCTCAAATTTAATTAAAAAATCATTTAAATGTAATTAAATAATTTACACGAATTAATCACCTGCTTTTGGTTAGCTTGTGAAATTTCCTTCATGGCATCTTTAAACCAGCCTAATGAACCATGTTCCCTAGTCACCCAATAGAGATAGGCTTTTAAGGGTCCTTTTGAAAAATCCGAATATCTTTTATTTATCTGTTTGCTTAAATATAAATATATTATTTCACTTAGACAAATTAAACAAAAAACAAAACAATATAATTATTGGCACATATTAAATTTTATATTTGGTTATTTATTCTAACAGTTCAACCCAACTAAGTTTGTGATAAAATATGCAGGTAGCATATCTTATACATTATCAGTACTACTCGATTGCTTTCTTTGCTAGTCTCGCTTTATTGGGGGTCTATTTGACTGCACGGGTATGATTTGTTTATTGTCGCCCACAGTCCCTTTCACTAAGCATAAATCGGGTATGATGATACGATATGGTTTGGTTAGGTACATTACCATAATTTTTCATTCTATTATTATTACATTGATTAGTCGTTGGGTCGTAATATTAATGGTTTAATTAATTAATTAATTAATATTATATTTTATATACCTGATTGGAAGGAAGGCTTTGAAGCTTGTCTGCAATGTCTTTGAGTACACTAATGAAAGGTGTTGCTCCAATGCCAAGGCCAATGAGTACAATAATTTCATATTTGACATGGTCTTGAGAAGCTGCTCCATATGGTCCGTCCATGTATACTTTTGGGTAATTATATGCCTTTGATAGCATTGCCTTTAAAATTATTGGAATAATTATTCACTTAATTTATTTTATATTTTTAATTAGAAGAAATTAAAATTGAAAATTAGTATAGTAATCACGTTATAACTCAATTAAAAGCTTATTTTTATGATTGAAGTTTAGAATGTGATGTATCCTTTATTAGATTCATTCAGCCTTACACGAGACCTAGCCTTCTTATGCATGACGATAAATATTTTAGTCGAAGTGAAGGGTGCCAAATACCAAATGTTTTAGTTGAGATATGATTGCATGAGTATATATTAATTACAATTAATATTAATTTAGAATTAATTGGAGGTTCTTACTTCATGGAATGTGTTATGCATTTGATAACTCCAATCTCCAAGGTTTCTAACATGAATGCTTAGATGGTTATCATTTGGTCCAGATGTTAACGAAAAGGGGTGCCTGAAAAATAACAAGCAAAGAGATCATATTAATTCCTACAAACTAACTACTTGGCAATCTAAGTATAATAGTATAACCTTTCCGCTTTTGTTTTCTCATATCTGGTATTAAATATTAACATAAAATATAAGAGGTGAATAATATTCCCCTCATCATAAAACTCTTCTTATATTTATCAAATAATATTCCAGCTAGTGGCCGTTTGGTTGTTGTGGTATTGAATGGTGCGTGGAAATGATAATGAAGAGTTAGGGCAATTTTGGTAGAAAAATCTCTCGACAAGTCAAATGGTCATGTTTTCTCTATTATAATTATCTCAATCTGTTCACAAAATTCTTCTAATGCATTACCATCATTTGGAAAGGTGAAATTATGTGGTAGAAAATTATGAAAAAAAAACTTGTTTTGGATCACTATGCGAACATTTCTCCTTGTACCCTCCTCGGAGGAGGCATGTATATGATTTGCCTCTGCTCGCTATTCCAGAACCCTATTTTATGTGGGGTACTGAATTGTTGACACTAACACTACATATCATTTCTATCAATACCCACAATTTAGTACTAATAACAGGGCACAGGGGGCAATATATTGTTCATCATCATACCCAGTATTTTCCGCACATAGATAAATCTATGGTCAGAGTCTGGGGAGCACAATATATTGTTCAATGATAAAAAAAAACATGGCCCAAGTTGTAAGAGGAAATAGAAAGAAGTTTAAAATGTTTGACATACCACTCATAAGGTGAAACTTGTGGACACTTGATGAAAATATACATGCCACTTTTGTAGTTGAATGTTGATGGTTTGGACAACTTCAGGTTTAGAACTTTTCCAGGATACATATTTGCCTGCAAACATAGAGCATTACATATATATTATTATCACAAATTCTTGTTATAGACCGTCTATAGCATAGACGAGTAAATATGGGTCATCCCATTTTGCGAAATAAATAACTGATTAGTCATCAGCCTTATTTTTAAATTTAAAATTATTGGACTGGGCTGTTGGGAGAGCTGTCTTTGCCATAGACCGTCTATCATTATATGATGCTCATCCTTGTCTATTACTTTTTGCCCCTTTCATTTTACTACTGGTGTAAAATGGATGAAATTTAGTGGAAAGAGAAATTAAATTGTACAAATAAAAAATAAAAATAAGTGGTTAAAAATTAATGAAGAGGGTGGATGAATTTAAAAAATAAAAGAGAGACTACTCTAAAAAAATGCAAAATCAATAAGACAAAATAAAATAGAAATTGACGTAAAATAAAAAGGAGAAAAAGAGTATAATTTATAGTAAAAAATAATCAACTTTTAAATTAAATGATAATTACTTTTACCTGTATAACATCAACTTCCGCGATCTCAGACCTTATATTTCGATAAATTCGCTCACCAGCATACAATAAAACTGGAATTGCCAGGTACATCCATGTCTAACCATTAACAATAATTAATCATGTAGAAATTAAGTACGTACAAATGTAAATGTAACACCCCGTGTTCTCGAAATAGATTAAGTTAATAAACAGATCAGGTCGAGTCGATCCATTTAATTAATTGGGTCAAAAGTCTCAACTCCAACCCACTTATTTTGGGTTAAGTTCAGGTCGGGTTAGCAGGTCGGATCAACTTTTGCCAGCCCTAAGATTAACTGTTAGAACAATTTCAAAATACATTTTAAAGAAAATACAAGACAAGACATTTAAAATAGGAATTCTTGGCTTCGGTAATCTATTATTTGTAACACCTGAATTTTTTTGTCTTGCAGTTTTAATTTCATATAAGAAATTGACATCGAAAGGTGTTACAACAAATCCTAAGGAAATTTAACTGAGAATTATTTGAACCGTTAACTTATAAAAACTGACAAAAAATTGACGAGAATAATTTCAAGTCAACTGAGAAAAATGAGTAAGTTTGATTTTGTATAGATCACTCAGACCACACAAAAATGTTATATTTTTGTGCTTTTATTTTGTTTAAATCACTCGATTCCTCTATTTAAATGAAAAAGTACATAATATATTAGTATGAACTAAGTTAGTAAGTTTATAGAAAACTTTTACGAAAAAATAGGAAGCAACATACCGTTTTCTCAGCAAAACTGGAGACAAGAAAAAGGAACATGGAGTGAAAAACGAGCAAAATGTAGACAATGATGAGCAAGTGATGTGAGTACCAAAAGGTGTTATAACCCGTTACACGACGAATCGGCTCAGGCAACGACGTGGACTGGCGGCGAGGCATCCTTGTTGCTAAAGAAAAGGCAATGGCCATTAGAATGACCATGGTAATGCCAGTTGCTACCTCAGTTGTACACAAGACTTCTATATATGAAGGTTGTTGGTTGCCAAATTTATTCCCAAATGTAGTTTGGAAAATTAATGGATTACATGTTGTTATTCTAGGCAGGTCACAAGCTAGGTGTGTACCTCCATGTAGAATCACTCCTATCACTATACCTCCTCCAATTAGCTACACTTGAACAACATTTAAAGGTAAGTATTAGTTAACTTTCTTACTTTAATTAATTAAGTTGATGGAGTTTATAATTGATTACCAACTGCCCGTTTGGTATGTTGTAATAAACGGTGTTAATGGAAATGAAAAACTAGTGAAATTTTGGTTGAAAAATCTCGTGGCTACCTTGATGGACATGCTTGTCCAACTTCAATCATCTCATTTTCTTCATAAAATTCATTCCAATGCATTACCATTGGAAGAGATGGTATTAAGTGGTAATGGAAATTTTATTACTATGGGAATGATATGGAACTTTTGATGAAATTTTACACTATAAATCATGTTCATTATCACCGTTTAGTACTACTAACCAAACGGGCCGTAAGGGTTGATGTGGTGGGTTTTGAAAGTCAAACTATATAATAAATAATGAAATATGAAACTTATTTAAAGCTTCAATATTTATACCTAATATGAAGTATGTAAATAAATCCATTTATTATATATTTTTAAATTAATTATTTATTAGGTACTATCTTTGCTAAAAATGAATTGACTTATTGTTTATAATTATAATCATTTTCAAAACTTATTTGTAAGTCAAGAATCATGAATAAATAATTGTTGAGTTTATTTTCAGCAAAACAGCAACTATACCAAATATTTAAGTTTATTTAAATAATTAATAGTTGGATTTAATTCGACGGATTGAGCAAAGATCAATTTATTTTTACACTTTCCCCCTTAACTTAAATAGTACTACTACAAATTAAAAACAAATGAGACATTTGATCAGACAAGTATTAAGCAGATGTTTAGCAAAATAGCTTATTAAACAATACTATCTTATTTTGATACAAATCGAGGCTGGATTTGATGGTCAAACCATTTAATGCTAATGTTTGGTTAATTAGCTAGTTGAAATGACTTATTGTTATAAACAAGATGTTTTTGAACAAACTACTCATATCAAGCTAGGGTTTTTAAATCAGCTAACAAAATCAGTCTATAAAATCAACTGGTGAAATAAGCCAATGTAATCAGCTACGAATTATAAAAGACTAGAGTAGTGAGTAGGTGGTTTTACCTTGTGAAAGTTGATATTATCATTAAAGGGAAGAAAAGAGGTAATATGAGAAGTCCTCATCCTAAGCCAAGTTAGGAAGTTTCGACAAACCGGTAGAAGAATAAGAGCCATATTGAGCTTCAATGTTTCAGCAGCCCCTTTAGCTGTGCTTAAGCAATATCCCATTACTTGAAAGGCAGCTCTATTTTTATATTCTATGAATTTCCATGTAAAAACGGATATACAAACCAATAACCATAATGTTACCACCCATGCTCGTCGCCAATATGTTCTAAATATTATCTCCGCCATTGAATTATTATTATTATTTGGGTTTGAAATTATTTTATCGGAATTTGATGTATTGAAGGAAACTGTCAACTTCTCTTCGGTTAATAGGTACTCTTTTGTTATGGGTGTTTTTAAGAGCTCCTTTAGCTGGTACATCTACAATAGAATATAAGACGAATTTTATGGAAATTAAGTATTTATAGCACAAATTTTCAAATGAGACGGTTTCATAGTAAGACAATTTTTATTGAGCTAGTTTAAATGTACACGTTAATTTTAAATTAATCACTAATATCCTTAAAGTGATCATGGTAATACCATTGTTATGTTGCGTTTGAAAACAAACATTTCACTTTGAATTGAAGATTTCAATCATGAAATCATTAATGAAGAACTAAAAAATGACAAATTTCAAATTTAATTACTTTTAAAACATTGATTTGCCAAAAATTAAATTTAAGTCATTTGATTTTCCAAAATGAAATCGTTATTCCCAAGTACAATATTATAGAAATCAATATTTGGGTCTCCTGCTCCCCAATAATCAGAGAGATCGCTATATTTTCACTAAAAACTTTTCGTATGACAAAATAAAAATATAAGAAATTAACCGAAACGAAGGAATATGAAATAGGTATATAATATAAAAATTAAATAATTTTAGGAAAAATTACCGTGATATTATTCATGGTTAGGTATATTCTAGGGAAACACCCCCACAAGTTGGTATTATTCATGGTTAATCAAAAATTGGTATTATTGTTGAGAAATAAGCAAAATGTTGTGTTATTCCTGATAATTTTTCCCTAATTTTAAACAAGATAGAGCATTAGTTACAACTTAAAGTGACTACCTACCTCAATGTAGCCCTTTTGTTGAGTATCAACTTCTTGCATGAGCATATATGCAAATTTCTCTATCTCCTCTAGCTTCAAGCCCATGTTATTAGTAGAACAACTCAAAATTATCATCTGTAATCAAAAAAAATTTATCAAAAAGAAAAATACAAAGAGAATATTTTATTATTATCAAATGAAATTGTTTTTTAATTAGTATAAAATCAAACCTGCTTGAAATCTTCTTTAGTAATTTTACCATCCATATCTTTATCACACCTGAAAATTTAAAAATTTAAAAATTGTTGCATATCCATAAAGGGCGGAGCAAAGATAAACTATAAACTTGAGGGTCCAATTTGTTTTACTTGTTTTTCTTTAAATTTAGAGTATTAGAAAATATAATTAAAGGGATATTCCACGTGGTAACTCTGAGGTTTTGGGTTTTCCACGTGGTAACCAAAACTTGTAAAAAATCCACGCGGTAATCCTGAGGTTTGCCAAATTGTTCTATCGTGACCTTTTTGCATATAAACACGTTAGCAAACGTTAATTTCGAAACTTTATGGCTGTTATACGCCTATTTATACGACTCACCATTTCAAATGTCATCAGTTTCAACCTTTTCCCCAAAAGATAAACCTTAACTCTACCATCTTTGGATTTGGAAGAAAATATGATTTGGATGAAAAATGGGTAGAGTTGGGGTTTATCTTTTGGGCGGAAAATGTTGATTTGAAGGCATTTCACATGGTGAGTCGCATAAATAAGCGTAGAACAGCCTTAAAGCTTCGAAATTAACGTTTACTAACGTTTTTATGTGCAAGAAGGTCATGGTGGAACAATTTGGTAAACCTTAGGGTTACCATGTGGATTTTTTTAAAGTTTTTGTTACCACGTGGAAAAACCCAAAACCTCAGGGTTACCACGTGGAATTTTCCATAGTTAATTTAAAGCAAAAATAATGTAATCTCAAGTGATGTATATGCGATCAGACATCTTACACATGCTTAGAACCATTTCTCTATATATATATATGTAAATCTGAGCCGGATATGCTGAATATGATGATGATGAAATATTAATTAGGCTAATACTAGTGTGCAATAGTTATATGATATGATATTATTTATATATAATTACATGTCAAATAAAATTTGGATGGAAGAATCATAAGAAGGATTGGTGAGGCGAAGCCAATAGCCATAAAGTTCCCTTTTGGTGAATTTGGTCTGTTTTTTTCTTCCTTGTAGTGCTTCTAGAAGTGCACTAGCAAATTGTGAAGAATGTTGCATACCTATCAACAAAACCAAAAATTGATTAATTATTATTATTCAAGTTATTTTTTTTGTCATAATAATGAATAATTTTAGTAGATAATAATACAAATTATAAGTATATTACTCCTACATGCTATTAAATGAATCAAAAGTTTAATGCATTAATTGTTTATTTTGTTATTTTGATTCTAGAGCTTTATAATGAGGCAAGAACAACTCAACATAAATATATCATGTATCCCCGTTTTAATTTTTTGCTTACACTTTTGACTAAAATCGTCAAAGCTTTTTGATCAAAGGTAATCATTGAATAAATAGAATTAAATTGTAAAATTGTAAGATTTTATATATGTCAGTTTTTAGATATGCTGGAACTATAATGATACTAACTATAGATGATAAAAAGTTTAATTTAAATTTTAAATAATTTCAAAAATTCTCTTTAACTTTATTTTCCAAAATGTGATAAGGGAAAACACAAAATAAAACTAGCTTATTTCATACAATTATATATAGAGGAGAGTAAAGTTGGATATAGCTGATTCGAAACATGCAATCAAATTGAATATCCGATATTCACAAACATGCAATCACAAGATAATTTGAGAAATGTAAATCAGATATTCAAAACTGTCCAATATCTGACATTCAAATTTTGTCAAAAATGATTTTTTTAATATATTTTTATTGATATCTCATATCCAAATATATCTCTAACTTCATGTCCGATATCTGAATATTCGAATCGAATATCTTAAAACGTAATCTTTCCTATAAATAGCGAGAACGATTAGAGTAAATTTGAAGGGAAGCACAAAAGAAACACAAATTCTTGGGAGAGATGGTCTTTATGAGAGACCATCTTTAATTGAACTGGCTCATAAAAGAAAATGTTGAATAAAAATAGATATTAAGCTTTAATTAATAGGCTGGGCCTGAAAGACGTCTTTCAGAAAGACGGTCTCTCAGGAGACTAGCTGCAAAAGAAATTATGTAAGTGTTCTCACCTATACAAAAACCAAAATGTGATGCATCAATAGTAGGAGTGGACTCATAGTAGTCATCATATCCCTTAAAATCACTAAAAGCAACCCGGTCGAACCGTTCTTCCACTTCTTTCCAATGCATGGAATAACCCTTATCAATCTCCTTCACGTCAACAAATCTCAGCCATTGATCAAGCTCAAATTGCTCTACATCACCATCATCAACGTCCGAGAATGAAGAAGACAATGATGGACGGCCATTATTCTCACAACCAAATGATGAAGTTGATGATTGTGATGAAGATGATAATGAATTATTTGCAAACTCCTCCTTACTATTTTTGATCATAATTTCTCTCTTTTTAATTTTCAATATAATAATTCCTAAAATAATTCTAACTTAACTACATATATAAGAATTATGTCTATAAGATCATATATATTATATGTGGGGATGTAATAAAGTTATTAGCCTAAGGGTAGGTGAAGTAAACAAGAAAAATTAAGGTTTAGATGAGAAATAATTAAAAATAATATATAATAATAATAATCATCGGTGATATAAAATACATAATAATTTTTTAGACCCTGTTTATTTTTTAATAATTTTTGTATTTCGGGTCTAAATACGAGTAATTAAACAGGTGCAAATTAAATATTTGTTTCCTTTAATTATATATAAGGGTTATATACAGTTGGATATTTTACGCTTACTAAAAACCAGATTTATAATGGAGTGGATGAAAGTATGAAAAAAGTTGGGAAGATATGAAATAATGGAAACCAAATATGTTGACTAGAGAGAGTATAACTTAAAGATGTTAATGAGGGGTTGTTGGCTTGTTGCACTAAATAAGCTTAGTTATACCAAATGAAGTAAATTGAGTTTGGTCATGTCTCTTGTGCTTAAGAAAAGTTGGATTTATGGAGAAATTAAAACGACTAGCTATCCCACATTTCCATGCATAATATGTGATATTATATACTCCCTTCCTCCATTCTTTTTTCTTCTTTTTTCTTTTCCCGTTAACTTTTTACACAGTTTTTAAAAATAAATTTTAAATCTTAATGTTTCTAATTACGCATCATAAAAAATAATAAAAAACTTATGTAATTAAGTATACATTAAGACGAATCGAACGAGATCTCATATGAATATATTATTTCTTCCATACATCTCTTAAAAATCGTATTCAAACTTCTCTCTTCTTAAAGTAGAATATTCTAAATGAGAAGAACATTAGAGAACAGACAGTGGCGAATCCAAAAAAAAAAATATCAAATGATATTAGTGAATTCAAGTTAAAAAAACTTCGCATTATAAAGGGTTCGAACACTGGTCAACTGGGTGAAAGATATGCTATATAACTAACTCTACCAAGACCAGATGCTGTCAAGTGATAGCATTGGTATGGTCTAAATTCACCCCTAACGTAGGGATTATATTTCTTCATTACTTCATTTTAATTTACTTGTGGACATTTAGATGTGATTGATTACATGTCTACGTATTTTAATAATTTTAATTTATTAGAATACTTGTCCTTGTTTAACTCTTTGGACCGCTCTCTCCTTATGAGTATGAGACGCCGTCGATCTTACTTTCTCAGACCCTGACCATACATATATCTATGTGCGGGAACACTGGGTATGATGATGATGACGACGACTTGTCTTTGTTTAACCCTAGTTTATGTGGTTGTTAAGGAAGAGATGTAGTGGTTGGAAAGATATATATAAAGTGAATTGAGATTTAAATTTGTGATTTTGTATTTAATTGCTTTATTTAAGATATTTTTATCATGAATTAGAAATCAATAAAATGATATTTCAAGTATGAACTAAAAAGATCATGATCTGTCAAAAAAAAAAACTAAAAAGATCATGACATTATTGCGTGAACTAAAAAAAGATCATGATTTAATCACCTAAATTAACACATAAAAACACATCATTACATAAATTAAGCAAGTTTTATTAGGCATATTGCCATCACACCCAGTGCATCCCGCTCATAGAAAACCATAATCATGATCTGAGAACGTACGTACACAAAATGGAAAATAAAAACATAACACACACACACACAACCCTTAATTCCAAAACCATTGCATTGTTGTTGATTCATGGTTAAGCATCAATATTAATGGCAGAGAAAATCTTCACTGATAAACCATTCGCAATAGTTAGAGCAACAGTCCGAGTTGAATGCACATCCTCTAGTACCATCAGGCAAACAACTTTCTTGGCAGGTATGGGGATCTGTATTCCAGATGCAATGTCCAGAACAACATGAGCGGTCAAAGTCACATGTACCACCAAGAGGAACACATGTTGTAGTAAGGTCATGGATATGTGCTAGCATACTTTCTTTCATCAATTCATACTTATCAACTTGTTGTATTATCATGCTATTTTCATCTTCACTACTTCCACCCACATTTGAGCCTGTATCATTCATCACTTTTATCCGTTAGAATTTAGAAAATAAGCATAAACATTTCTAATAAATAGAGAAGAGGTAAGTAACCCACATATAAATTTAAAGGAGGTTTACTCTTAAAACCAATTGATAGTAATGAGAGTTAACTAAAGAAAAGATCAAATGATTAGTGATAAAGGCCTAACAAATTGTGCTCTGATACCATGTTAGAATGTAGAAAATATGTATGAGCAACAACCCAAAGAAGGAAGATAAGGAGGTAACCTAAGTACAAACTCGAAAAAGGTTCATTTCTAATATCAATTGGTTGTGGTAGGAGTTAACTAGAGGCAAGGTTAATGATTAGTGATAATGATCCAACAACAAAATTAATGGTGAAGATATTGGTCAGGATCAAATGCAATATCATTTTTTTGCAAATAAATGTTTTCCATTTGGCAAATTTTCTTTAATTGTGACACTTGAAATCTTTCAATTTTTTAATACCTTATTTAGTTTAATAAATATAGCAATTAATTCATTTTATTATTTTATGTGGCAAATCATTAAGAGGATGGAATTTTCCGATTCTTTTAGTTAATAATTTGATTATCACATGCGGTGTGCTAATTAACTAGGGTGATTTAAATGAGTATATATATATATTTGATGATTCTTGAAATTAAAAGCTTACCTAAAACCGCAAGCATCATTGTGATCAAGAGAGTTAACTTGAAAGGAAATGACATTATCGATTTCTAATGAATATTATAAAACTTAGATTTGATAAATTATATATAATATGAAGAGGATGAGTAATAACTTAATAACTTCTATATCTTCTCTATTTATATACACAGCTCTACCGTACAGGCGTACGGAAAAAATTTAATGTTACTACTTTATTGTCCATCATGGGTTTTTCATACAAATTAAAAAAACTAGAATCTTTGTAATAAGTGAATATTATTTTAATTATCACTGTCATTAACTTGGAGGGAGTATATTTGGGGAAGATGAGAGGGATTATGAGGGTATATTTGGGAAAAAAGATTTTCAAAAATAGAAAGTATTCTAGAGTGAACAAACATTTAAAACTACCCGTTATAGTAAGGTGAACAAACATAAAAGAACGGAGATAGTATCATTTTTTTTCTTTTTTTTATTTGAAAAAATTCTTTCTATCTATATCACTAATATTGAACAAAAATAATTATCCTCATCTCAATATTTTAATAATAGTTGTGGGCAAAAATTAAATTTTCTTAAATATTTTTTACATGTTTATGGTCTTTACTTTTCTTCAATCAAATTTATTATTTAATAAAATAACATATTTAATTCTCGTGAACATTTTTTTTTGAGAAATACATAAAGAAACAGAGAAAATATAAATAATCTATATCATTCTAGATCAAAAATTTAAAGAGAGATCGACTAATATATAAATTTAATAATATGGTTGGTACATATAGTAACAAACTTTCAATTGATAATAATGTTTCAGTGACATCGACTACATATATTTTTTGGGGTCATTGATGACAGGTATCCCTGATTCCCTTCTACTATATTTGTCCATTACTATTTTACTGATTACACGATTACACCTGCGCTATGTACGTTTTGTTGTTCAAAATTTTTATATTAATACTTAATAATTAGCGATATTTATTAATTGATTATTAAAATTATATATATAAATAGATATATGAAGTGGCATTTGGCAGCACAAATGCTTATATAAAGTGACAAATGTCACAAATGTTTATGAATTACTTCCTCCATTCTGTTTTACTTGCTACAAATGCATGGGCATACATATTAAGAAGTATTGTGCAATTATAAGGAGCATATGAGGGTTTCTTTTTAGGATTTTTAAATATTATTTGATAAAAATGAAAATTAAAGGAAAATAGGACTTTTTAAATGATTGGAAATATTATAAAGATTAAATAATGATAGGTATAAAAGTTAATGAGGTATAGAGTAGGATAAAAATAGAAGTAGGTGGAACCTTAAATGATTGGTTTGTATGATGATGATTTAACTCTACCAATAATATCTCACAAAACTTTCAATTTATTTTTATTTTGTATCTTAAAACATTAGGAAAATTTACTATAATACTCCAATATTTTCATGGTTTTCATACAATAGTCTCACCCACTGATTGATTAATCATAATAAATCTCAACTTTAAGGGTATTTGCCTAGAGTAAACTCGGTAATCCGATAATCTACTATAGTGGATAATTTACCAAAAAAAGTAAATTAAAAACTAATGTAAAATTAGAGAAATTTTTTAAAAATTTACATAAAAAGTTCTTGATGGTAAAAAAAATCAGAAATTTTTTTTAAAATATTTTTTTCGACTTTTTATTTTAGTTTATCTTTTTTATAAAAAAATTGTTATATCAAGTCATCCGGTTACCGAGTTTACTCTAAAAAAATACCCCAAAGTTGGGATTATTCATGGTTAATCAGTATGTGAGATTATTGTAGGAAAATCATAAAAATGTTGGATTATTATAGGTAATTTTTTCCTAAAACATATGATCCCCTGTCATGCTCAATTTGCATTACTTGCATTTTATTCCGTCCCATTCAATTTAAATTAATTTTAATATTGCACAGCACAATGAACCATCACTCTTTTTAATCCCATCCATATATTTTTACTCTTTTAATTTCATACACACTATTAATTGTATCTTTTCAATCATTATCATTATTATTTTGTTCTTAAAAACTCTCACTTTCTCTTTAATTTAATTCTAATGGTTAATATCAGGGGGCGAATCCAGAGAAATTATTACAATGTTAAAATGGTGAATTAAACGTTAAATTGGTGAAATAAATGTTAAAATGGTAAATTAAATGTTAAAATAATGAATTAAACAAAAATTGGATGCTACCATGTGGAAAAAAACTTACAAAATGATGAATTTAACAAAATTTAACAGAATTTAACAAGAACTTAACGGAAAATGCTACGGCCATTAGTTTGTGCATAAACTGGATGCTACCATGTGAAATTTTTTAAAAAAAGTGCTACTACTTGCATTTCATGAAAACTAAATGCTACCATGTGGAATTTCCCTACTAAGAATGATGTAAGTAGACATTTAAGATATTAAAAATAGACATTAATAATACGGCAAGTAAGCATTAAGCATAACATAAATATGCATTAAAAATACGACAAATAGACATTTTGAGATATGTTTCTTAAAGAAATAAACTCCCAAGAGACGAGCTGAAAGTCCTTAATGGGAGGAGTACATTATCACGTGCATGAGTGCGGGACTCTTGCGTTAGGTTGTTATCACCAGGTACGGTATGTTTAAAATAGATCATACGAATGGGATAGTTGTACAATATTGTAATTGAATTTGACTTATAATCAATTTTGAAATTAATTTAAAATTATCCAAAATTAATATGATTACACTAGAACAATATTATTTTTTCGCGACATAGAATTGAACGACATTAAAAAAATGTCATGATTTATACTTTTAATATAATAATTGTTAATATTTATTTTAAGTTTCACTATAAAGTGATTTAGTGACACTTTAATTGACTTTAGTAACATACATAATACGTAATTGTTGCTAATACTATAGTATTTGTGACATTTATTAGAAATGTTACTACTTCTTATGTCGCAAAAAAAATTTAGTATAATTTTATATTATGTTGCTAAAGCTATAATAAATTCACTATATATATCATTAGAAATTTATAGTAGTAAACCGTATCGACATAAAATTTAAATAAAATGCCACTAAATATATCCCACTAAAAATTTAATATTATAAAATTCAATTTTCAACCTATTCAAAACAGCTGATCTGAGATGGTCCTAATGACCATAATGAATAAAGTCCTTAATGGGAGGAGTACATTATCACGTGCACGACTCTTGTGTTGGGTTGTTATGTTATCACTAGACACGTGTGTTTAAACTTTAAAATAGATCCAACGATTTGCATATTTATTCAATATTAGGATAGAAATCCGTGCAATGCACGAATTTTTAAATACGTTAATATTTTTATTTTTGTAAGGAATAATTATGTTATATAAAAATTGATTGCTTTATTCACACTTTTCAATTGGATGATTTATTAATTGTTTTCAAAATTTCTGTCATTAAAAAGTAACTAAATTTTTATTTTTGTAAAAGAATAATTATTGACTGATTTAAAATTTTAGATATTAAAGTGAAACCAAATTGGATGATCTATTGACTAATTTAAAGTTCCTGCCATTAAAGTGAAGCAAATTTTTATTTTTGTAAAGGAATAATTGTTGACTAATTAAAATTTCTGCCATTAAAGTGAAACCAAAGTGGATGATTTATTGATTGATTAAAAAATTTCTCCCATTAAAGTAAAATTTTTGTCATTAAATTGATGTTTATTATTGTAAATATGGCAAGTGTGTAAATGCTTATACTTCAAATTCTATTAATACTGACCAATAAAAAAATGACAAATGACACTCTCTAATTCAATCTACTTTTTTCTAATATACAACAAAATTAATATTAGGTATGATTGTAATTAATTAAATTCGAATTATATTCAACTTTAAAATAAATTTAAAATTATGTAAACATAATAAGGACACACTACAACATAATTAATTTTTCGATATAGGATTACAGCCTATAATTCCGACCAACACCCATTAATAACAATATACCTCTTATCAAGAAAAAAATTGATTTGTCATTAACTCTTTGAGTTAACCTTTTAGTAACTTTATCCCATTTAGCTTTTTAATACTATTTATAATTCACATTTAATTTGTATTTTATCTTAATTTATAAGTTTAAATATACTTTTTCCGTTCCATAATAATTGCTACTGAGTGTGACATATTATGTGGAAAAATATCGTTATTAATAGCAAGTATTATGAAACGGAGGAAGTATTTAAATGATGTTAATAATTCGTCTTAACACAAAATTATCAACATTAATTTTTTATAATTTTTTATGAAAAATATCAATTGTCTTCGTCAAAACCAAAGCAATAACAACACGTTGAAAAGGTTGTTGTTAAAGGTATTGTCATTGTCACGTACTCATGTTAGTGACATATCTTTAGTCTATATTCTAGGTCCAGCATTAGCCACGTCTACTTAAACTGAATCCATTCCATTATCCTTGTTATCGATAGCGACATTTTCACATTCAACGTGACACTAAAAATCAAAAATTAATGAAATTACTAAATTGTAGCCTTTGTTTTTTTTAAATATCCAATTTGTTTGGACACGTTTGTCAACACACTAATACTATTCTTAATATTTTTAATTGTGCATAATTAATTATTATAAAAATTAGATATTAATAAATCTTGTGTTGGGACGAATCAAATAAGATCTTATTTAATTGTATTTTAACATACAGATTAAGTATAAGAGACAAATTTTTGAAATTGTTTGTAATTCAAATTTATTTTAATATTACGACTAATACATAAGAAAATATAGTCAAGTGATCTTATTTGAATCGTAATACATAATATCAAAATTTTGTAATTTTTAGTTATGTATAACTCATATTATAACTAATAATTAAGGACGTCACATTGAAATTGAATTGCATAATAAAATAATATATTTACAACTAAGAAGTATATAAGAAACAAAATTAGTAAATGATTAAAAGAGAGAATTATATGTATAAAATTTTTAAAATGGTGGAAACACTTAAAAAATTATAAAACTTAAAAATTAAAAGACAATGTACTCCTTCTATCCCACTCGTATTACACCAAGTGTTTGGCACGAAGTTTGGGAGAGAATGAGAATTCTTTTGTTGAGACTTTAAATGTTTTTATTTGTTAGGAGGGATTCGGAATTTGAGGAGGTTGGAGAATGAGAATATTTTATGGTTTTATAAATTACCAATATCCAATTTTTCTCAAATAATATTTTATTTTTCGTTAATTAAAAATAATAGGACAAAGAAATTACTCCAACATGTGATCACTTACTCCAAAATAATTGAAAAAAGAACTAGCAGTACTAATGGCCTGTTTGGTAGGTAGTAATAAAGGGTGATAATGAGAATAAAAAATTATTTTGATTTTATTTGAAAAATCTAGTGACTATCTTGATGACCATACTTGTCCAACTCCAATCATCTCATTTTTTTATAAAATTTATTCCAATGCATTACCATCGGGAGAGGTGGTATTAGGTAGTAATGCAAACTTGTAAGCAAAATTTTTTTTTGTGATTAAAGTTTCACTACCATGGAAATGATATGAAAACTTTTGATGAAATTTCACACTATGAATCATTTTTATTACCACAATTTAGTACCACTAACCAAACAAGCAGTAAAAGTATTCTGAAATTGATTAAAAAATTGATGGGATATTGTACATTTGCCATGTGTTTTTTTTTTACCAAAATCGTGAAAAGGTGTAACTAACTATTCATTCACTCTAATTCAAAAAAAAAAACCATTCATTCACTCTCTTTTGATTTATTTATTTTTTAGAAAAACTTTCAATTTTATGATATTATTTTGGTTATATCTAACTCTAATTATTCAGTCAGTCTTCTGAGAGACCGTCTTTCTGAGAGACGTCTCTCAGGCCCAATTCATTAAAGCTTATTGCCTACGTTTACTCTATATGTTCCTTAATGGGCCAACTCAATTAGAGATTGTCTTTTTGAGAGACCGTCTCTCACAAGAATTTGTGTTTTTAAAGCCGCATGCGAATGCTTTTTTCACTATTTTTCTCTTATGGATTTTAATTTGTGCGGAATACCGAATTGGTAATATGACTATGATCGACTATTTAAAAACCAAAAATGGTATAACTTAGAGAAAATAATAAGAGGTTGTTGGATTGATGCACTACTTAAGAAGCTTAGTTATCGCATTTCTATTTACTATTATTGTTTCATTTACTTTTTAAATACTATTTATTGATTATTTAATTTGTGTTTTATTTTTGTATGTGTTTGGATTAGAATAATTAAATCAAAACTCAAATCCTTATTGTTAAATCAGTGTTAAGAGTTATCAAACACGGAAGAAACATTAAAAAATAATAACAAGGACGATGCATTAATTCTAAAAATATGCTAGTACGTCTAAAGGACTTAAGTTACAAGTGACAAAGTTAAGAGACACTCAGACACCTTTCTTAGAGAATGCCATGCATCAACCTTCAAACGAGAAAAAAGTTGCTCCTTGTATTTAATGCACCATAGAGATACCAATAATAAGAAACCGCCACATCATAAGAAAAAAGTTGCTCCTTATATTTACCCAATTTTTATTTGTGTATAATTTAATAATGTTATAATAATTTTTTTGTTTATAATAATTTTAATTAATTTAATATAATTTAATTTTTTTTTAATAAATATTTTAAATAAATTAAATAAATATACATAACAATAAATATTATAAATAAATTAAAATATAAATATAAGTTTTAGTAAAGAAAATAATTTTTATAATCGAAAAATAAATTTGATCACACGTTTTGTATTGAAATTTGATACATAATCTCCGAAACTTTTGATACGAAAATCACATTACAACAATATTTGTAGCATTAGAAACTAGACTTCAAGACTTTCAACGACATATTATATCCCAATTTTGAAATCGAGTGAGATATGCGATCATTTGAAGTTTATTTGTCGTTTGATACATGTTCATTCTTTTGATCATAACTTTTATAGAAAATCGTATTAGTGCAAGGTTTGCGGCTTTGAAACTGACTTCAGGCCTTCAACGACATATTATATGCCCAATTTTGACATCGCAGAATGCTGATTGTTTGAAGTTTATTGTGCTGAAATTTGATACATGTTTACTTTTGATCATAACTTTTATAGAAATCTTATTAGGCAAGGTTTGCGGCATTGAAACTAGACTTCAAGACTTTCACGACTATTATATGCCAATTTTCATCGAGCGGAAATGCGAGTTCAAGTTTCGCATGAATTTTAACGATCAATCGCACAAAATGTCGAGTCCACCATGTACATCGACAAGATGGCGATTCCACCATGAGACATTCGCACAAAATGTGCGAATGTACATGGTGGAATCGCACATTTTGCGATGTACATGTGACTCGCAATTTTGTGCGATTACCATGTGGACTCGCACATTTTGTGCGATGGGTGAATTAGAAATCGAACGACGCATCCGATGCAAATTGGCATAAATATGTCGTTGAAAGCTCTTGAAGTCTAGTTTCTAATGCCGCAAACATTGCACTAATACAATTTTTCTATAAAAGTTATGATCAAAAGAATGAACATGTATCAAATTTCAGACAAATAAACTTCAAACAATCGCCATTTCTCGCTCGATTGTCAAAATTGGGCATATAATATGTCGTTGGAAAGATCTTGAAGTCTAGGTTATAATGCCTCAAATATTATAATTATACAATTGTTTTGTGATTAATTAATTATTATAACAATAATAAAAATTATAACAATATTATATTAAATTAATTAAAATTATTATAAAACAAAAAAATTATTATAACATTATTAAATTATAACAATAATATATTTCAAAAAAAAAAATATTTATAAACAAATAATAACAATAACAAATAATAATAACATTTATATTAAATAAATAAAAAAAACAAAAATTTATAATAAAATTTAAATAACAATAACAAATAATAATAACATTTATAATAAATAAAATAAAAAAAGGAAAATCGTAAAAAAAAAAAAAAACATAAAAAAAATTAGGGGTGGCGATTTTAGTAAAAGGGTGGCGACAAATAATAATGCCCTATATTTAATGCACCACAGAGATACCAATAATAAGAAACCGCCACATCATAGTTAGAGCCGACTCTACAAGAAAAGTGCCTAGGACTTGATAATTTCAAGGGCATTTATTTAATTCGTTTTAATATAAATTTTATAAGGAAAATTCCACTTGGTAACCTGAAGGTTTAGGGTTTTTCACGTGGTAACCAAAACTTTAAAAAAAATTCACGCACTGAGGTTTACGTAATTGTTCCACCGTGACCTTTTTGCACATAAAAACGTTAGCAAATGTAAATTTCGAAGCTTTAAGGCTGTTGTACGCCTATTTATGCGATTCAGTGAAATGCCATTAATTTCAACTTTTTTCCAAAATATAAACCCCAACTCTATCATCTTTCATCCAAATCATATTTTTTTCCCCCTAAATCCAAGGATGGTAAAGTTAGAGTTTCTATTTTGGGGGAAAAGGTTGAAATTGATGGCATTTGAAATGATCGATCGCATAAATAGGCGTACAACAACCTTAAAGCTTCGAAATTAACGTTTACTAATGTTTTGCTAACATTTTATGAGCAAAGAGGGTCACGGTGAAACAATTTGGTAAACTTTAAAGTTACCGTGTGCATTAAGATTTAAAAGTTTTGGTTACCACGTGGAAAACCTAAACCTCAGGGTTACCAAGTGGAATTTCCCATTTTATTATTAAAACTTACTATAAATTTTAGCCAAACACAACTTTGAGATACTTAGAATCGAAATAGTCGTTTGACAAATATGTCAAAACCAAATAGGACATTAATAAGAGGGTTCATGTGACATTATATATATATATATATATATATATATATATATATATATATAATATATATATATATATATATATATATATATATATATATATATATATATATATATATATATTATATATATATATATATATATATATATATATATATATATATATATATATATATATATATATATATATATATATATATATATATATTACTTCCTTTTACTTGTGCATGAATGATGATCAATATACTATGTTAAAAAAATATATAAAACTATAGATGTAGTTGTTTAAGTTATACGTCTATTTTATTAGAATTTCTAGTTTAACCATAATTGAATGCTTGGAACCAAGTTAATGATGTGGTCATGTTAAGGAATTGATGTTCCATATTATATTTGAAACATGAAGAAGAAATAGAGTTAGTTCTTCCTTCCTTTTCAGCAGCTCTTTATGGTTCTTGCACCTCTTGATCAAACATCATAAACTTGGTATATTTAAATTAGAAAGAGGACCCTTAAGTAATATTCCTAATAATATTTGTATTAAATTAAACTATACCATTGAGATTGTGAGAAAAGAAAAAAATACTACTCCTTAAATAGTTTCTTCAATTCAGAGCAGATATCCCTCGAGATTTGTATAAATAGTAAGGCAAAAAAGAAACCACAATAGAAATATAAATCAGGAGGAAATCACGTTAAAAGGGTTTTTACATGTACAGTTTAAAGAAGGGACCAACACCAAACAGGTGTTCACATGCATAAAATAAACAAGAGACCACAAGTCACATATATTAAAAACCGTTACTTAAAATAGAAATGAGACAATTAAGATGAATTGACCTAAAAAATGAAACATTTATTGAAATATTAGTTGATAATTGTCTCGTTTATTTTAACGTAGTATAAGAATGTGAACCTTTTGTTTTGAAGTGGTCTATTTAAAATATAGTTTCTCACTAGAGTAGATTTATTTATTTTTTGTTTTTGCATACAAGTAGACTGACAGAGGGTCTTTGAGGATGTGCGAAGTGATCGAATGCACATGACCTCCTTTTCTCCTTTACATAAAAAATTAATAAAAAAGAAATAAGTTAAGTTTATTAATACAAAAAACATATTTACCATAAATATCGCACAAAATAAAAATTTTGCATGGATCCCAAATTTTTTTTATGAGGGCTTTGTAGGCCGGGCTAGTGGACGGATAATAAAATGTAAAGCCTGAAGTGGGGTTAGAGTCAATAATGGGGATTGGGGTAATGGGTACCCCTCAACAACTAAGATTAACAGTGGCTAATTCGTATTTGGCGGAGTATGCCGATTTGCAGAAAATAACGTAGTAGTAACGGCTCAATCTCAACTACCTTTTCAGAATTCTCCGTATCCCAATCTGCTCTGCATATTCCACGATTTGGAGGCGGATTGAGCTTGAGATAAGCGTCTCAAGTGGTTTAATTTCATAGGATTTTGAGAAATGTAAGTGTTCGCGATTATAATGGAGTACTTGATTTGTGATTCTTAATTTTGATTTGTTTTCGCATCGATTTTCATGTTATTGAGCCTGGATCTTTCTTTAATCTTCTATACTTTGATTGATTGGTTTGATTGTTGGTTTTTATCGGTTTTTAGAGCCAATAATCCGCTATTAGTTGCGTGATTCCTTCACTTTCTTCTTGTTTTTGAGATATCTTCTTTATTGAATAACATTATTCCCAAATCCCAATCCATTGGTTTCTATTTAAGTGAATGGAATGAGTTCGATTCTTTTTTTTTTTTTTTGTGTGTAATTTTATGCTTTGATGCCTTTATGCTATTTTACTTGCGGGTATGATTCTTAGAACTATTTTGCTTTTTTTGTATTAACAGATAAATTTGATGGAAGCCTTGATGAGTGCGCATATTGTGAAAGTTCCTGCGTGTCATGTAAAGCAATATAATTTATCTATACTTAGTGCCTCTAGTCCAACGTTGAGTGGAAGGGTACATCGAAGTGCATTTGGGACGATTAAGTACTCTAAAATGACAAATTCAGTTGCTTCTTCCATTCAGCCACTTGAAGCTTCAACCACTGAACGCTTTGATAACACACTACCTTCCAAAGGTTGGTAATGTACTTCAATTTATTTGTTCTAATTTATTTCTATGGCTGCTGGTAGTAGAGTAGAGATTTTAACCATTTCTAATGGAGCCACACAATCTTTTGTTTGTCCTTAAAAGTTCACTAATAACCAAATACATAATAAGGTGATTAAAAGATTCATTATTCATGCCAAAACTAAATTTACCAGACAAACAACTCTTTAATCTGCTTTAGTTTGATGATCAAGTAAATTCCGTACATCCTGGATTGAGTATGTTCTTGTCACTTTTGCCTGATGGATTTTGATTCATCTCCAGCAAAGGAAAAACTGGTCTGTATTCTGTACAAGACTACAAGTATCTGTCTACTGAAGTAGACCACACTCACTGTATTAGTGAGAATATAGATGTTTAATACACCCTTTGACTTGTTGATATAAGCTGCGAACTGGTTCAATTGTAATCTTCCACCTCAAAAATTTATCAGTCGTCAACAGCTGATTTTACATCATAAGCCCACTGATAAATAGGCTTTTAGGACATGCTAAGCTGTTGCACATAATTTTTGCCCAGGTAAGCCTAGGAAAATGTCCATCTACTTGTAATCCTCCCTGCATAAGGCACCCTATTTTCTATTCGTAATTCGGCTCTTGCAAGTATTTTATTGACAAGACATTTACAGTCTCTATTCTTGAGTTTCTTAGGTGACAATGGCACTGCCAGCCGCCAGGTATCGTAAAGGCAAAAGATACTGGTGTTATATATATACTTCCTCCGTTCTGATTTACTTGCTACCATTGCATGGGCACAAAGATTAAGAAGTTACTGTGCAATGATGAGCAGTAGGTGGAAAGTTGCTTTTTTGGAATTTTTTAATATTATTTGTTGAAAAATGGAAAAGGAAAAATAGGAGTAATTAGGTATAGAGTAGGATAAAAATAGGAATAGGTATAACTTTAAATGATTGATTTTTTACTAAAAAGGGAAATGTAGCAAGTAATATGAAATTTTCCAAAATGGCAAATGTAGCGAGTATTATGGAACGTAGGAAGTATATGATATATGTAGTTTCAAACTTAAAAATGTTTTTCTGTGCCTGATATGCCTGTAAAGCATGCACTGCTTTTACTAAGTTCGCTACTACTGTGGAGAAAGGAGAGAAATGATAACTCTTTATGAGCTTTATGACACATACTTTCTGCTCTTGGAAACAACACTCTACCAGCAAATGTTGTTTGTGGAATATTGAAATTCTTATACCTTAGATTGGTATCAAAACCTGGCTGAGATGAGCATAGTTTCGTGCTTCTAGTGATACTCTCATTCTTGTGGCAAAATGTTTATAGTGGGGGGTCTCATGCCCTTGCAAAATTTTCCACATTCACAATATTTGGTTTCCATTCTATCCAAATTCTTCTTTTTGGTAATTTTGGTCATTGTTGCTCCATTCTTATGTATAAACTATCTCATATAGATCTCTTTACCTCTCTAACTTTATGAATTTTGGTATCATTCACCAGTCACTGCACACACAATCAGGGAATTTCTCCAGTTTTGTGCCTGAACTTCAAATTCTTCTGTTAACTGTTGTAATTGTGATGTTTTGAGGGTCATCCTAATACTGTTATATTTTCAGTTATTGAACCAATTGCTATTATCGAGTCTATGGCAGTCAGCTTTTGTTTTCTTGCATTCACATCAATTTCATTCACCAATTCATCTACATCAAAAATCCTTAAATTTCTACACGAATTCTTGTGAGAGACGGCCTTTATGAGAGACCATCTCTAATTGAACTGGCCCATAAGGGAAAATGTAGAGTAAAAGTAGATATTAAGCTTTAATGGGCTGGGCCTGAAAGACGTCTTTCAGAAAGACGGTCTCTCAGGAGACTAGCTGAAATTTCTATTAGCAAAACCCCATTTCTGCTCTCCAACTTCTCCCAAACTATTTTGAACTCAAATCTGATGATGTAATGTGCTACAGTATGTGTCTCCGTTTCAATATTATCCCTCTGGATAAGTTTTCGATTGGTGCTAGTGTTTACTATCAACTTGAGCTTCGTTATATGTCTGCATTGGGATTCTTTGCTGCTGCTTGTTCTTAATAAATTTCTAAATTTTTTTCCTTTGCCATGAGATAGAAGGACATGGGAGCTGTGTTAGTTTCTTTTCTTTTTTAATGGAGCCAAAGTTTGTAGCTTTAATGTGTACTTCTAAGTTGGTGAAGTTGCATATGGTGTTTGCAATTAAGTGTACATTAGAAACAAATAAACAACTTCCTTTTCTTTTTTTACAAGTGTGAGGTTTTATATGTCCAATCCCCTCTTTCCCCCACAAGTGGGAGCCACTTTAGCATATTTGGGACAATGTAATGTTATAGACTTATAGTAGTAGAGTGGCATTTGTATTTTTCTCATGCTCCGTTTGTTTTGAGTTTTGACCATTTAAATGAACTTCACTTTTGTGTAACTTTGACAATCATTTGGAGTTTTGTTTTCTTAATGATGACTTTTTCTTCATGAAAGAGTTTGTGAAGTCTTTAGTCATTTGATAGATAAATAATTGCACTCGCATTGGAGATTAAGGTCTATTTTCTATTTTTATCCAATTTATTATACCTTGTTTTCAATAAGTTAAGTTTAACAGCTAAGTCTTATTCTTAGTTCTTACTCTTTTTAGTATCTGTAAGTTCACATTAATTTTAGTTAAACACTAATAAGTTCAGATAATCGCTTAAGTTCAACTTTGATACGTTCAGCAAAATAAGCATAAGTGGTTGGACTTTGGTAAAGATATGCTGCCAGGCTATCAGCTATACCCCTGTATTTAGATAGAATGATATTCGTTGTGTGCAAGAAGAAAAAAGGTGGATGATTTTCTGCTGGATCTTCTTTTACTTTTTTTAGATGTATATCTTCTTTTTCTATCTGTTATATTTGCCTATGAATTTCTGTCTCCACTTGAAGGCATGACTTCACAGCTTTTGTCCATTAACAAGAGTCATAATACTCTTCTATAGTGATTAATCAATTAGATTAGTTATTTCTTTATTTGCAAAAGTGTTAGTATGAAAGTGCTTTTGTCATGGTGTCATTTTATATTTCAACATGCCTATGATGTCCATGGTGATATTCTCAGGCGTAATAGTACATTTGCTTGATACTATCACATCTAGTGTACATGGATCATGCTTATTAGTTATACTATCTCTTGATATTTCCATCACTATTGTTTTAATAATGGTTTTGTGAGTAACATATCTGTCATGATACCGCAGAAATGCTTGACCTGTGGAGAAATGCGGATGCTGTTTGTTTTGATGTTGATAGCACAGTGTGCATAGATGAAGGTATTGATGAATTTGCTGAATTTTGTGGAGCTGGAAAAGCAGTTGCAGAGTGGACATCAAGGTTGACTTTGTTGTAATACATTGAAGAATCCTTGTATGGTTTATGTTTTGGATGCTATATTTGTTTGCCATCCTAATATGCTTTTCATTCCTTTTTGCAGAGCTATGAATGGATCAGTTACCTTCCAAGAAGCGCTAGCTGCTAGGCTATCCTTAATAAACCCATCTCTTGCTCAACTCCAGGATTACCTTGAAAAGAGGCCTCCAAGGTAAGCTAATGACAAACTTGTGGATTAGATAAGGCAAGCAGGGCTCTGGTGTCTTGTGTATACAACAACCCAACGTATTCACATGCCATAAATGCTAAAATTCCTTTCTTTAACTTAGCTGCAATAAACATTACCTTTCGCAAACAAAAAAAAAATTGTTGTATGGTCAGTAACCATTTTTCAAGAACTTGGCTAAATATAAACATGTCCAAATGTACCAGTATCTTTCCCATGTCTACCATCCATGGAATAAAAATGAGGTTGTTGACTTTATAATGAATTTTGAGCTTATTGTTGTGAAACCTTGTTACGTAACCTGATCATGGACTAACAACTATTATAAGGTCTTGTTCTAATATATTAGCCATTATATCTTTTTTTTTAATATGTATTAGGTTCTTTAAGGTTAAATTTTGATTTTATTATATGATCTAGAATGTTTGAACTATTATGATAAATGGATATTTTTCAACTTCACAATTTACATTGTGATGTCCGCAAAATAAATTATAACACTGCGAGGTGCCGCGTTTGCGACATCACGACTGTTACCACAGCCACATCAGTATTTGCAATTTTTTTCCTATGCTACTCCATGTCATTAATTGACTTCCACTTTGGCGTAGGCCGGGTTCGAAGGTCAGATAAGCATCGTTACCCTTGTTATTGATAACAAATATGTTGTTTTTGATTGACCATAAGAAGCAAACATCATCTGCAATTTTACACAAATAAGAAGTGCGCATAATTTAATGTCACTTTAATATAATTGATCATAATCTATAATCAAAGAACCATAAATCTTTGGTCTCATCCAAATAAGGCACATACACAACTCCAGAGTCGAGATGAAATATAAAGACTTGTTCACATGCTACAAAGAATTGTTGGCTTCTAACTTTCCATTGATAGCTTTTCTTCAATCTGTAATTGATTGCTCTTGCAACCTGCAAAACATGGTCAATGTAGCTTTATTTTTAAATGGCTTGAAGGTCCTTCTCTTTTGGTGGCACATGATTCTAGATTGAATACTATTTTTTCTTGCTGTGACTAGTGTCTAACTAGTAACTAAATATAACTCAGCATCCTGAATTTAATGAATAGACAGTTCTGCAGAGACATACATAAAAGAAATAATTGTATCTTCTGCCACATTTAGTTTTCCGAACCTTGAAAAAATTCTATGGTTTTCCTTTTTTATTATTGTTTATTCTTGTTTTGCCATTTGTATTTTCTGGAATATTGCTTCGTCATTTTGGACGCACACATCCTGCTTGAGTTTTCCTTTGTTTTTCACCTAGTGTAGAATTTTTTACTAATAATGTTTTCTTTTGCCGTTGAACTTCACAAATATGGAGAATGGAGATGATGATACTTCTAAATATACAAAGGATTTGCAGCATTAAGTGCATTGATTTGGCTTGCCAGCTTGCTTGTTCTTTTTCTTTCATCCTGAAGTGTATTTGCTGAGTCTTCATAAACTTCACTGAAGGAATTGTGACAATTAATCTTATTGATGTACAGACTTTCACCTGGCATAGCAGAGCTGGTTAAGAAGCTGAAGGCAAAGAACGTTGATGTTTATCTTGTATCTGGAGGCTTCCGTCAGATGATTAATGTATGCTATTCACTCCTTCATGCTAGTTATCTCATTATGAACATAAGTGTATAGATGAACCCTTGTTATTCATCTGACTATCAATATGCGATTGTTTAAGAATTAAGAATGCTTTCAAATTCTTCTCATGTAGTTTGTACTTCAAAATATTGACTTCGATTTTCTCATTCTAAAGCCCGTTGCATCGATTCTTCAAATTCCACTCGAGAACATATTTGCCAATCGAATTATTTTTGGCGATTCTGGAGAGTTTCAAGGGTTTGATGAAAATGAGCCCACCTCAAGGAGTGGAGGGAAAGCTGTAGCAGTTCAACAGATACGAAAGGTTTGATTAACAACCCTCTTTACACTTTGTGTTTCTTTCACAAATGTTTCTCTTCATGGATCTTTTCTGGTCATTGTTTTCAGGCTCATGGGTACAGAATATTAGGCATGATTGGTGATGGTGCTACAGATCTTGAGGTAAGAATGCATCTCATTTCTTTAAATCTCTATTTTTTTCTAGTGCACCTTATGCTCTCATAAGATTTATAAGTATATTGATCTTGGTACCGATTTATAAAGACATCAAACATGAGTATGGAAACCTTTAGACATAGAATCTCCATCAATTAACTAGGTTCAAAAGTAGTGTGATTTTTTATTGACCTGCTGTACCTTATTTAACTAGCCAGCATTTCTATTTGTCGGAGTTGATGACTCGTACTTTTTTGGATTGCATTTTATGACTTAAAGATATTATGGTTGTTCGGTTGACATATAAATGACAACGAAATTATGTTTCAAGATCTATAACATTGGAAGTTCTTCATTAATGGAGAAAATCAATTGCTTGTCTCTACTCTCCCTAGTAAATTGTAATGTTAATTTCACTGTCATTTATCACAAAAGGTTTACCTTCGGCTCTTCCTTTGTTTTTACTATTTTGGGAAATGATATTTTCTCTATTCGAAAGATCACGTAGTTAATTCTTGTTAGCTTTGTTGGCCCGCATTTAAAGCCCCAATCTATAAAGGACGTGATAAACACCGTTATCGTATAAACCATAGCTCAAATCTTAATAAAATTAAGTTCCTCTTATTAAAACCAAAACATTAGATTAGAACAGGTGCACTGACCAGGCTTGAATGCAGTAGGATGTTTGTGATCCAGTGTTCACAGAATAACGGAATTATTTAACTAGAGTCTGTCAGCCAGTCCACACAGATCCAGGTCTGATGAACATGGCTATGGTCCTTGTCCTATTAACTTGAAGGTTCCGGATTCATGTCCACCGAAGTCTCAACTCTCAACTTGGAAATTTCTAGTCGGACGGTCAGGACCAGACTCTAGCTTGTTTGTGTAGTAGCTAATGAAACATATGAATTGTAGGATTATATATGAAACCATTCTGAAGATGAATCTAGCACTAATTATTCAATAAAACTTGTACGGGTTGAAGTTTCATCTGTGACCGAATAGTACGTAACTTATGAAGTTATGATTGTACTAACTACTAAGTTGTTCCTCCATCTCCACAACCAGTAATATGGCAATACAAATAGTACAAATAGTATACCCAATCTTTCAGTAATCAATTCCTTACATCATGTCTATGGTTTCCGTCTACTTAGAGACGGAATTTTTTCTCCCTTCCCCTTTTACGACTATTCAAAGTGTCGAAATTTCTGAGATGGATTTGGTGTGACTGTAGGCTCGTCAACCTGGAGGTGCTGATTTTTTCATCTGCTATGGTGGAGTTCAACTTCGAGATGCTGTTGCTGCAAAAGCAGACTGGCTGGTTTTTAACTTTAGAGATCTTATCAATTCCCTTGACTAGCTTCGCCAATCTTCCCCATTCCTTCTCGAGAGTGGAGAACTGGAGAGTGCGAAAGATAGTTCATTATTAGGAAAAATAAGAATTTGATGTTTGTTCGGCTAACACAACAGATGACTTGTTGTATGCATGAACGGAAGAGACACTAGGTTCGTGCAATATATGGTTGTTACATTTGATTTCACATTGCTTCCCTTTTTGTTTGTATTGAACCATCTTTTGCTGGGAAAGCTGGAAATGCTGGGCAAGAAGCCAACAGCAGATTATTTGAATTACTTCCTTTTTATGTGCAGTAAATTTTTTATGGTTCAATATAATGCTTAAACAAAATCTGGGATTAAGGATAAGCTGAAAGAGAAACATTTAAGGACTCTTATCAAACCATTATAAGAATGGTCATAAGTTGAAACTCGGGGGTGAATAAGAGGATGAGGAAGATTGAAGATGACTTTGAGGGCAGGTAGAAAATGATATGAATAATCTCGATTATAGGTTGAGTTGGTAGATGATCAAAATGAATGAAGAACGAGAATTCATATGAGGGATTGTGAGACTGATTTAATGACTCATGAAATTATTCTCTATTTTTTGAGATTTAAGGCTTTGACATAATTATTGTTATCGAGAATTTTACCTTACCTTCCACAATGAAAAGAGGGATTTGTCGACCAAATACAAAAGTACTTATTTGGGAGTAAATTCTTTGATTCCATGTCTCAAGAACAAGTGAAATCGATAAATTTGATTCAAGACTTGATAGAATTTAGAAAATGGGTCTAGGCAACCCAAACAAGGAGGAGAAGAAGTAGTACACTCATAAAACCAATTGGTAAATAGTAGGAGTTACTCCTTGAGTAAAAGTAATGCATACTTTTTCTCTTTCTCTGATGTGGGACAACTCACATGTGGGTAACACATGGACACTTCAACAAGACTATGGTACTAGCTCTCAATACTTAGCAAATCAAGTTTAGTTGTCATTAAATTCATTCAATTTTAGAGAACAAAACTTTAATTAGATTTCATAATATAATAAAATGAAGTATATAAAATGTGTTGCTAATTTATAACTATTATTATAATAATATTTACATCAACGTTATAAAAATGGGTGTACAATTAGTAATAAAATTTTCACCTCACAAACTCGAAATCTTGAATTTTTGCATTTTTATTTTATCCTTCAATGTTTCCTTTATGACCTAAAAGGCTAAAACGGGGTAAAAATATTGAATTTGTTTTATTTACCTATGAAAGTAGGAGTAAGTAAAATTACTTGGCAATAAAAAAGCTTGATAACCTAATAATAACATAACATTATGCATAAATTTCGAAAGGAAACAGTCTTACAGTAAATTTATTTCTATTGAGTTGATTTAATATATACTTATAATTTTAAAATTGTCACTTATAATCTTTAAAAAGATTACTTATAATCTTAAAAGTTTTAATTAGAGAAATAAGCTTATTATATGAACTTATCTTATAGTGAAACGATCTCATATAAGACGAGCTAATTATATAATATTCAATGTAAATATGGAGAAAATGAGTTTATAATCACTATTAATTACTAGAAGTGATTAATGAACTTCACCGCCCAAATACAGAGCTTCGCTTGGCCTAAAGACTTCAATTAAGGATCCATAGAGTAGTTTATAATATATAGTATATTTTATCACGCCTTTATATACGAGAGGCTAAAAGAATAAAATACAACACATAATCTTTTCATATATGACGCAAAATATTTCACTTGAGATAAAAAATAAATTCAAAGTTGTGATCATTCTATCTTATTAGTTTTAAATCCAAATGAATCAAGACAAGTAGCCACAAATATTGTGTACAAAACATGTCACCAACAAAGGATTCTCTCAAAAAACAAACACCCAAGGAAAAACAAAGACAATGGAAAAAGGAAAATGTTCATCCACACACCAAAAACAAACCATTTTGTCTTTTTTTCTTTATTTTCTCCCATTTCATGCCTTTTCTATTTGTTTTTGACGAATTTGTGGAAAATAATTTTTTTATGCTTGCCATTTGCTTTTAAATGGAGATAAGGTTGAAAATTTTAATGGAGATAAAACTAATTAAATTAAAAAGTGAAAACTCAAACGCTTAATTTTTGTCTAACATAAAAATAAGAAAATTTTGAATCGAAAAGGTATGAATTTTGCCTCATTTGCTTATAAAGGTTCAAACTTGCGTTTATTTTTTAAAGGCTCGAACTTTAGGGTGTCTCGCTTCTAAAGGTTCAAATGACGTTTTACCGGATAAATTTGAAAAAAACGTTTAAGTTCTTGGCATTAATTCCCACCCATAGTGTAAAAATGCGATAACGGTTGCGATCGCAGTAACGGAACACTGATGCGGTAAGGGGAGTGATGCGGTAATCATATCGCCTAAATATCGGTCAAAACCATAAGATGTCCCTTAATGCGGCCCAAAACGTGGTTTTTTGACATCCTTACAACGCGGAAAATATCGGTTCGTTTGTTTTGAAAACCTTTACAATGCAATGCGATGCGGCCTTGTTTTTATTCTATGTTCCCACCTGTAAAAGGATAGTTTTCCCTCTAGTAATACGATTAAACAACTATCTTCATCACCATAACTCCTCTGCTATTGCTTTCAACCAATCCCCTCTCTATTTGATCACTCCATATATATGCCAAAGGATTCAGCCAGGAGGGAGCAGTGAAGAACTCTAATGCGCAAGAAGGTAAGTAAAACTGATGTTTTTGTGTTTATATTTGTTAGAGTATATAACATATCTTGGGGCTTTAACCATTAGCTTAAGCTTGTGGTTGAGTTGGTTTTTTGACATGGTATCAGAAGCCAGTGTGACAAGATGTCACAGGTTCGAATCTCAACCACCCCTCATTTAAAAGTGGAATATTTAGCACCAGATATGAGGAGTGCCTGTGTTGCATCCACACTTCTATTCCAAAGGGCTCTCGTGTGAGGAGTGTGTTAGAGTATATAAAATATCTTGGGGCCCCAACCATTAGCTTAAGCTTGTGGTTGAGTTGGTTCCTTGACAATATTTGTTCCATTTTTGGACAATTTGATTCTTCATTATGCACTATCTGAATGTTTTGTTTTTTTTTTTTTTTTTGCATGTTTTGTATGTTTTGTAGAGCATGGATAATAAGTTTACATATGGTAAATTTGTTGAAGAAAAAGATGGTGTTGTTAATGTTGGGAGGATGGGTAGACCTTTTGTTGTTGATCCTGTTGATTTATGCTTGAATGTAAGAAACAATATTCTTTTGCATCTGAAGCAATGAAACAGAAGAAATCAGTTTTATCAAACTCATATTTCATTAACCATAATTCCTTACAAAACAATCTTTGCCTAGACATTACATAATCATCTTCTTCTTGAATTTTGCCTTCTACTTCTTAGAAAGGCCAATATACATTATAAACACAGCTAAGAGGCGTTCAACGGGGTGGGGCGGGTCAAAATTTAAATGGGGCGGGTCGGGGGCGGGTCATGTTAAATGGGGCGGGGCGGGTCAAGCCCGTTTAAATCCGCCCCACTTTGACCCATTTTTTAAAAGTCAGTAATAAAAACAATTTTTTTATTATATTTTATGACCCGTTGGGTCGATCTACTTATGTTTATAATAATATCATTTAAAAATAAAAAAAAGTGGCAAATTTTTTTCGCAATTAATTCTTATAATTATCCGACCCGGCCCGTTATTGACCCGACCCGTTAAAATGTGATCCGACCCTTGACACGTTGGGTCGACCCACCCCGTTGAATACCTCTGGTGGTAATTAATTTAAAAATATGATTAAACCTACAAATTTAAAAAGAATTACATACCAATTAGGACATCCATAAAATCTCTCTCAAATTTGAACCCTTCCTAACCATACGGAGTCTAGCATTGAATCCATGGTGACAATGAATGGTTTGAGAATTTGTGCTTCGCAGGATTGAGGAAGAAGAAGCCATCGACGAAGCTGAATGGTTACCTTACGGCTTGATAGCTTCGTCAACTTAAATCTATACAACTTCAACATATGAATGAGAACCGGTTATGAAGGGTTATCATTTATCTGAACATCTTTAAAAAGGAACGTACCTTAAAGCTCGAGTCTTTAAAAAATAAACGCAAATTCTAACCTTTAAAAGCCAAATCAAATTTTCATAAATATAAAAACAAAAATGAAAATAAGAACTTTTTTTTGAAGTTTCAATATCAATTGGCTCACCAAACTACATTACCCTCTCTCTGTCTGCAATAAAGTAAGCCTTCATCTCCAATTCTATGAGCATTTATTGATGAAAAAGAGCCATCGTAGAGAGTTCAATATGTTTATAAGTTCATCAAATCATTTAAAGTTGCGTCTTTAATGAAGGGTTTTGTTGCTTTCAAGTGGGTATCTTTCCAATCTCTTGTACTTTGTAGTTTGCTCATTAACTGTGATGGGTTCTTCCTTTTTTCTCTATTAGTAATGGGGTTTTTTCATTTCAAGCTTTGCAAGGTGAGAAGTAATTCTTTCTGATACTGATTGTTAAACAATTAGGGTTAATAAGAAAGTTTGTCCTTGACGTTTTGATAAATTTTGTTGACCAATTTAATTGGATTTTGGGGTTGCAGCTAGCTTTTGAGAAGTTTTGGGCTTTTGGGTAGTTAGTCATACAAGAAATGCATTTTGACTTGAATTCTTTAGAGGGTTTTTCTGTTTTTTTCCTGAGCTGAGACTTTTAATGAGCTTATTGATTGGATAATATTGTTGGTTTGTTTGAAGGATTTGATTCTTTTGTTGATTAATATATGGAGTTTGTTTAATAATATGGGATTCTATAAAATTGTATGTAATGGTACTTGGACAAAGATATTTGGATCAAAATTGGAAGTTGGGGTTGTGGAATTTGGATAGCTAACTGGGTATTTAGAATAAGAATACTGAATGCAAATGGATTTGTGGGTTGTAGCAGCTGCTACTAGTGCTGGATACTTAGCTAAGTACTGGAAGGATGTTTTAGGGGATAAAGAAGGTTCATCAGGATTTCCTTCTAGAAGTTCTTTTCCTGATAATCCTGAATCCTCGTCTTTGAGTCGACAGAATGGTGACAAGATCTTGCCGAGCCACAAATCCCCGCGAGTCGATTTATCCGAGCAATATATCAATGAAGCTGGAAAGGGTGACTGTTTAGATGAAATGTTTACTGAAACTTGTAGGAGTGATGATCCTTTTGTTGTTGATTTGGGTTATACTAATGTATTGGATCATGAGAAGCAAATGGATAGGTTTGAGGAATATAAGAAAGACTATAGGGAAGATGTTGACATGCCTGATATACCTGAACACCAGATTTGGGAAATGGGGGATACACATAACTCTGGAAGTAGCAGGAAATTACTCAGAGGTGGACGTCTCCAACGCCTTTCCTTGCCATACGTTAAGCCCCGTTCTTCTCTTGATAGTTGCCTTATGGCTCAGATGCATAGGGAACATGATGGAATAGAGGAATTTCTTTGTACCCCTCTACCTTCGCCTTGTACTCCTGCTTTAAGGTCATTTCTTAACAATGAAAGACAAGTAATGAATAGAGCGAGTGGCGATTTTAGAACTGATCTTTACAAGGAAGTACACCCGATATTGGATGATGAAGTTGTTTGTGTTCCTCGTCTGCCACAAATTATCAAAACAAAGCAAAATCTTAACAAATGCAAAACGCAAACGGAAAGGTCAAGCAATGTCAAGAAATCAAATCGGACGGATACAAGCAATGGTATAATTTCCCTCTCTACTGCGGCTTTTATTTGTTACTGCGTTAAATGTTGTTTTATCCACTTATCCCAGAAAATATTGAAGTAAAATCTGAAAATAGCTTTAAGCCTTTGTTAATAGTGATTCTTTGTTGAGTCAAGTGCCAAAATTTGAAGTGAGGTGAGAAAGCTCAAATAGGCTTGTGCTGCGCCGACAAGCAATAAGTGCAAGGGAGGCTAGTGCTTAGACGAGCACTCTTGTGCTAGGATGAGGACTCGACGAGTGCAGATCCTGCTTAGTTTTGTTGATTGTACTTAGAAGAGCATATGAGATGCTCGTCCGAGCACGTGTGGTAACTGGTAAGTGGAATTGATTATACAGGTTTTTCTGAAAACCTTAATAGATGGAGGAGAATATAAAAACCCAATCGGAGAGACAAGTGCCTCCGAGAGCGTTCTAGAGAGAGAACAAGAAGGGAACCACCAGTGGATAGGGAATAATCTGCAAGAGCTCTTGTGATTGTGAGAAGTGAAAGATTTCTCTATTGAGAGTTTGAGAATGAACCCATAAAAGAACTTGAGCTAAGTTGGGTGTCCCCATAGAGGGAGAGATAGCTACATAACAAGCTAGAGAGAGCTAATAATAAGCTAGATAGAGCTAAGAGTGTGCTAATTTCATTGTTTTTCTATCAATGTACTCTTGATTTATAGTTTTTTGGTTTCGGAATATAACGGAGTAAAGTAAAATGGCTCATTGAACCATGCGCATTTCTTATTTATGTGAAGTTACACATGATGTTTGCTACCAAGGGTTTATCAAAGCCTCTTTGTTAGTTTTATCATTAACAAGGGTAAGGTTGCGTATATCCGACCCTCTCAAATCCCACTCAAGGTGGGAGCCACTTAATGGCATTGGGGTACCGGAATGTTGTTGTATAGTGGGGTAGGCCTAATAACAAAATTAATATGCAAAACCTGTTAACATATATGGAAGATTTACTTGTTAACTAGTTATCTTGCCTAAAATGTGAAATCTGCATGAGGTGTTGACTCTGTTTCTATTACCAATGCAGTATATCTGTCTGGAATCTGAATCTTGGTGTCCACAGATAGGGGTATCCTAGTACTATAACTTTACAGTGTACCTGACAGGTTGAACTCCTTCCACTATCGTTGTTGTAGTGGGCTCGTTTCCGTCCTTGAGATTCATTTCTGGCGACATTCATTTGTCTATGTTACTACTTATCTCAGTATCAAATAGATAATATTTAGTAATTTTGAAGAAAACTATGGTCAATGTTTCAAATTTTCACTCCAAGAATGCAACCCAGTGACAATGTGCCCTAGAGAAAGTCAATATCTTTGAGCAATCTGAACCACACAAATGATGGTAGGGCTTTTATCCAAGAAGGGGTGGATATTGAATCTTTGGGCAAGCAATTTTGGCCTATGAGAGATTTTCTTGTAGGGACAACAAAGACTTGCATTTATTGAGGAATACAAGGTCACTTTTTATCTGCAAGTAGGCAATGATTTTGATATTAATCATTTGTGCGAACAATATGAAGAACGTTGAGAATCATATATATACAGTGTTCCAAAAAAATTCTAAAATAACTTTCTCACTATGCTTTGAAGTTTGAAGTTTGAACAAATATGTTGCTCCAACTTTGGTTTGTCTTCGGTGTTTGATGGAGAGCTCACTGGCCCCATTTGTTGTATGGTATTATCCATTTATCCTTATGCCTTATGATGTCCATTAGGATGTATGTTGTTGTTCGTATTTGTTTGACAGTTTTATTCTGAATTATTGACCTTCTACGGCTTATTTGTATTTTCTAGATGTTGATCTCTTTGTCCCTTTTGATGATGATATTCTATTTTTTCAGTTTCTTACCTTAAAATTCTGACTCTATCAGGATCCTCAAGTGATAAGGTCCTTTTCTGCCTTGGGATATCCATCGGCGTGATGTCTAATCTGATAGCTAACAAAGCGGAAGTGGAAAAGTTGAAGGACCGCTTGAAGGAAAGTGAAAATTTGGCTCAAGATCTTCAGGAAGAGCTGGAGATGAAAGATTCTTTAACTGTTAAAGAGCTTGTTAATGACGATGACTCACAGGATATACATGAAGGTTCAAATAGTCATGAGAAAATGAATTTATTCTCCAACCAAGCCGATAGTGGTGTGCCAATAAGATATAATGATGAAGAATCAGTAAGTTCGGAGAAAATTGAGTCATTGAGTAAAATTGAAGCCGAACTTGAAGCTGAACTGGAAAGGCTGGAGCTTAGCATGAAAGGATCGCAAGGAGGAAAATCAGATGCTTTTGAGGTAAATGTCCTTTCTTTGCTCTTCACTCTTAAGTCTCGTTATATGAGTTTACACTGAATGTAAGTGGTGATCCAGTAGCATAAGCGAGCTCGAAGCTACTGAGCAATGATTTGAATGTTTTTTTGTTCTGTTGGTACCTTTTTTTACGTCCTATAAAAACTTCAGATACCCACAATTATTCTTATTTGATAGTACTGAAACGGTTGAGTTCTTATTTTTAGGCTTTCTGAATACACACATAGAATCTTCCCTCCTATCAATGAACATGTACGAAATTACTTAAATCATTTTATTGGACAAGGCTGACCCCTCTAGCCCCTTTTCATTTCTTAAGTTTAATTGTGGATTGGGTTCGTCCTGAATCATTTGTCCACCCTTTTAATCCGCTCCTCTTTGACTGAACCCTTTTGACATTCCAAAAACCTCTTTCCCTGTCTAGATGGGACCCTCTTCATACTTCAAAGAATTTGCAAAAGCTATTGTTGTTGTTGTTCTAAATGACAAATGTGTCTCTTATGTGACAGGTTGACACCTCTACGCTATTCACCTATGATAATTTACAGTTGGGTCACCGTGACGTTAGACCTATAATCTCTCAAGAAAGGGATAGCTTTTTGTTTTTAATGGTCATTTTTGTGCTTGGGAGTGAGGTTGGATGGTTGAATTGGCTTGAAAGGTGCAATGTGGCGATTTTTCGCCCTTCATTATACCTAAGGTCTTTCATTCACCATCACACCATCACCATCTGTAATTTTAAACTATTCATTTGTTTTCTCTCTGAAGTCCTTACCTATGCAGACATGCTCCTTCCATCCTATGAAGATAAATGACTGATCTATGCATAAAAATTGTATTATGTGAAGTAAATATGGATGAAAAAGCATTAAATACATGTCCCTTTAAGTGTATCGTATCACCAAGTTATGGAACTCATGAAATATCAGCTAAACTATTCTGCTGGTGATCGGTGTAGAATTTCCCTAGAAAGACACCTGGGGGAAAACGGAGAAAGGGAGGGGGGCATCTTCCCATTTTGACGGTTTTGTGGTGGATATATTCAAGCGTCATTTAACATGTTTTAAGCTCAATGGAATGTTGATTTAGTTTATGAGGTATGTGATGAATAACTTTTTTGACAATCAGCTCGCAATCAAAGCCTGTTCAATTCAACCACTCCTAATACAATAATGCTTTCACTTATAACGATGTGCTTTGGAGTTAACAACTACGAAATGCAATCCATGTATCTGGACTAGCTGTTGGCCACCACTATTTCCGAGAGGTGAAAACACCACCTCATAGCCCCTCAGCTGGTCGGCCATCTTAAAGCAAACATTTGCGGAATCTGCAAAACTATCAAGTAGTTAGTGCGTCTTCCGATAATATATCCTAGCCTACCTTGACGTTTTGGATTTTCTATTGGTGAATTGTTTAAGATCATTAATCAAGAGTTGCTGCTCTATTGGCTAAACGGTTAGCTTAATACACTTTTCTCGCGCTGATGCGCGTATGAGCTAGCAAATGGCAAATACATTAGTTTTATTCCATGAAAATGTTTGGATCTTCTGTTCTTATGTGTTTTGATCAGAAACTTGCTTTGATATTCACTTCTTTGATGGTATGTTTATATTTTCCGTTAAACATTTAGAAGAAATAGAAAAATACAAATAATGTTTCTGGCTATGCATTATCCTTCTTTTGGTAAATTGCTTGAATACATAGTCCAAACTGGCATGTCATATTCCCTTATGAACTGTCCCTCGTCTTCTTAAAGTGTATATACATGTCTGAGGCAACTATAGCCCTTGAGCTAATAAAATACGTAGCTAACAAAATCACTTGGTCAAACCAGTTGATATAATCAGCTAATCAAATAAGTTGCTCCGATCACCTACTAGCTAGTAGCTATGAGTTATTTGCCAAACACCCCATTATAAATGTTTTGACATAAATTCATTACTAAATACTCTTGCAATTTTACCAGGAAAGCGATCAAGATGTCAGTGCAGAATTGGTGCAAGGTGAACTAAATGCTGATCTTTTCGGAGGAAAATCCAGCTCAGAAGTCACCCCTGATCAAGGCTCAACCCCTCGACATGTGAAAGAAGGTGTCTCACCTCATGAGCTGAGCTTGCGCCTGCATGAAGTCATTCAATCAAGATTGCAACAACGAATCATGGAGCTTGAGGCTGAACTTATAAAAAGCCAGAAAAGGATAGAGCGCTTGGAATCAGAGAAGAACACTTGGAGAGATCTTTCTCGGAGTGAATCATCATCTAACATGGGCAGCCCTGTGGCACCGCTTAAAATGAAACCATCAGGGGACGCAATTGGTGCCTATAATGAAATCCATGGTGAACTTAACAAGATAAATGGATCGCAAAATGCGGGTTCCTGGATTCATGACGGTAATCAAGAAGATAATACACGACTCTCTTCCGATCAGGGAATGAAAAAGAAGCTAATTCCGAATCAAAATGGTGGAAATAGAACATTACCAAATGAAAGCAGCCGAAATAAGGATGATGACAGAGATGACGATGATGATGATGATAATGATTTGCTATTGATAAAACACATCGTTGAGAAAGCTAGGCAAGGCTCTCCGGCTATTTTAAAGGCGCAAAAGGCTATGCTATGCCTGAATAACGATAACTAGACTCAGTGGAATATAATTCTTTTGATACATTGTATAAAAGGATCACATTTGTGTTTTGTAGAGATTTAGATTTTAACGACAAATCCCGGTTCTGACTTCTACGTCTCCAAGGAGATAACTTCAGGCAGGAAGAGCAGTGATAAGCTAATAGTCATTACTCATTATAAGTGTTTTTGTCCTAATTACAGATTTTGTGGTTAATGTGAATTCATAAATAGCTAATAATGCCCTTCAATCTTCATAGCGTTCTCAATCGGGACTATGTTTAAAGGCTTTCGAGAAGACAACCCATTTGTTTTAGGCATTGCGAAGCTGAAGGTTGGGCTTGTAGCTTGATTCATCTCCCATAGGCCTAAATACAACTGAACTATGTTCTCCACGTTAGACAAATCGACAATTATATGAACAAAACTCGAGCATTGTATAGAGTCAACAACTTAGTATCCCACACAAGTCAGAATCCGAATGAAGAGGGTAGTGGACAATACATATCATACTCATGCCCCCTACAAAGAGAGGGCAAGAAGAAATATGCGCACTAGACTCGAGCGTTATATATTATGGATCAAATTACAACATGATAAAAAATAGTACTCTCATCTCTTTATTTTTGTTATACTACGCAAGGCGCAAGTGTACAAAATGTTTAGGTTGTTTCGAAACACTACAATAATAGACCTTGGGATGGAGTACCAAGAGAGAATAAAATAGTACAACTATAACCTTCAAAATTAAAACGAAACAAGTTGGAAAATCAAAGAGTTCAACATGTTGCTAGCTCCAAATCCAAGCCAACAAAACCTAAAATGTTTTCGACTAACAAAATAATTCGATAGAACACAAAATCGACTAAGAAGTTATAGCAGTAAAATTCTGATATAATATTTGTAGCTGGGATGAAAAACTACACTTCTTAAGCTTCACTGTGAAAGTTTATGTCACTCGCTGAATGCAAAGAAAGATCAAGCCCTCTTGGCGAAGTCATTAGGCTCGTCATCATCTTTAAAGTTTTCTTCCAATGGTCCCTTAGACTCGAAGTCGATATCATCACCCAAACCACTGTTGGACTTGCTGCCAAATTGGTCTGCTGAACCATTCTCGAGTCCACTGCTAGCAAAGCCAGTCTCAGCAGTGACATTACCACCAGCAGCACCACCACCGAAGTGAGATTCACGTCCACCAACTCCACCAGCAACACCGTAATTGTCCACGTCAGTGTTCTGGGTACTAGGAGCGTAGCCACCACCGGTGTTGCCTCCATAATTCTGTCCTCCATAACCACCGTCACCACCATAATTCTGCCTTCCGTAATTACCACCACCCCCACCATAATTCTGCCCTCCATAACCACCACCACCATAATTCTGTCCGCCATAACCACCACCACCTCCGTAATTCTGTCCTCCATAACCACCACCACCATAATTCTGTCCTCCATAACCACCACCACCGTAGCCACCAAAGCCACCTTGTCGTGGTGCTCTTTCAGTTGCATAATTTACCCTCACTCTACGACCTTGCAAATCCTGCATTAATGACGAAGAAATTCAATTCAACTAACAATCATAAGTAAAAAAACAAACGTCAAAATCTCATGCTAGTATAGAAATCTGGCTCAGAGATGTAACAGAAGTAGTCTGATGCTACACATTCTTCCAGTTGTATTGTAAGTTGTAACTGCTTTTCACATGAGTGACACTGACTAAAGCAAATATTTCCAGCATTTCACAAGCATTTTAATAAATTATAATTGAGCATTCGAGCTACAAACGTAAGGAAACATGCTGGAGTCAGGATACTCGAACTGTATATATGCTGTTATATTTTATATAATATTTTTTGAGATGATATATATGCTTTTATTCTTTACACAAAAAGAGTTGGTAGTACCAATGAGCATTCCCTTCATAAAAGCTGTTCAATTAAATTATTACTCAGGTTACACAGTCATTTTAGACATGAATATGACCTAAAGTGTCTGACTTGTACTTTTATGAAAGTTTCCACATACACTCCCATGTTTTGTCTAGAATCTGACACATGTATTGGAGGAAAATTGAAGTGTGATAATGTAGCCAAGACACTTCATGCCCAAACCAGAATAGAATAATACCTGTCCATCCAGGGCCTGGATAGCACTAGAAGCCTCCTCAGTCGAAGAAAACGTAACAAAACCAAATCCTCTAGATCTGTTTTGCTCACGATCCACAATAACTCTTGCTGCAAGAATATAGACAATGTTAAATTAACTATTGTCCATTAGGCTCTAGTCCTCTACACAGTATCCCGTATCTACTATAAATGAGAGGATGAGAGGGAGCAGACACACAGAAATTATACATACCTCTTCCTATAAATGCACGGAAGGCAGGGAAACATTAAACTTTCATATAAAAAATTGTAGTTTAGACTCAAGGTCCATAAAAAAATCTTGCAAAGATCATATTGATAAGCTACGGAAAAGAGTTTGCTCTTGTCTTCAAATACATTACTATTAAAAAAGATTGAAGGAGAACATAAGGATTTGTTTGCACTCATAAACATAGGGATTTTCTACCTTAGCGCATCCACTACTACAAGGTATCTTTTATTTTTTCTTTATCTTGTATTTTTTTCCTTCACTTAGACATCTTTTAACTTCAATTCTATTGGTTTTTTTGATCTCTCTCATCTTATTTCTTTTGGTTGGTTCTCTTTTCAATTTTGCTTTTCTAATTTTTTCCTACTTTTCACTTGTTTTTTATTTTAATTTTCTTCTTTTATTTTCCTTTCAATTTCCTTTATTTTTTATTCTAAATCTTCAAGGCTCTTGATTTTTCTCTATTCTTCTTTGATAAGAATGTAATGATACCTAAACAAAAAACATTTTGACATAATGCTTTACGAGGTATGTGTAGAGAACCTCTTGCCAATTTGCTTTATATTGGTGGATTGGTCATAATGCAAAAATGATAAGCACCGCAATGAATTTCAGGCAATATGTTTTGAAGTAAATTCGGCCTATATTTTATTGTAAGCTCAAAAACCTTCGGATGTAGTGATACGGCCATACGGGCTGTAATATTGTTATAATCTATTGAGCAACAATAATGTGTCTTGCCTATAAGAATCTCACTTTCCCCTTGTGTCTAGATTCCAGGATCCTTACACACTTTCGCGCATCCATGCACCTCGTAAAACAAGGAGCTTGACTAGTAGTAACAAATTACATTTATGGCCACAAATCCTGCTTCGCAATGCACCACTAACAGCCATGGAGCCTTAATTGAAAGTTTGTTACTGTCCAAGCTGGATTAGAACATATGTTGATGAAAAGACTAGGGGTGACACCTAATGAATAAATTACCAACCGTGAACATGATTGTTTTAACATTCAGAAAATGACACACACACCTTCTACAACTTCGCCATATCGAGCAAAAGTATCCCGTAAGGATGTGTCATCTACAGAATATGAGAGACCTGCATTTAAATGAAAAGATCTTCAGAAAAGTCACTCACAAGACAAAGCAAAAAGACATGCTTAAGAAAGAATAAACATACCTCCAACAAAAACTTTTGAAGAAGACATGCATCTTATAGCCTGGTAAATAGAGGGATTTGATGCTGAAAATTGTGAAGTAAGCTGCTTGCTTACACTCTGTTTAAGTACATTCCCAACTTTACTAAAAAACGCCATAGTTGTAACCTTCAAATGAAAAACAAAGGGAAAAGGTCAGTAAAATAAGTTCCCATTGCTCCACACACTACGACCAAATTTCAATCAAATAACATTTTTCATAAATTCGTACTTGCAAACTAGCATTCAAACACAAAAAAGGAGCACATATAAAACAACACTTTTGTCATATACAATGCTGTCCTTCCATCCTTAACATAACATTCAATAGACTATTCCTGTTCCATTTTATTCAAAAATCTTTGCAGGGATACCATACACCCAAAAACCCTGTTCAACTCATAACAACCTTTCAAAAAAAAAGTAGATTCCAAACCTTTCAAAATGGAAGAAACATTCATATAACCCAATTTAGAGAACTGCACAAAGCTGGTACTTTTTGATAAAATGCAACTAGGTTACAACAAGAAAATCTAAATGAACTATCGAATCGCGCAAAACACTCTAAAATCCTAAATACAAACAAAAAAAGGTAGTCATGAATTTGCTTCATTTTTCCACGAATCTCCCCCGAAACACGAATTAAATATCTCATTTCTACACGAAGCAAAAAAAATTTCAAATTGTCATTACAGAAATGACAAAAATTATATATACAAAAAAACCTATCATTAAACACATAAATGAAAAACAATAATAGCTCAAAATCAATCAAAACAAAAATAATTGGATAAACATATGAATCAATAAGCAGACAACTCATAAACAAAAAGAGAGAGAGAAAGAAAATGAGAGAAAAACCTTGAAAATTGCGGATGAGTGAAACTCTGATTTGAAGAACAGAAACCCTAGCAAGGGTTTTTGATCGAAATAAAGAGATTTTTAAGCTGGAGAGCTGTTATTTGGTGCTGGAAGGCGTACTATAAGGATTATGCAGATATTGAATATTGATATATGACGGATGATAAGTAATTTAGAGCCGTTGATTTTATGACGGTGATGTAATGTTCTAGGGCATACGTGGTGAGTTATAATTAGTCTGTTTTTTTATGAATCGTGATTTCTGTGTGATTTTTGATTTATGGCTCCAGAAAATTCTTTGTTTATTGAAGACAATTATAATACGACGTCGTGTCTCACTCTCAACTTTAAAATGTGCACTTTAAGTAGATTATCGCCCGGGCCTCAAATATACTCCCTCCGTCCCTATGAGATGGAGTAGTAGTAAAGAGAAAAATGGTGAGAATTAAGAAAGTGGTAATAAATGAAAAGAGAGAATAAATTGTGTGGATGAAATTAAAAGAGAGTTAAAATGTATGAATGAGATTAAAAGAAAGTGGTGGGACATAGTTCAAAAATAGATATGCTGCAATTTAAGTGGGACGGACGAAAATAGAAAATGCTGCAAATTCATAAGGACAGAGGGAGTATTACACAAATTTTGTGAGAGATATTTCTTTTGAGAAATCATTTTTAATTGTGAGTTTCATTATATATTTTTTAAAATATTGTAAGAAGGCATTAAGAATTATGTAAGTAGACATTTAAGATTAAAGGTGTTCAACGGAGCGGGTCGACTCAACAGGTCAAGGGTCGGATCACATTTTTAACGGGTCATTAGCGGGTCGAGCCAAATATCGGGGCGGGTCATTAGCGGGCCTTGGTGTAAAGGGTCGGGTCGGGTCGGATGATTGTAAGAATTAATTGCGAAAAAAAAAATTGCCACTTTTTAAAAAAATTTTAAATGATATTATTATAAACATAAGTGGATCGACCCAACGGGTCATAAAATATAATAAAAAAATTGTTTTTATTAACTTTTAAAAAATGGGTCAAAGTGGGTCGGATTTAAACGGGCTTGACCCGCCCCGTTGAACACTTCTATTTAAGATATTGGAGGTTGGCATTAAGAATACGGTAGGTAAGCATCAAGGGTAATGTAAGTACTAAGTAAACATTAAGAATACAATAAATAGGTATTAATCTTTAATGGACTGGAATTAAAATACGTATCTCCTTTCTCAAGAGACTAGTCGAATATTTTAGGGCCCAAAGTTATATACTCCTAATTTATATCATTCTTATCGTAATTATTAATGTTTAATTACAATAGATTTAATACCCACCATCATATAACTTAATTTGTGTTTTTTTATGGATCGACACAATTAAAAATATTTTCTAAAACAGACGTTTGCGTTTCAAATTTATACGAGACCGAGTCAAATTATTAGTAACTATTAATTAATATTAATATTGTTGATTACGTGGTAGAGGTTGATTCTGTTATCTTTACATTTTGCTATCAAGGATGTAATGATGTTACTTATTGCTGGATAACTGGATTTCATGTAACACTTAGTAATGAAGTGTGAGTGGACATTGATCCGTCATTAATAATAAGCAATGTTTTATTGATCTTCCTTAATAATATTTCACACATTATATTAAAAAAAATCATCTATGAAAAAGTGAAAACAATATACAGCCAGTCTTCTGAGAGACCGTCTTTTGAAAGACACTCTCAAGCCCAATTCATTAAAGTTTATTGCTTATATTTACTCTACATTTTCCCTGATTGGCCAACCTAATTAGAGATATCTCTCAAAGAGACCATCTCTCACAAGAATTTGTGATCTATATAATTTTTACAGAAACTCTCATGTGAGACTACCTTATCCGTGCAACTAGCCCAAACCCAATAAGTTTTTTAGAATATTCTGACATACTAATTTTAAGACTTAAAAGGACAATTGAATTGGCTAAATAATCAAATATAGCAAATATAGCGGAACGAAATAGTATTATACTCTCTCCAACTCAAAATAATTGTCCACTATCCTTTTTGGGTCAGTTCACCCTAATTGTCCACTTTCTATTTTTTGACAATAATTTTTTACCTAAATACCCTATGTTCACACACGAAAAGACCATAATACCCCCACTTATATTATTTAAGATGCCCCAACCACCAACTTTACAATTATTATAATCACTTAAAAACACCAATCACTACCTTTACAATTATTATAATCACTTAAGATATCTCAACTATCATTTTCTTAAAATTCGTATCCAATCAATTGTGGACAATTAATTTGAGTTGGCGGGAGTAAAAAGTGTCCCCTCCGTTCTTTTAAGTTCTTCCACCTTACTATTACGGGTAGTTTCAATAGTTCTTTCACTTTAGAATACTTTCTATTTTTGGATGTTTTCATCTCACTTTTACCTTTTAAAACCCCACTTTTCTTACTTCACACTACTATTTAATTATTTTCTCTCTCATACTTTCAATAAAATCATTACTTCACACTACTGTTTAATTAAAATAATACTCACTAAAATCCAAAGATTTTATCTACCTTAATATTTATGAAAAATCAAAAATAGAAAAACAAATAAGATTTTCCAATAATTATTCTTCTCAATTAAAAATACTTATTATTATTTGAATAGTTTTCATCCCTCTATTTCTTTGTCTTTCTCACCCCATTCAAAATTAGCTGTCTGCCATCTAAAGTCTAAACCCCATACTTTGTTGTCAAATACTCAAATTTATATGCTACATTCTATGTTTCTCTATTTACTTTGTCTTAACTCTTAGGACAATTTATTAATCTTTCCACAAATTCCCAGCTGAATTGTTCAAATATTTTTGAACATGTGATTCCCAAATCCCAATTTAATATCAAATAAGTTGCCAACCAATTTATTATTATTTTTTAAAGAATTCCCACTTGACTTGAGTACTTTGATCACTTATGGGTTGATTGTTCAACTCAAAGCAACCATCTTTAAAGTCCTACTTGTTCTGCTCATAAATTTTCTTTGTGAATTGTGGGGTTTTTTTGGGTATCCTAACTTTTATTGTTGAAAATTTATTGTTCTTCAACTTGGGTAGTGGACTAGTTGCTATTCTAGATTCTTGTCCTTATAGTAGTACTACTATTTTTCTTCTTATCCTCTTCTATTTTCCACCATTTGATGCTGTTAACCATGTCTATTTCTCTACTAATCATCAAAAAGTTTGGTTTTTGACCAAATATTTTGATTATATTGGATAATTTGAGAAATTCCCATAATTTTTTACAAGTTTTTGCTTGATTCCATTTTTTTGATTGAATATGCTTTCCTTTTGATCTTTACTTGTTTATAGAAATTGGGTTCGGTTTCTCGTAGTACATACTCCAACTAAGATAATACTCGATTCTTCTGTATAATAACTTCATTATAGTTGTATAGTTTGTGTGAAAAATTTAGGGTTTGTTAAATCATAATATTATGAAGGGTTCTATTGGAGATGTAAATGTTGGAATGATTTCTTCAAACCACCATAGACAAGAAAATTTGTTAGCTGCTTATAGTCTTTTCAAGGAATTAGAGGCTAATGATAGTTTGCCTGATAATATGAAGAAGACTTTAGCTGGTCTTTGCTTGAAATTGTCTGATATGGAATTAACCCTAGAGAGCAATACAAGTGAATCTGTTAAAGTGTTGAGAAATAGGGAGCTTAAGCTTAGTAATGCAAAAGAGAAATTGAAAATTGCCCATGAGAAAATTAGGGTTAGGGAATTGAACCCTAATATGATTTGGGATTTAGACCCTGAAATGGTTTGGGATTATATCCATTCTGTTGAGGAAATTGTGGGTTTATTGAGATTTTTTAGAAGTTTGTGTGTGGAAGAAGATGTTAGTGATGTTATTGCTCAAGCTGAGGATGTATTGCTAGTTGCTATGCTTAGATTCGAGGAAGGATTGGTGCATATTCTTAACAATAGAAGGCAATCCTATGTTCCGAGTGAGGTTGAGGAGAATGTTCTAGACGGAGCTCGTTCCGGTTTAAATGAACAAGGAAGTATTGTTTTCGATTTAATTGACACGAAATCTGTTCGGGTTCTTAAGTCAATTAGAAGAATTATGTTTGACGCGAAGTATGATAAGGAGTTTTGTGGGGTTTATGTAAGGACCCAAAAGTATGCATTGGAAGAGTGCTTGGTTGGCCTTGGAATGGAGACAATGAGCATAGATGAGTTGATCAAGATGCGTTCGGACATTTTGGCTCCCAAGATCAAGAAATGGACTTTGATGGTTAAAATTGCGGTTCTAGTCTATTTTTCCGCTGAGAAGCGGCTTTGTGATGAAATTTTCGAGGAGTCTGATCCGAATGCATCACTTTGCTTGTTCAACATTACTAAGTCTTTCATGATGTGTTTCTTCAACTTTGGCCAAGCCATTGCTCTTGGGCCCCATACGCCAGAGAAGCTCTTCTATTTTCTCGATATGTACGAGGGTCTAGCTCAAGTTAGGGACCAGATCGATACCCTTTTTGGAGTTGAAGAAGGGTTTGTGAGGACCGAGTTTGAAAAGGTCATGAACCGACTAGGCGATTCTGCTCGAGCAACATTCTTAGGTTTTGGCGATGAGATTCTGTCGGATCCTTCGACACCTCTCCCGGGTGGAGGAGTCCATCCGCTCTCTAGCTATGTAATGAATTACATCATCGTCTACCTCCCCGACTACTGCAAAACCCTCGAAACCCTCCTTCAGGAACAGGATAAGGACGGCAATGGCACGAGCACAAACTCGATTTCACCGGAAAAAAACTTGTTAGCTTCTCATCTTAGGTCAATTGTGGCGAATTTGAAGTCAAACCTCGAGAAAAAGTCTCAATCATACAAAGATACCGCCTTGCAGCACGTCTTTCTGATGAATAACACTCGTTACATCCAGCAAAAAGTGATAGGTTCCGAGCTGCAGAACATATTCGGGGACAAATGGATCAGAACACAGATAGTGAACTATCAAAAACATGCTACTAGCTATGTTAGGACTACTTGGAGCTCAGTAGTGGCCATCCTTAGGAACGACGGGATACCATCAGGTTCCGGTTCAGGGGTTAAGTTAGTCCTTAAAGAAAAGATCGGGGTTTTCATTGTTGCGTTCGAGGAGGTGTATAGGAGCCAAACAGGGTGGAAAATTCGAGACGAACAGCTTAAGGAAGAGCTGAGGATATCAATCTCTCAGAAGGTGATTTTGGCATATCAAACCTTTATAGGAAGGCATAAAAAGTTTGATATCGAGAAGTATGTCAAGTATGATTCCGATGATTTGGAGAATTTGCTCCGAGATTTCTTCGAAGGGTCTCAAAAATCGTTGAATTACCGAAGAAGATGAATTAGTGAAAAGTAAAGATATAGAATGAAGTTGTGGACATTATTGGTTTATTGTTTGTTTCTTTGTTCGTCGTTTGTTTTTTGTACATTTTCTACGTTTCGTTTGTCGATGTCTGAGATGGTCGATATTGTATGTCCTCCGATTATTCATTGGCGACATAGTACTTGTAAATTGTAATTTTTAATGCATAGATGCTGAATGGAAATCTGCTTCCTGTTACAAAAATACACAAGGATTTACAAATGTACACAGTCCATGATTTCAGATAGATCAAATACAATTATCAGTTATTTCTGGGTAATGCCTAATGCATCAGATTAAGATATGTATGCAGCGCAACTTCCAGCAGTGGGATTCAGGTCCGAGTTTTTTAGGTCATGTAACGGCTTATTTGATTAAACATCCTATAAATATTTTAATTGATAACATATAAGTAAATTTGTATATAACACTCGGCTTATTTGGTTGTTGGTATTCAATGATGGCGATGGGATTGTCAATGAAAAGTTTGTTTAATTTTGGTCGAAAAATTTATTGAAATGTATAATAGTTATGCTTATTTTATTTTGATCATTTGATTTTTTGCACAAAATTCATCATTCTATTATGTTACCATTTTGCACAAAATTCATCATTCTATTATGTTACCATTTTTTGGTTGAGTTGGTTCCTTGACATGGTATCAAAAGCCAACGTGACAAGAGGTCACGGGTTCCAATCTCAACCACCCCTCATTTAAGTGGAATATTTAGCACCAGGTATGAGGAGAGTTTGTGTTGCATCCACACTTCTAGCTCAAAGGACGCTCGTGTGAGGGGGCGTGTTAGAGTATGTAACATATTTTGGGGCCTCAACTATCAGTTAAGTTTTTGGTTGAGTTGGTTACTTTACAATAAGCTGATAAAAAAAATTCTTTTATTTGATCAAAATTTCATCACCACAAAATAAATTTAAATATTTTATAAAAATTTACACTATAATTCATTCTCATTATCACATTCCACCCTAAACAAATACAATCTCACATGCACCGATGAGTCAATAGCACTATAAAAAAATGTTTCTTTATTGACTTGGTAGGAGTATTATTTAGGAATTGCTTCACTTTTATAATATCTACCCTTAAAAAAGCATTTTTCTCTAAAAAGGAATATTTTTTCTTGCATTTAAAAACAAATAAAATGGGTGCTGATATGGTTTAGTTTTGTCTCTTTAACGTGTTGATGGTGACGAAAAATATAAATAAAATCTAATTCCAAATTGTATGATTTTGACATTATTTTGTTTCATAGTAATAACATGACTCATAGTCAATAGTCAATAGTCAATATGGGCTTGCTATCTTTCAAGAGCTTAGAGAATGAAAATGTATATTAATATTAATATGCTACTATAATTTAGATTAAGTATTAGACCAATTAGAGCATATAATACTTTTTTAATAAAGACTATGTGATCGATTCTCACCTAACCTAACCCTCATTTCGTTTTAGCCTATCATTTAATGCCAATAAAATCTAGTATTTTGACATTTTTATCTTGATGTTGTTATTTATTTAATACGTCATCCTATTCAATCTATTAGTCTTATTTATTTTTTGTCATGTATTTCGCCCATAGAAAATTATGGCTAGGGTTTGGGAAGGAAAGGACGACGAAAACTCATACACATAAAGGAGAGCGTGGCCAAAGAGTCTCCCGACTCAAGAAAGAATAAGATAAGATTTTGCAATTGATGGGACCGAGTGCGACTGAAGCAAACTCTACAACGAGCCAATGACTAAAAGCCATAGGACAAGAACACCGACAAGGATTATTAATATCAACTTTTTATAAGAACAATTAGAGATACTTTCTCCGTCCATATTAGTTGCAACATTAGGATATATGATTATGACACTATTCATTCACCACTCTTAATTTGTTATCAATTTTTAATCTATAAATTAAAACACAGCCAAGTGAGCTCTTGTTTGATTCGTCATATTGCAAAGATTATTAATATCGAATTTTTCTAAGTTTTTATTATACGTAATTAGAGACATTAAGAATTGGATTAGTGTATTAAACTACGTGAAAAAGCAATTGTTGCAAGCATTTTGAAACGGAGAAAGTATTAAGGATTAAAAATATTGTCTTGAAAAGAGGTATAATTTGATCTTTCCTTTAATTTATCTATTCACATATATTTTTTTATCTTTCCTTTAATTTATCTATTCAATCATTCAAAGTTAGCTATGACTACTCATGTCATGCTATAATTTGATTGCAAAGGATCAACTCTCTTTTCTTTATTGATTCTCATGCTGAAAGGCCGGAGAACCAATTATAATTATTTTTTATTTAAAAGTTGAATAAAAGTTAAGGTAGAGGAGAAAGAGAAAAAATAATTTAAACTAATATTACAAAGGTAAAAAAAAGATATTTAACCACTCAATTAAAATATAACTCACTACAATAGTTATAGTTAATGTTTAAATATATACTTCTTCCGTTTCATATTACTTGCTACATTACATAATAATAGACTATTTGTTTATCACTTTTAATTTGTGATTAATTTTTATTCTATAAGTTAAAACATAGTGAAGTTGAATCTTGTTTGATTCGTCTCAATGTAATGATTATTAATATGAAATTTTTATAATTTTTTATTATACATAATAAAAGACATAAAGAATTAAATTAGCGTATTGGACTATATAAAAAGTCAAAAAATGCAAATATTTTGCAACGAGGAAGTATCATTTTCTCAAAATTTGTTGACTTTGATAGGTGTTATTAATTTTCATTTAATTTCCAAATTACAATTTTGAATGAAAAATTGACATTATTATTCAACCTCTCACCTATCCACCGTAAATGATCCTATATTTGGATTATAGCTGATCTTGGGCGAGATCGTCTTAAGTTGAGACAAGAGTGGGCCGGCCCAATTACATGCTCTCTCTTTGATTCCATCTTCTGGGCATTTTTCAATTCTAATCATAAAGATATCAGTTTTGACTTTAAAGATATCAATTTCAATTTAATTATACCTGTATGAACTACATTAATCATGAAACTGAATACTATAAAATGAGAATTGAATAAATTAACAATGAAACTGAATACTATAAAAACTGAATACCTGTATGAACTACATTAATCATGAAACTGAATAGTATAAAATAAGAATTTGAATAAATTAACAATGAAACTAAATACTATAAAAACTGAATACCTGTATAAACTACATTAATCATGAAACTGAATAATTTAATGGAAAATTTTAATCATGCATGTAGATCAGAATAACATGAATTATGCTTAAAATCTTGCACAATGGAGAATTGAACAATTTAATAATGAAACTCAACAATTTAATGGAAAAATTGATTACACTTTGTATGAACTACATTAATGTAATTCAATATAAATATTCTAAACTTGAATGCAAAACTGAGCAAAGTAAGAGCATAATTGAGCAAAATTGATATCTTTAAGGTCAAAATTGATACCTTTAAGGTCCAAATTGAAATTTTTCCAGAAAAATGAATAAAACAAAAAAACGAAATTTGAAGGGCAAAGCGCGCGCGTGTAGTACACGCGCCTAACAATGGGCCGGCCCAGATCTCGTCTTAGAGTAGGACGGTCTCGTCCAAGTTTTTGTGTTTGGATTATTTTTTAATAATCTAACTTTTGTCGTACATTTGCTCACAACACATCATATTACTAATATTAGGTAATAATAGGATATACTACCAACAAATTAAAACAATGATTGAATTATTCACAACAAAGTAAGAAAAAATATTGAATTATTTGAAAATAATCTAAAAAATAGACAATTCACGACAAATAAACAAAAATTAATTTAATTCATATAAACGTTTCTTTTGCGTCTAATACTTCTTCGTTTCAAATTAGTTGCAACATTGATAAAAATATCACTATTTATTCGTCAATCTTAATTTGTGATTAGTTTTTTATCTACAAGTTAAAATATAGTCAAGTAAAATCTTGTTTGATTCATCTCAATGTAAAGATTATTAATATCAAATTTTAGTAAATTTTTTATATTCATAATTAAAGATATTACGTGAAAAAAAAACAAACGTAGCAAGTACAACCCAAGTTAAGAAAGAATGATGTGATTTGGCAACGTGAGAATGCTAACATATCGTATTCTATCATCTGTCAAAATTTTGTTGAATAAGATGAATGATAGATGATGTTTTGGCAGATTTGTTCGATTTCTAAGCGTAACCAATGGGGTAATTAAATATCAACCTCATTGTATAATTTCAAACATAAGAATGCATAGCTCACAATTCGTCGGTTTCATTATATTTGTTATTGATAATGATATTTCTCCATCAAACATGTCACCAGCAATTGCAAATATTTTAGAACGGAAAAAATACTAGCACTAACCATGGAAATCGTATCATATTAGACCACATATGAACCATGTCAAGTCATATCATATAATAGTGTTGTGTCGTGCCATACTTGACCACCCATGAATAAGATCTAAGCATGAAAATGGTGTTGTGTTGATTTGTTCATATCATGTGCCAAATCATATTGTATCAAATCATGCCGTGAACAATATTTTGTCGTACCTCACTTGGGTCGTGCTTAAGTGGCAAATGGTGCCAACCCAACACGTGTTGTGAAACATGTTTGGTAAAAAAAAGTTTAACTTAGCCTTGGGGAGTTTTCACTGTCATTGGGATTTTGCTGAACTCATCATACGTTCATACGAACGGTAATGGAAAGCTAGGAGCAGCCCAGGTTTTCTTGCACATGTACTTCAACATCAATACTTGATTCAATATGCACGGGCGGACATTGGCAGTCAGAGCTACACAACTTTACCCTTATTAGAGATAACAAAAATTTATTTCCAATGGACCCTTATTTGTGAGTAAGAGAATACGCATGACATACATAAAGTACAGATAAATGTATAATACAAGTCACTAGACAGCGGTATGTTATTTATGGAATACCGACACAGCGACACCATAGATTCTTCAAAGCAAAGCCCGAATGAAGACAGAAAAACACTCCAAGCATAAAGAGTAATAAATCAGGCCGGTTTTTCTGAAAAGAACCAGTATCATCACGACAATTCCACGACCAGCTATGATACTCGAGTAACACGAATTTACTGTCACGAGATCATGGTTCGTACACATGCTTCTTTGCCAACCAAAACACCGTGAAAGATAAAATGTCCCAAGACCTAGCTTAATGCACCGGAATATCCCAGAATCTATACTTGAGGTTCTTCATTTCACCTCAAACACTCTTATGGGATCTTTAATTTGGGTCAATATCATAGAATCATCTAGGAAATAGCCAAGATGGATACTCGAACACGTACTTGAGCCATAGTAACATAAACCTAATCACTCCATTCAGAAATGGTGCTTTCAGTCTGCAACCTAAAGACCAAAACTACTACTTGAATTAAATACAGTTCAGCATTCATTCTGTAATAAAAATGGGTCAGTTTGGGCCGGGCCATGATCTCAAAGCATGGCCCATTAAAAGCCCATATTAAGTTTAAAGGACCCTTATCCAATCTGGCCCATATTTACTTAAGCTCGACTCGGCTCAATGAACACCCCTAGACCCTAGTCAATAGTCATAGCATTAGTTCCCATATTTTAACAATATGAGGTCGGCTACATAATAAAATAAATAAGCATGAAAGAAAACTGTCACTTAATAAGGATTACACAACTCTGTCTAATACTACTAATACTTCTGATATCTAACATTTATAACCAACAAAACCGATTCCAATGATCATCATTCATCCACATATATTCTCTTCTTCCATACATTTCTATTGATAATCATATGCTACTGTAAATCCTAGTTTTTCATGTTATTTTTCACTACTACTACCCACATCATTTTCAGTTTACCTCTTTTTCTTCTATGCTCCTCAAAGTTTCAACCTTTCACTCTACCAACCAATCATTTTTCAGTCTTTTTTGCACATGATTAAACCAACGTAGACAATTTTCTCATTTTATCGACAATATTTGCAAGTTTAAGATCTTTTCTTGTGTTTTCATTTAGAATTCTATCAATAAAGGTACGTCCACTCATCATTCTTAACATTTGCATCTCAACTACCCAATCTTCCTCAAAATGATCTCTTATGAAAGCCAAGAGTTTGCCCATATAGTACAATTAGTCTAATGGCACTCTAGTTAATTGTCTTTATTCTCTAGTTCTCGAATATGATCATTCGTGCCAAAATGACATTCCATATACTTTTTCGTACTTCTACTTAGTTTAAACCCTTTAAATTCTAATGTCTACCTCTCTAGCTTAGTATATACATTATCTCTAGTTTCATCCAATTATGTGATGTCATCAACGAACTAAAAACACCATAAAACTTCTCTAAATAGGTCTTGGTTATATCATCTAGGAACACTGCAAACTAAAAGTAGCTCAAACATGAAATGTGAGTATCATTATTAACGTAAATCTTAGCTAAAAACAAATAGACAACACAACAACAATGTCAAAACCTTATCCCAATATATTAGATCAACTACATGAACTAACACAAATGAACATGATAGATCGTCAGTAACAAAGATAATAATATATTTGGCCTTTGTGCTAATTTATAACAGAACATACAAACATTTGAATTTTCTTTTATCATACATCTCAAACAAGAACTCCGCAACACAGGCAATTTGTATGCATATTTAGTAGAACAATAAATTTAGCAACTTAAATATAGCAGATTCAATTCTGCAAATATTATTTTGTCTACAAGAATGTATAGGTTAGAAACTTCGCTCAGTCGCAGCAGGAAGCACTTAATAGCATAATTTACTACAAGTGACCTCTCACAAAGCAAGCCTAATATTACGGTCTAAAATAACAATGGGTATAAGATACAATAGATGGGTTCCGAATACAAATAAGCAGAAGTTAAAAGAACACATAACAGATACTTGAAGAAATATATTCCTTCCATCATCCCAAAGATATGTCCCAAACTTCCACTTTTTTTATTCATACAATATATATTTTTGGGACGGCGGGAGTATGTAATAATAGTTCAAAAATAACACATAATAGCTAAATGTGATAAGTTAATCTTGAAAGAAAAAACTTGGAAGTCTTTACCTTTTCCTCTTGATGAACATGACATTGCACCATTCTTCAAAAGTATTGATACCAGATGACACTGCATTCATATGATAGAGAGCGATATCGGGATTATCTTAAAAGTCACACAAGTAGTTTAAACATCGAATACCTCCATTGCTAGAATTGTCGCAACAAACTTCCTTGCCGAAGCAATTTCTTTCAATTTATGGAATATAATGAACACTGACTTGTTTTTAACTTTCTAGTATAACAGTAACAGAAGTTAAATATACACCAGGAACTCCCATAACAAGTGCTTCCATCTTCATAAACTCCTTAGCAGTAACACAACACTAAGCCATATAAGTTCAATTGCTAGCTTTGAATCAATTTCAACCTCATCCTTTCACAACACAAATTCTAGGAAGATCGAAAACAAGAGAAAGTTAATCTTAAACTCTATGTGCCAATCCATATAGTCAGAGTGAAAATTGAACCATATGACGACAAAGCTAAAGACGCCTAAGTTAAGAACACGAATCATTTCCATTAGGATGATACTTGATACCTCACAACAACTAAATAGTATACAGTAGACACACCTAGAACATGACAAAATTCATAGAGCACTGCATTACAAATTCTTCAAGTAAGGCTCGAGTCAAGAAATAAAATAACACCCCAAGCATGACAGACACAGGCAAAGCAGGCAAAGCTTTTTGATAAACAGCCAGTAGCATCAAGGTGATTCCGAGACCAGCTATTATAGCCAAATAGCAGGCATAAACAGTCATATAATCATACATTGCTGCCCTCCCTACCAAAACACTGTAAAAGATAAAATCACCAAGACCAAGCTTAATTGCACCAGAAGATCCCAAACCAATCCCTTCAAAAGCCATATTGTCATCCGAAACCACTACTTCATTCCTGTGCGGTTCAACAATCATTCTTTGCTCAAGCAATGGAACAGAAGCACCCTGATTACTATTTGGTACCTGCCCTTGTTCGACACTCGCTAAATCCCTCCCAGAAACACTACTCTCAATAGCCGGTACAGTTCGATTATCACTACTTGTCCCCAAGTTGACCGAGTTTACCCCATCATTGGTACTTTCTTGCTGATCTCCATTACCCCTTCTGTCTCTCCACAATCTCCTCTGACCAACACCATCCAATTCATTAACATTAACCGGACGGGCTTCATAAACTAATGCAGGTATATCTTCATCCCTATCTATTGCAAGCTCCACCAAAAGGCGGAGCGGCCCAATAGGCAATAACACAGCCCCTAAATCATACAATGACATAGCAATCAAAAGAACCCAAGTAGTCCATTCAGGTAGCATTGTAAACCAATAAGCAACCAGTACACCAATAACTACCAAATAAGCTTGAGTGATAAAAATAGCCATCTTTGACATAAACACAGCCAAAACCCCAACAATAGCAAAATTAAACAAAAGCACCATATATGTAATGGGATCAATGGGTAAACTTAATTTTGCAATTAATAATATAAGAACCTGACCACCCATAAACCCAAGTACCATAAAAGCAGAAAATCCCATATAAAACTTCAAGAATTTAGTGCATCTAATATAGAATAAGAACACTAGAAAAAAGGTTATAAGGGTTACAATAACCACAAAAACAAATGAATTTAAAAGGGCACCTTCAAATTTGTCCCAAAATGAGTCTGAATTGCTCTCATCGTAAGCTAAATTGGCTATGGTGATTATTGAATTTGAATCTGAAGATGAAGTAGAAGAATTGAGGGTTGAAACTAAAAGAACCACTAATAACATGCAAATTGAAACTGGGGTAATGATTCTGACTAGTTCTTCGCCTAATGTATCAATTATGCTTGAAGGTCTTTCGATTCTTTCCATGATTAGAAATTTGATGAGAAAGAAAAAATTTAGGGATTTAGGTTAGTTTTTGTATTACGATTAGATTTTGGTATGATCCAAAATGGCTTTCTTGTTATCTTTATACGATACGGGATGGTAATTAATTTTCTTCATTTTATATTATTTATTACTACTTTCGTTCCCAAATACTTGCAACATTTGCTATTTTCACGCTGTACAATGCACTCATTCAATTCTTAATATCTGTACTTATGTATAATATAAAATTATAAAAATTTAAAATTAATAATCTTTGGAGGAATTTGTTTCCTTTTAAATAAGCACTTCTTTTAAACAAACACTCGCTTAGAATTGTGTTTTAATATTTTTGTTGAACCAGAGTACTAAACATTGAAAACATGAAAAAATAATTTTACCATATGACTAATATTAATCAACCTTTGACACGCTACAACTTTTCCCTAATTAATATTTAGAAGCCTTTGTTAATAGGCAACAAATAAGATTCAACGGGTCCACGACAAACATGTTACAAATTTTTGAACAATTAAAACTCAATCAGGTTGCTTTTTGACATTCGATCAAGTGTGATATTGTTGAGTCAAGAATCAAATCAGATTTTCTTAATTCTTTTGCAAAATACTTATATAGCTAGTAAAATAAAACGAAGAAAGCAAATTTAGTAATTCTAAGTGAGATCTTATCCAAAAAGTGTGATATCGGATAAAATCTAAAACGCATAAAATAATAGGCAAGTCAAAATTAGAGGGACGGAGGGAAAGGGAGGAGGCATAAAGATTGAAACTTGAAACCTTACAAGAAAACATAACAGGAAAATTTGCTCAAAATAATCCCAGCTTTCACCTTAAGTAGAAATTATTGAAAAATAATTGATAGTTGGGATTATTTTCGGCTAACAGGTGATAGTTGAGATTATTTTGAGCAAATTTTCCAAAATAATATATGCTCTAACTAAGAAATAACCAAATTCTCTTAACACTCTTTATTTTAGAAATTTACAAGGTAAAACTATTATTATACAGTCTATAAACAAGGTAAAATATTTACATATTTGCATCTACATGAGAATTTACAAAATAAGGTAATGCAAATATGTACATATCTACATTTCTTCATCTACTAGACATTGATCAATAAATATTAAAATCCAATTTACATGACAAAAATATATATTTAATTTTGCAATCAGAAATGAATAGGTGAGAATTAAAGCCATCACTCATCTTGAAAATTGATTTTTCCTCTTCAAGTCCAACCGAAACAAAGCCCAATTTTCATTAGTAGTAGATAGTTCACCAATTTTTGTACATTTATATACTTCTTCCCTTCCATACCTAATGCTACATGGTACCACCATTTTTGCCAATAGTAAGATTATATGACAATCCTTCTGCCCTTCTAAAATAACACCATTATAAGACATTCTGAACATGTTTAACATGTTCAATCGCATAGAACCCCAAAAAATGAGGGACTCGATATTAATTTAGATAGTATATACAAGATATAAAATTATTAGAAAAATATAATTTTTAAAATTTCACGGAATTTTAAAGAAAATGTGCTATTGCTTTTTGATGAAACTAGCAATAGTTTGTGCAAGAGTAAGAAGCAAAAGTAGAATAGCATAAATGACGGAAATAATCGCCCATGGATGTTTGAAGTATTCTCTCTTCAATATAGACCTCCATCGATTCTTTCGAGATTCAGCGTAAGCATTAATTTTCTTCGTAACATCCGAATAATAATAATTTTTAGGTGTAATATATATGTTTTTTCCAGCTTTGTTGATGAGATTTGCAATCTCTTGCTCGCTCCCAAGCATGTTTACAAGCATGTTATTCTCAATCAGTACCTTAACATCTTCTGCAGTGTCAATTAAATTTTCCAGGAAGTAGATGAAATCGATGAAGTATGAATCCTTGAAATTGTGGTATTGTTCGAACAATTGCAAGTTAAAAAAGAATCGTTCTGCGTAATCTGTTACGGTAATCTTCGGAATCTCTAAAACTCCATTGTTAAACTTTACATTAAGAGCGTTATCGGAACTCGGAATGAACTTGACTCCTGCTGCAATCAATTCCTTTGCTGTCCTACAGAATTTTCGGCCGCCACTCTGCTGGTTTCTATGGTTTCGGAAAGCAACAATGGTGTGCAGAAACTTAGTGTAAGGATAATTGGGCGTCGGATCGGTATTAGGGTTTGACGATTCTTTGTTCCGAAGTTGTTGAGGTAAGAAACAAATTCGCCAAAAATCGACGAGATGCTCAATTTTTTTTGCTTCCATGATTCTCGTACGAGCAATATCAGATTTTGCGACCTTGAATCCTGAGATGGAAGCACTACCGAAGTAATCTAGTGTAATATTTCTGAAAGATACATTCGGAAAAGCGATTCCAAATGCTTCGTTGTACAATTTCTCTAAAATGAAGAAAGGAAGTTGGTTTTCTAGAAGAATCAAATCATTTGATCTGTAAAGCAACAATACTCTTAATTTGTTACCAATCCAAGGGTGTTTGAGAGGAATCTGAGAACTAGAGACCATGAACAAGTAAATTATGAACACAGCATCAGAAACTATCATGTGTATGAACTGATCACTATCTAGATTTATATCTTCTTGATAATAAGCTCGAATTTCGTATTCCCAATTTTTAGCAATATCTAAGTAATGATTTAAATCGGGATGAACATTTCGTTCGTGTTGTAAGAAGAGTTTTAAGAAGATTTGTTTAACCTCTTGCATGGGTTTGAATTGGGGATCTCCATAGTAGAATGGACCGATGGAGAGGACGAAAGGGCGATAAGCTTCTTCATTTCTCTTTCGCATAAACTCAGGAACCCTGTAAATGCTACAAATGGAACCTGTTCCAAGATCAACAATACTAGAAGAAGACCAAGAGGTTGGATTTTCTAATATTGAAGTTGCTACTCCATTGATTAAATCTATATGAATTCTTGTTTCGTCAGAATTCCAAATATTGTCAGCCATCTGCATCAATTCGAAATAAGTTCAGCTATATATGTGCTTAACAAATAATCGATCAATTATTTTTAATGTTGTTTTATAGGTTAACCCTTCCTTCCTGAGTGTCCTTTGAATTTTTGTCCGTTACAGAAATGAACATTTAATTTAAGACCCGTAAGTCAATTGTAAAATTGAACATAAATCCTTGTGCACTAATTAGGCCGGACAATAAACAAAAATGTAGAGTAAGTTATTCGATGGACATTAAAGATATTGTAAGTAGATATTAAAAATATGTAAGTACGCTTTCTCGACCATTAAGGATAATGTAAGCAGTCATTAAGGATACGGTAAGTTGACATTAAGTATGATATGAGTAGGCATCAAGAATGATTAGGCATCAAGAATGATGTAAGTAGTCATTAAGGTTATTGTAGTAGGTAAGGATATTGTAAGTAGATATTAAGTATATTATCAATAGGCATTAAAGATGGTGTAAGTAAGCATTAAGATTTATTGGGTTGGGCCTAGGAGATGTCTCTTAGAAAGACAGTCTCTTAGGAGACCGACTGAAGATTGATTATTGAATGCCCAACCCATAAAGGCTCAACAAATCGGGTGTTGATACCATGTTAGAGTTTATAAAATGAGCTTAGGCATGCAACCCATTCAAGGAGGAAAAGCTAGAAAGAATCTGATCATCAGTGCAACTGCAAACTAAAGCAAGCACATACTCATCAATACAAACTAAATGAGAAAAAGGGTTATCGAGAAAAAAGACGTACATACCATAAAAACGAATAGTTGCAACAACGAGGGTGATTGAAAAGACGATTAAAGTCTAGAGAAAAAACCTTATAACATAATAGTATATATAGATACAAGTGTTGACTAGTGTATGGGAATGTAGGAACCTTCATAGCAACTTAGTGGCAATTACTTCACAAGTTTTGCATTAGACATTATTATGTTCCCTTTGAATAGTTCTCTAATCTAGAAGTATAACAATAATTAAGCATTTATAATATTAGCATGATAGTAACACTTTTTTGATTTATATACCAACTATCATCATACTATATACATAAGCCATGTGATACATAGTTACGTACCTAATTGTGTTTTAGCTAGGTATATTAAATTAAGTGTAAATGACCTTCCTTGCATCAAATAATTACTTGCGTATATATGTATATATAAATTTTTAAAATTTTGATGAGTTTGGATATAGTGTTTATTAATAAAAGTTGATCGGAAACAAATTTTTTAAATTGTCAGCTATGAGATTTTAAAAGTTTTTAGGGTCCATGGCGAATATAAATTATAGGCTCAAAATATATTTTTTCGTTTCATTTTACTTGCAACTTTATGATAAAAAATGTCATTATGAAAAATAACTAAAACAAAATGATGAAACTATAAAACATAAAAGAAAAAAATACTGTATTTATACACTAATTTTTAGATGAGACCGTCATCTCTATTGAACTAGCCTAATATACATCTTTTGTCTTAAGGTGATCACCTACAATTTTGTTTTCATTCAAAAAAAAAAGGTGATCACCTACAATTTCAAAATAAATATTTTTCATAGTCTTTGAGTGATTACTTATAACTTTAAAACGATCACTTGCGATCTTAAAGTAATCAATTAAAAAATAAACTAATATATTGATCCATTTCATAATAAGACGGTTTCATACAAGACGAACTGATATTTATAATGTTGGATGTATGTACCAATAAGATTTTTCGAAAAATAAATTGCAATTTTTAATAGGGCAGAAGGTGCTATTACTAACAAAAACAACATACTTTGTCTTTGTCTGTTGTTATATCCATGACTTTTTAGTTTTTCATGCGGACGGTAATGGCTTTGCGTGTAATACTCCTCGTTCTGAAATACTTGCTATATTTGACTTATGAGTATTATTTATTGTTCGAGTTTATTTTATATGTAACGAGTTAACAACTAATGTGAAGAAGAAATATAATCAAGTGAGATCTTGTTTGAACGTCTAATTGTATACTTTCATAATAGCTAAGTGTAGTTTAAGATATTAATAATTGAAATTGTGCATTGAATTGCGACTGCGTATAAAGTGAAATGTAATAAGTATTATGAAACGAAAGAAGTATAAATTATGTCACCCAATAATCGGCAAGAAGGCAACCTGTATTAACACTTATAGCAGCCTATGACTTTTTGCAATTTGAATTATTTATTACCTCTATTCATTCCTTGATTGTCACGTCGTTTCAAAGGGCACTCAACTTAGAAAAAATTAATGAAAATCAAACAATAACAAATTAGTATTTGCAAATAATCAAGATGAAAACTTCCTTGCACTCATTAAATTGTACGATACAAACAAACAAATTTGATAAAAAGATTAATCATTTTTTAAATAACTTCATTTCTCTACTCCTTCAGTTGGTAATTACAAAGTTGTATTTAGACTAGCAGTAAGTCTCATGGGAGACGGTCTATCCTATAGACGGGTACCATCAAAGCCCAGCCCAAACAAAAATCAGCATCTTAATTTTTGTAGAAAAAGGAAAAAACAAAAACAAAAAAAAAATCTGGGAACCATTTACTTGGGAAAACAACCGTCCCTCTCTTCCCCAAAAAGACTCCTCTTAACTGCCATTAAAATCCTATTCATTTCTTCCCCAAAATCATTAGAATGCCAAAAGACAATCTTCATTGATATTGAAACTGAACACCAAACACCTTAAGGTTCATCAATGGCTTCCTTGAATCGACCTTCCAAGAAATACCCATCAACCATCACATTATAACTTCCAAGATTCACAGTCAACTTCCAAGGTGGATTATGCAAGTTCTTCATCCTCTCAAACAATTCCAAAGCTTTCTCAAACAGACATACGCAAATCCACCTTCACCAAGTTGCCGTACGATTTTGAATCTATTTTCATTGATCCACACATCTCCACCACCATTAACAGAATCTTATAATGCATTTAGCCCTGAAAATGAACATCCCATGATTCGATTCTTGGTTGTAGTACTGTTTGGAAAGGTGATAACTTCTTCTACTTCAATGGCTTCATTGATATTAAAACAATTTTTTTTTTTAATTTAATACCTGGTATTCTTTTTTAATGGAAAACGAAGAAGATGATGGTAATGAATTTCGTTTTAATGAATTTCGTTTTGTAATAGTGATATAATGTTTTTTAAATTATATTTTTTTTTGGGATTGTAATGGTATCTTTCAGGGACTATAATGTCTGTGTTTGGGCGTGTAATTATATTGGTTTTGTTTTTTTGGGGCTATAATGTCTGTGTTTGGGTCTATAATGGTATCTTTTTGGGACTATAATGTCTGTGTTTGGGAGTTAATGGTATATGTTTGGTGCTATAATGGTTAGTGTTTGGGATTATAATGTCTATGTTTGGTGGGTATAATGATATATGTTTGGTGCTATAATGGTTTGTGTTTGGGACTATATTGTCTGTGTTTGGGGGTATAATGGTATATGTTTGGTGCTATAATGGTATCTTTTTGGGACTATAATGTCTATGTTTGGGGGGTATAATGATATATGTTTGGTGTTATGTTTGGTATTATAATATGTCACTTTTGTTATTATAATATGTTATGTAACTTATGTTTGGTAATTTAATATGTCTTTTTTGTATTATGTATGTTGTGTAGGGTATGTGTTGAAGATACGAAAGAAAGAGGATCAAGGGCCATTTTGAAAAAAGCAAGAGCACGAACAAAAAGGAGTTCGGAAATTCAACACCCAAAAAACATATAATATAGATGATGTAGTTGATGTTTTGTATTATGGATTTTGATGTTTTATACTATGGATTTCTTTTTTTTTTTTTGAAATTTATACTATGGATTTCTAAATTACTTCAAAACTTTGTTATTTTAAATTGCAAACTTAGCCATTTAGACTCCAAAACTTAGTCAGTATGACTCCAAAAAGGCGTCATTATAACTCCAAAATAAAATCATTACAACTCATTTTAACTCCAAAACTAAGTCAGTATAACTCAAAAAATCAGTCATTATAGCTCCAAAACATAGTCAATAAAACTCCAAAACTTAGTCATTACAACTCAAAAACTTAAACAGTATAACTCAAAACATAGTCAATAAAACTCCAAAACTTAGATTATATTTCCAAATATAGTACATTATAATTCCAAATATAGTACAATATAGTTTCAAATATAATTGTCGGTCATATAGATCTTCATCTTCATTGTCTATGTTTTCATTCGGATTTTTTGCAGCATCTTCATCTCCAACCGTCATTGATGAAGCTTGTACATTATAGAAAAAATAATTAAATGCAAGTGTTTTAATCTTCATCTCCAACCTCCATTATAGAAAAAATAATTTAATTGATGAAGCTTAAGCAAATATTAAAAAAACCTCCATTGATGAAGCTTAAGAAAAAAAAAATGTAAATTCATCCTCCACAAATTCAACCTCAAAATCCTCCTGTTCTTGCTCTGAATGTGTATTCCCACGCATAATTTAACGTTGATCAACCCAGAAAAAATAAACAAATACAAAGATAATAAATTTTTTTGTTGGTTTCTCTAATTAAATACAAAATTAGAAACTACATACATGAGCAATCCATTACGCTTCCAATGAATATAAACACATATAAAGGCGTTAATTGTGATCATTGAGAAGTTGAATCTTTAGAAACTACATAATTTTGTCTAAAAGTCAGATTAACTCTGCCAGGACGAAGTTCGGTTTCTTCCAACAAGACGCGAGGTATTTCTTCAGGAGTTCTCAAACAGGTGGATTATGCAACTTCCAATTTTTTTCATTCATACTCATAAAAACTTCAATGGCTTCCTTGAATCGACCTTCCAAGAAATACCCATCAACCATCAAATTATAACTTCCAAGATTCACAGTCAACTTTCAAGGTGGATTATGCAAGTTCTTTCTTTTCTCAAAATGGCCCTTGATCCTCTTTCTTTTGTATCTTCAACACATACCCTACACAACATACATAATACAAAAAAGACATATTAAATTACCAAACATAACATACTATAATAACAAAAGTGACATATTATAATACCAAACATAACACTAAATATATATCATTATACACCTCAAACATAGACATTATAGTCCCAAAAAGATATCATTATAGCACCAAATATATATCATTATACCCCCAAACACAGACAATATAGTCCCAAACACAAACCATTATAGTGCCAAACATATATCATTATACCCACCAAACATAGACATTATAATCCCAAACACTAACCATTATAGCACCAAACTTATACCATTAACCCCCAAACACAGATATTATAGTCCTAAAAAGATGTCATTACAGACCCAAACACAGACATTATAGCCCCAAAAAAACACTTTGGTTTGCTGTAAATAATCCTGTTAGCTCCAGACTATTCGGTTTTGGCCAGTTCAACTCGGGTAACATTTGGTTTGCTGTAAATAATCCTAATGTGGATAACTAATAATTAATGACATTACTTCTCTCAGTTCATGTTCAAGAGATACGACCGATTTTTGACAGTGCCAATTTATTCATGGAATATACTTGAAATGTTCGACACATTTCAAGTATGTTTGATATTTGATTCAGAGCAAAATCAAACAATGGAATATACTTGAAATTTCGACACATTGAATAAAATCAAACATAAATCCTCAGACATAAAATCAAATAAACCAAAATATACCCATATAAAAAGAGAAAACAAAATCAATTAAGCAATGAAAACCATAAATCAAACAATGAAATGTAAACATTAAAATCAAAAAAGAGAGAACAAAATATACCCATTTCAGAACAATATAATTCGACACATTTCAAATAAATCAAAAAAAACTCAGAAAAATATTAAAATTCAGAACAATGGAATGTAAACCATTAGAAAACCCAAATCAAACATACAATCTAGCAATCGAAATTTCAAAAATTTCAAAATCAAAACCCGAAATTTCAAAACCCGAAAAACCCAAAATCAAACATAAATCCCAAAATCAAACATAAAATCAAATAAACCAAAATATACCCATTAAAAAAGAGAGAACAAAAGAGAGAACACTAACCTTTTCGTCGGCGAAAATCGAAATCCCTCTTCCTTGAAAATCGATTTGATAATCTCTAAACAACCAAATGAACTCTCAGAAATGGAAATGGAAATCAAACGAAATTGAAGAGGAAACCAAATGGTTAGTCTTGGAAATCTCACAATATTGAATGAAGAAGGGGAGGTTGAGTGAAGTAAGAGTGTAACTGTTGGGAAACGGGAATATGATTACACGCGGTTCTCAAGGAAATTAAATGTTTTAAATTTTTTTTTTTTTTTTTTGAAAACGGCTGATTTTCAGGAAAGCTGAGACTTGCCTTTCATAAGCTGGGCCGGCCCATTTAGTCCGTCTATCCTATAGACGGACTTTCCTGAGATTTTGTGTTAGACTAGATAGCTTGAAAAAAAAACATTTAAAAAGAAGTAAAAAAGAACTTGTGAAAAACAGCAACTGTCCTGAGAGACCGTCTTTTTGAGAGACGCCTCTCAGGCCCAGTCCATTAGAGTTTAATTCTTACTTTTATTCTATATTTTCCTTTATTGGCCACCCAATTAGAATTGGTCTCTTAAAGAGACCGTCTCTCATAAGAATTTGTGAAAAAAAAAATATTTGCCTAAGTAGTGTTGGAAAATACAAAAATTCCCAAAATGGTGCTCACAAAAATTTATTTCCCAAACTAGTGTTCATTAAGAAAAAAATTAACTAACTCTATTTGATTGTGGTTTGGAAAGTTCCAAACCCATTAATTTTCTCCCAAGCAAAACTAAACTAAGACTAAACTTATTCCAATTGCAATTCCAAAAGCCTACTAGTTTTCTTAAACCCCTAAACTAAAAATCTGTAAAACTGATGAGGGGACTTGAAAAGACCAACAACAACCGCCATCCATGCCAACCGCCGACTTCCTACCACATCTGCTACCTATACCAATCACCGCAGTCTATTGTTCTAATTGTGATTTTTTTAGTCTGTAAAATTGTTCTAAATCCTGACAAAGACTATTGGACGCCATACAATGGACCAAAAGTAATTGTTGATGTTAGTCTCAAACAAACAAAGGAACGCGATAAATGACTCGATACGAACAAATGTCATTTGTAGCATTTGTCATAAAAAAAGTCATAATAAGAAAACATGTTCTTCAAAGTATGTATAATGTTAAAGTGTTACAATATTCAATGTATTATTTTTTACACTTCATTTTTTCTATGATAAATCACAAATGCTAACAATAGGTCACAAAGATGCCCATCTTCGACAAACATTTTTATTGATTTTGGCTTTTGCATTTGATTGAAATTTTTGATTGTATGTTGAAGTATTTTTTTTTGGGATATTTTCGTAAGACTCGTGGGATTTTTAAAATTTTTTTAACGCGTATATTTGCTAGACAAAATAATTTTATTCTTTTGCAGGTTTGGAATTACCAAATCCAAAAAATATAGCTTAGTAGAACTATTTTATTATATGAACACCATTTTGGAAATTATTTATTAAAGAACACTAAAGTTGGAATTATTTTATTTTTCAACCCCAATTAGCGAATCATTCGGATCTTGCTATAGCAAGTTTAAAAAGATAAATTAACATATTTGTCGGAAGATCTAAGTTTTTATAATTCAGAATGTTTTGATGTAAATTTTTCAAAATTTTTCTCTGACTTTAATTAATTTTCAGTTTATTTTATTAGTAAATTACCTATTATAGTAGATCATATAATCACTTAATTTTACTCTAAGAAAATATTTTTAAAATTGAGATTTTTCATATTTTTTGATTATTTAAGGAAGTTTTTTCTTCTTAATTTTTAGGTATCAAAATGAAACATAAACCCACAAATTGGCGCCAAAAACAAACGTTTTGAACAATTGACAAACCTTCTAAGGTTACACCCAAAGAAAGTTATGGCGGTGAAATGAACCAAAATGGCGCCACAATTTCACCATACATAAACATAAGCAACCATTGTTTTCCCTCCATTACTCACTTCTCAGCAGGCAGCAGCCACTTCTTCTTCTTCATTCCTCTCCCCACCTACCAAACCTCTCTGGAATTCCTTCTGCAAAAGAGACAAAGGTAGTTTTCGATTAAATGGAGGTCAAGACTGTAACCCCAGATGCCATTTCCAAGATTATAGCAAACCCATCTCCAGATTCATCTGTTGATCTTCCTGATCTTGTTATTCAAGTTATTGATTTGAAGTCTGTTGGTAACCGTTTCATGTCAGTCTCCTTATCCTTCTTTTTCTTATTTTTTCCATTTTATTTCATGTTGTTGTGTTATTAGATCTATTGATTTTCATCTGGGTCTGCACATATTTCTCTTACTTTTGCCCGCACGCATATTAGTTACAATACTGGCAGTTTAGGGTTTATAGAATTTGATGAGAAAATGTGTAGGCTTATTCATGAAATTGAAACGACAATGTTTTGGGTAATTTCATAATTTTGAAGGCTTGAATGTAATGAATTTAGTTGATGTTCTATATGGTGTTAGGGTTTTTAGTTGAAGTTTCCTTATTTCCTGTTAATGCCATTTGCAAATTAGTTCCTCAGGCGATTAATTTAGTTATTTGATACTATTGCTTCAGGTTTACTGCATTTGATGGTAAACAAAAGCTTAAAGGAATTCTTCAATCAAGTTTTTCAGATATGGTGTCTTCTGGATCCATTCAGAATCTGGGTCTTATTCGAATTCTTGATTACACACTCAATGACATCCCAAATAAGCCAGAAAAGTAAAACCCTAATTTTATTTTCACTTACAAACTATTGATTTTTATTGTATGAATGTGAATGTTTTCACTGGTTGTTAATTCAAAAACCTGAATTGTGTTTAGGTATCTGCTTGTAACTAAGTGTGAAGCTGTATCGTCTGCCCTTGAGGCGGAGGTGAAAGTTGAGGAGTCTGATATAGTGTTAAAGCCACATAAAGATGTTAATGTGAAAAACGAGGTCAAAATCGAAGATTCTGGTATTTTGTTAAAGCCTAAGCAGGAAATCGTTGCTAAATCAGCTGCTCAGATCATTCATGAGCAACGCGGAAAGTATGTTACTCATGTTCTCTGATTCAAGTATTTAATTTTGTTGTTGGTTTCTTTATATTCATGTTTTTTTGCAATGACCCGCTGAATCATGTGCCTTATTGACTTGAAGCTGTGATGGTGTTTGTTATAAATGGTTTATCGAAAACAGTGTTTTTAATTAGTAACAAGTGTAAATTGCGTACATATGATTCTCCAAACCCTGTTTAGGTGGAAGCCATTATGTATTGGGGTTATGAAATGTAGTTATAATTATGTTAATAGGGGTAAAGAAGCTGTGATTGGGTTTGTCATAAAAGGTTAATTAAAAACAATGTTTTAATCATTAAAAAGTGTAAAATTGCGTACATATGATTCTCCAAACCTCGTTAAGGTGGAAGCCATTATGTTATTGGGGGTAATAAAACATAGTTATAATTATGTTATTGGGGTAAAAGAAGCTGTGATTGCATTTGTTATAAAAGGTTAATCAAAAATAATGTTGCGTACATCAGATTCTCCAAACCCTGTTTAGGTGGGAGCCATTATGGTAATGGGGTAATGGAACATTGTTGTGCCATGTTGCGGATGAGTCTATAGGCCCTGATTGGCTATTGATTTTAATGGGGCTTGGTATAATGTTGCAGTGAAGCACCTGCTGCAAGAATGGCTATGACTCGTAGAGTTCACCCTTTAGCTTCTTTGAACCCTTACCAAGGGAACTGGACCATTAAGGTTCGAGCCACGAGCAAGGGGAACTTGAGGAGCTTCAGGAATGCTAGAGGAGAGGGGAATGTCTTCAATGTCGAGTTAACTGATGAAGATGTAAGCAGAACAATGCTTTACTGAGTTGAAATTTTATGTGTCTAATATTAAAATTCAATTTACTCATATGGTTTTTTCATAAATGTAGGGTACCCAAATACAAGCAACAATGTTTAATGAAGCTGCTAGAAAGTTCTTCGACAAGTTTCAAGTTGGGAAAGTTTACTACATTTCAAAGGGAACATTAAAAGTTGCAAACAAGCAGTTTAAGACAGTGCAGAATGACTATGAGATGACCCTTAACGATAATTCTATTATTGAGGAAGCTACTGATGAAGGAGTATTTATTCCCGAAACAAATTTCAACTTTATTCCAATTGATCAGTTGGGTATATATGTAAATGCAAAGGATGTTGTAGGTAGGAATTCGAAATACAAATACTTTAATCAATAATTGTATTTTAGTGTAGGATTTATAACAATTCTTCTTGCAGATGTAATTGGAGTTGTCAAACATGTGTCTGAGACGATGAGTATCAGGAGGAAGATCAATAACGAGATGATTCCAAAGCGGGATATCACTATTGCTGATGAATCGTGAGTGCATTGTTCCATTACTTGCCTATTTATTATACTTTATTTTTGTTAGAGATCTAAGAATATGCCTAATTGCAGGAAGAAAACTGTTGTTGTTTCGTTATGGAATGATCATGCCACTACAGTTGGACAGGAATTGTTGGATATGGCTGATAAGTCTCCCGTAATTGCCATTAAGTCTGTCAAAGTCGGAGATTTTCAGGGTATGATTTGTTCCATCACTAAAATATGGGAAGAAGAGGATTTAAGCTACAACTGATACATTTCGTTTTTCGAATCGTTGATTACAGGTGTTTCATTGTCGGCAATAAGCAAATCTATAGTAAAGATTAATCCTGATATACCCGAATCAAAGAAGCTGAAGTCTTGGTATGATGCTGAAGGTAAAGAAACCTCAATGGCTTCTGTGGGTGCTGGTATGACCCCTTCTACTAGTGGGGGAAGGTCAATGTACACCGACAGAGTCTTGATTTCACATATCACGAGCAACCCGTCTCTGGGAGAGGACAAGGTACTCCATTTACCCGTTAAATACACGCTATCGATATGAATTCTTTCATATAAAAGTAAAAACACAGATCTATTTGTTGTTTTTTATGGCAGCCTGTATTCTTCAACATAAAAGCCTGTATAAGCTTGATTAAGGCTGATCAAACACTATGGTACCGGGCTTGTAAAACGTGCAACAAGAAGGTAACTGAAGCTATTGGATCCGGCTACTGGTGTGAAGGATGCCAAAAGAATGATGCAGAATGCAACTTAAGGTTAAATTTTCGGGTTTAAGGCTTTGGTTTAATTGTGTTTTTGATTTAACTAGAATGGTAAATCCTAACATTTTCGAATGGAAATTCAGATATGTTTTGAATGCAAAGATATCGGATGGTAGCGGGGAAGCATGGGTTTCAACATTCAATGATCAAGCTGAGAAACTCATTGGGTGTTCAGCTGATGAGCTTGATAAGCTGAAATCACAGGAGGAAGAAGGAAATGAGTACCAAATGAAGCTAAAAGAAGCAAGTTGGGCACCTTATACCTTACGAGTAAGCGTTGCACAAAACGAGTACATGAACGAGAAAAGACAAAGGATTACTGTAAGAGCTGTTGCACCACTTAATTGTGCAGCCGAGACCAGTTTTCTGCTAGCCCAGATTTCGAAATTCAAAGCCTCCCAAGTCCCAGTCCCAGTCCCAGTCCCAGTAATGTATGTATAATAAGTAGTTTTGGGTGGAAATTCAGCTGTAGTGTTTATTTCTGGAGGAAGGATTTCATATTTTTGTCAATCTGATCAAAGTATCTAGTCAAACATGATTATTGTTTTTTTTTTTGTAATATATGCATTGCAAATTTTAGCAATTCTTTTTTGAAATTCAACATGATAATCCTAACTTTATGACTTTTTTTCTGATAAATAAATATTTTGTTTAATCTACAAATGATGCGAGTTTTTAATTTTTTTTAAGTGATATATAAAATATTTTCTTAAATTAAATTCATTTCTAATGGGTATAAAGGATAATGTGCTATATAACAAATTACTCTTATATTATAAGATAATGTGCTATTTTATGGGGACAGGGGATGGAATCACAAATGACATTACTATAGATTGTTATTTTTTTTATTGCGTTGTCATCTAGACATCTATTGTTATTTTTTGCTGTTATTTTTTGCCATTAGTGAAATATCTATCTAATTACTTTTTAAATTAAACTCTCTCAACCTAATCAACTAATTATTTGAATTTCAAAGCAATATACTTTTTCCGTTTTATTATACAAGCTACATTACACTTTTTATGCAATTTGGAAAACACTCTATAAAGGCAAAGGAGGTTAAGGTGAAAGGAAAGAACAAGGTAAATTTGAAGAGTTTGTGTAGGAATGATGATGATGATTTGGTGGCCTCCCTTCATGATGTTTCCAACAATTTTGGGAAGATATTTGAAAATATCAATGTTAATCTTGGGACTATGGCTAGTGCATGGTCTAAAGCGGAAGAAAGGGAGCAAAGGATGGATGAAAAGGTGAACAAGGTATTGGACGAGGTGATGAAGTTAGATGGCATTTCTCCATCCGAAGCTTTAGAGGTTGCTACTATTCTCATGCCGGAAGAACATAAGCTTCGTATCTTCTATCAAGCACCATTTAACATGAAAAAACAATATGCAATTGATCTTCTCAAGAAAAAGTAGCATTTGGTTGTTGCCATGTCTTTGTTTTTTTTGTTGAACATTTGCAACTTGAACAATACTTGAATAACAGTATTGGAAAATGCTATGTTTGATCTTATTTAGGCTTGAACTATGTTCAGCTTTATAAAAGAAATCTTTTTTTAATGTTTGTTTAGAGTTAATTTTTGTACAAAAATTGACAAAATGCCCTTTGGAGATTATTATAAAAAAATTAACTTATGTATCATACCAAACAATAAGTAAGGGAAACGTAAACAAGTGTTTCCCTTACATTATTATACCAAACATCATATAACCATAATCCTTACCTTTACCCTTACCCTTATTTATTAATTCCCTTTCCCTTACATTTTCTCTTTCCATACCAAACACCAATGCGTAGCTTTGATCATTTATATCTTAAGTTGTGCTTAGCTAAAATTATAAAAAAAATTTATAATGAAAATATTCGATTAGACGATTTAAACAAATCTCACTTGACTATATAGTTTCTTACACATTAGTTGCAATATAAATAATAAGCTTGAAAGATGAATGGTACCAATAATCCTTATATAGCAGTTATTCTAGAACGAAGAAAGTATCATTATAGTATATACTAATACTAATTGAGAAACCACTTTGACATGTCGTGCTCCTCGTGGATGTAGAATGATAGCTGAGGATTTTTAATTATTTTTATATTTTTAATAGAGAAAGTATCATCATAGTATCAAAATAGCTATAAGTTTTGTTTTTGAAAAAAAAATAAGATAAATTAAAATAAAATTTCGAAAAAAATGTTAAAAAAATATTCATAAAAAATTTATGATTTTTTTATTATTTAGAATTTTTTATGTAAATTTTTAAATATATTTTATATTTTTAAATTAATATTTAATTTGTTTTTTTTGTGAATTACCTATTATAACAGGTCATCGGGTTACCCAAGTTTACTTTAAGAAAATACTCCTCCAAGTTGGAAAATTACGAACAATTTAGATTATTCTAGGCAATTTTTCCTAAAATTTACTATTCAATAAAATAATATATCCTTTTAATTCATCAACACTCCGTTAAAAAAACATCAAGTGCGAATGAATCTTGTTTTCTAAGTAGTTTTTCTTGAGCCAAAAGACATTATGACCGCATTCTTCTTTAGAGGGATGAGTTAACGTATACCCTCCCTCTTTAGACGCTGATCATAATTCTTGTTGAAGGAAATGATAATATGAAAAAATTTGATCTTGTTCTCAAATTTGGGCATCACATTGGCCGCCATAGAACACAGTTAGTTTACACAGAAAAACTCCATTGATATTCGTACAATGCTAAGCAAGGGTATTCGACTTGCCTCACTTACTTCACCCAAACTTCCATGTCCGCGTTATTTCTCTCCGTTTTCTTCTTCTTCCCGTCTTAATTCTTCACCTTCTAACCCTAATTCTTCCGCTTCCGAAACCAACGACGATGTCCCTTCTGATGTTTCTACTCAAGGTAACTTTTTAAATAATTTCATGCCTTCTTTTCGGTTGTTTTACTTAATTGTACTGGTAATCTTTTCTTTGAATGATCTGCATGTTCTGATATGTGTTTGTTAGTTTGAATGATTGCTTCTTTTTTTTGCAATATTTTATTCGAGATATTTGTTGGGTCATTGAAGTTGAAGTGGTTATTTCATTGAACTCTGTTTTTGTTTGTATTTTCTGCTTGTTGAATGATTTTGATGCTTTGGTTGATTGATTTTTGAAGGATTGAAATTAGGGTTTTTAAGGCTAGAAATTGGGGAGGGAATAGAAAACTTTGTTTTGTTGTTTAGAGTTAGAGATTGTCAATGGACCAACTCAACTAAAAAAGATTAAGCTGATGGTTGTAGCTCATATTACTTCTATGTTATATACTCTATCATACCCCTCTCACGTGAGACCCTTTGGGCTAGAAATGCGGATACAAACACAAGTTTCCCTCATAATTCCGCATGAAATAGTGTGGATGAATGATATTTGAATCCATAATCTTCCGCCACGTTCCCTTTGATACCATGTCAAAGAATAAATTCGTAAAGTGCTGATGGTTGTTCCTCTGACTCTAATCATTCTTTTAGGTCAGTGATAGTCGAAAACTAACAATATTAGTTTTGGACTATACTACTCTTTCGATTGATGCTAAATTTATACCTTGATGCTCTACTATACCTTTCCTTTGTTTCTTTGGACAAGTTAAATCTTAATTATATGGCGAAAGATATTGGGGCAAGTTTATGACACAACACTACAAAAATATATACCAAAACCTTAATTTTGACATTTTGATTATGACTAGCTGATTCCGCTTAATTAGAATGTTGAATATGAAGGGATTTATTAGATAACTCGATTTGGATTCACCCACGTTAGATTGACTACATCCTAGTTATTTTTCTAGGGAATCAATGATGTAATTGATGATCGAAACAAATGTTTTAGTTAAGAAAACGGATGTTAACTAGTTTTGGATGGTGATGGTGCATAACTCCATGCTCCACTAATGGAGCTAACAAAGGAGGGAAGGGGTTGGGTTGTGGACTTTTGTTGGCATGAAACTATTAACGGTGAAATAAGCAGAGAAATGTTTCTTGCCCTGCGTTCTTTTCTAAATTCTCCCTTCCTTCCTGACTACGAGAGCAGGGACCCCTTAGAATTAAGATCACTCTGAGTTTATACAAAAGCCGAGACTGATATGTGAACTGTGGCGAAACGTGGAACCCCTGGTTGATCTCACATGAATCGTAACTTCTATTCACGACACATTTATGAGGTTAACGCAGCTTCACTCAACTCGCTATCCTCAACTTTAGACCTTAGTTTCTTCTCTAGCACTATAAATGTTGGCTTGTTTCGCAGGCAGTAGAACTAGATACAGAATTTCATGTTCCACTCTTTATATATAGTTAGACATAGGCATAATTCTCTTTTTATTTTTGGACTTACCATGTTTGGGAGAAAGAAAAGCCTTTTGGTTGTTGTGTGCTCACCCATCATATGGCATATTGCAGAGCTGAAGCGCAGAATAAGTCGTTACTTAGAAGGTGAAGACGATGCTATTCCTTCCATCTTTGAAGCTATATTGGCAAGGAAATTGAGTGGCAAACATGATAACTCTGATGATGAAATAATGGAGGAGTTTCGATTAAAAAAGCGGGAAAACAAGGATCAACATTTTCCTACCAATTTGGATGTTAGTGATGATAATATAGATTCAGATGAGGATGACACCGATTCAGATGAGGTTGACATTGATTCCGATGAGCATGACACATATTTAGATGAGAAGGACAACGATTCTGGTAACGAACTTACATTATGGTTGGAGGAAATACAACGAGAGCAAGGGAGGGAAGAATGATGAGTTTTTCTTCCAAGTTCGTCCATTATATGAAAGATTTGTTTCTCCCAAATAGAAATTCGTGACTGTATTTGCGTCACTTCTGATTCAGAGTTTTAGAGTTTTTTAGTTTACGGTGCAAACTCAAAGGAAGGGACAAAAGAAATACCATTTATGAAATGGGCTTTGGCAATCAAATGAGAAAAAGAGTTGCTCATGTCTACAAGTTTATGTAATTACAATATTTTTAATAACCAGAATTAGAATAGTTAATAGATATTGGTAATAACAAATTAACAATATTGGTAATAATAATATTTTTCATCATAATAAAATAGGTAATAGAAGATTATTTCCTTACCTGAATTAAAATGATTTGAAACCATTATCTTTTAAGATTTGTGCTTTCTCGTATGTTATCTCGTATTAATAAATGAAAAACATTATCTAGCTGTTTTTTTCTGAGATTTTACACAATTAATAGCATTAAATAAGGCAAGAGTCAATTGACAAATTTATGAGACAGTCAATTTACATAGCTGTAACATAAATTATTAATCTTTCCGTTTCTTAATGTTCTTCCCATGGCTGTAACATAAATAAGACAGTCAACTTATGAGACAGGCAAGAGTCAATTGACAAATTATTATTATTATTATTATTATTATTATTATTATTATTATTTTTTCAGATGTAAGTTCACCGGTGGCTTCAACTTCACCCAGCTTCTTTTGTTGCAGGAATTTTTTTGTTTTTCTTTGAGTTTAGAGACTCTTTGATCGCGCCTTTTTTTCGGCATGAATTACCGCCGTCCTTTCATCTTTAGACCCTACACATGGTTCTTCTATTGGTAGAAAATACCGAGTATGATGAATTGATAATGATGATGATTTTAAAATCTTCACAAATTAAGTCTAACATATTCTAATATTTGTTTTTCCGTTCTAACAAGTTCCAGTTTGGGTTTGATACGGTGCACACCCCTACTAGTCCATTGAGTAGGAGAGAAAATTGTACTCTATATTCAAGGTGTTTAGTGATTGACAAGTATGGTCTGATAGATTACTATTAGTCTATTATTATATTTCTATAATATTTGCTACAATTTATTTTTTTCCGCAATATAATATACTATTTTATTCATGTATATGTCGAATTATACACATTTAAAAATTATAAAAAATTTATATTATGAAAGTATGCGATTAGACGATTCAAACAAGATTCTACTTGACTATATTATTACTTTTACATATTAACCGTAATATATAAAATAAGCTTAAACGATAAATAATACCAACAATAAAATTCAGTAAGTATTTCGGAGCGGAGGAAATTGAACTCAGTCTCGAAACTCGATTCACGACTCTGAGCCTGCGCTTATTTTTAGTAGATTTGACGGCAATCATTTTCAATACATCATCTTTTTAGTTCTTTTGAACCCCATTGATTTATAGGAGTACCGAGTACTCATCTTTCATCTTTCCTTCCTCACGTCCTCTCCAAATTACTCCCTACCATCAGAGCACCCATCTTCTCAAAGCTCAACAATGGCGGATCAAAAGTGTCACTTCTGTAAGATAATCGAACCTTATAACTACTGGACTAAATTGCCTGCAACTGAACATCGATTTCTTGAGTTTATGGGCTCTAATTTTCAAATCCAACAGGTAAAACTAAAAACCCATCTTCTTCTTCTTCGTTTTTCTTCAAAATAATGATTTAAACCTACATTTCAAGTTCTGGGTACTGATTTTTGGTGCAGAAAATACCTCAGAAATTTGCGGATTCAAAAATGGTGTCAGAATGGTGCAGTTTAAGAGGGTCAAGCAACAACACATGGAAAGTAAGAGTAAGAGAAGGCAAAATCAAAGGGGAGAAATATTTCTGTGAAGGGTGGGGTAAGTTTGTGAAAGATAATGGAGTTGAGAAATCCGACATTTTAGTGTTTCTGGATTTTCCAGATTTAAAGTCCATTTTTTCGATGCTACTGGATGTGAAAGAGAAGCAACCCATTTTTCTACAAATTGTGCAACTATGTTCTGCAATAGTTCTTTGCATTCCAACTACAAGGATAATAAATATCCTCCTCTAAAACACAAAACAGAAAAAGTAGAAGATGAAGATTATGATTATGATTATTTCTTTAGAAGGACTACTCCTGGGACTGGGAGCAAGAAGGCAAAGCTTCAACACCATGCTAAGTCACCCCCATCGTCACCCTCAGCCTCAGGTAATTAAAACCACAATTTAAGATGAAGATTAAGTAGTAACATTATATTGGTTGAATAGATAACTAGTGTGGGCACTGCCATTCTTGTCATTTTATGCATGAGCGCTAGGCAAATTAAAAATAGCCGGTCTCCTGCCATATCGTCTTTTTGAGAGACGTGACCCAATCTATTAAAACTTATTTTCCTACATTTACTCTATATTCTCTTAAATGACCGTCTCTTCCAAAAATTTGTGAATTAAAAAATAGACCTTCCTATGAATGGTGGATTTTGAACTTAAACAAATGTTTGAAAAAAGGGAAAATTGTTAGAAAATACCTAAATAAAGCTTACTTTTTGTCAAAAACTACCTAAAAAATTATTTTTGTTGTCAAAGACTACTTGTTAACGGAATCCATCCAAAATTCGGTTAGAATTTCATGATTTAACAAAAAATAATCAAAAATAGGAAAAGCTTTAATGAATTAAACTCAATTTCCGCCGACTTTCAAGTTTGAACATAATCATTTTAATGGAGAAGAAAAAGGAACAAGATAAAGGACATTTTTCGAATTTAGGGTTTCATTTGTGTGAATGCAGGAAGGTGGGAAAGAAATGGAATTAAAATCCACTCATGTAATTTCCAATCCCCTTAATAGGTACTCTTTGGAAAAAAAAAGTTTTTTTTAGGTAACTTTTGGCAAAAAAGTTATTCTACTTTTTTAGGTATTTTTTAACAATTTGTCCTTGGAAAAATAACAGAGACGGACCTGATATATTGTAATGATATTATCATTATAAATGTAGATGCATTATATACTTAATTGATAAAAATAATTAATCCTAAATTGCAAAATTTAAAGTGTCTTTCATTAACGATAATTTTCAAGACTCTAGGCAAATGCTTACCTTGCCTGTAATTAGAAACGACAATTAGCGTAAGCTAGTGTTTTAGTTGAAGTTTCTCATTTGTTCTATAAGTAATAAGTGAATATAGCTAAGCTAACACAGTGGTAAAATTTTGATACAAATGTTAAGGACAACATGAGCCAAAGAAAAAGATATTTGGATCTGAACAAAGAACAACAACTGGAGGAGCAGAAAAGGGTAATGCTTGGAGACTGGCTAAATATCAGAGCTTTCAGAGTGTGAAAGAGGGTCTTCCCAATTTTCATATAATCCTTAAACCCAGCCATGTTCAAAATAAATTTTGTTTGGTTTGTAATCTTTTTTTTCCCTCACTTTTCCTATTTATTTTTTCTTGATGCACCTTTGTTAAATTAATTTCATCCCCAAAATCATGGGTACTATTAATCAACTAAACCATCACCATAAGCTGATAGTTGAGGCCACATATATTATACTTCATCCGTTCCGAAATACTTGCTACATTTAAGTTACGGATACTATTCATCGTTTAAGCTTATTTTATATATTGCGGTAAATGTGTAAGTGAAAACATAGTCAAGCGGGATCTTGTTTGAATTATCTAATCGTATACTTTTATAATATTAAATTTTTATAATTTTTAAATGTGTAAAATTCATCATATAAATAAATAACACATTGGATTGCGTAAAAACTCAAATGTAGCAAGCATAATGGAACGGAGAAAGTATACTCGAACGGCCCGTTTGTTAGGTGGTAATAAATGGTGGAAATGGAGATGAAAAATTAGTGTAATTCTCGTTGAAAAATCTCTTAACTATCTTAATGGACATATTTGTCCAACTTTATTTATCTCATTTTCTTTATAAAATTCATTCCAACGCATTACTATTGAGAGAGGTTGTAATGAAAATTTGTAAACAAAAAACTTTTTTGTGATCAAATTTTCATTAGTACGGGAATGATATAAAGCTATTGATTAAATTCTAAACTATAAAGCATTTTCAATATCAACATTTAGTACCACTAACCAAACGAGCCGTAAAATTCATACTTTTCACAAGTTTGGGTTAGACTTCCAACTTCCAAGAAACAATTTGAATTTACTTATTAAAGTTTGCCCATCAGCTTCATCTTTGTTGTGGTTGTGCATTTGCAGACAATCCCAAAAGAGTTTGCTGCAAAGAATTTGCTGAAAGAATACCATAAGGTGAAATTACAGGTGGCTAGGGCTGAAGGACCAAGTTGCATTGTAGGATGCAGATACAATATCAGATCAAGCACATCCCAAAAGACGGTCTTTCAGGCAAACTGGAAGGCATTTGTGTTGGACAATATGTTAAAGGTGCATGATAATTTATTGTTCGAGTTGATTCAATCAAGTGAATCGAATGGTGTTAGTGCCATCTTTCGAGTCCATATCTATCGCGCGGGTGATGAAAATTTGGCTTTGTCCCCATAACACATGATCATTAGTCCTGTTAGTTCTAGACTCCTTGTAATAGTTTGGTTCACCTTTTGCCTTTTGAAACCTGATTTATGATCAGTTCTTAACTCTTGATGTGTTATATTTTGCAAGATTTAGGTGTTTTGAACTCTGATTTATCCTCCGTTCATAACATTTGTTACTGAGTGTAACATGTTGTGTAGGATAATGTCACTATCAATAGCAAGTATTGGGGAACAGAGGAAGTATATCATCAGTTTTTGACTTTTGTGTTGGTGTGTATATATGGGAAAGTAATTATACTGTCATTTATGAAATATTTTCTTTGTTGTGTGTAATTTATTAAGCTTCATACTTAGCATCGTTAGTTGCTCATTCTTTATTGTGGTCTGTGGATCATCTTTGCAACCAACGATAATCAGTGTCGGGCCCACTAGGGCCGTCTTATAAATTTTGGGTCCATGTGCCAATTTTATCCCTAAAACCCTAGGAATTTAAGAAAAGAATAATAAAATATTAATATATGATAAAATTTCTTCATTTATTATATATATATATATATATATATATATTTGCGTTTTTATTACTTGGTTGGTCTCGTGTAAATAGTATAAATATGTTCGCGGTAATTGAAATAATAATCAAATAAGTATAACAATAGATTTTTGGGCCCCTCTAGTAACGGGGTCTAGAAGTGTAATTCGCTTTGCACATGTTAATGAACGACCATAGAGCCCACCATATGAAATTTTTACACATTCTCAAGAGACTTCATAATATAACAAATTCTTACTTGAGACCGTTACGTCTAAAGTTTTGAAGCTGACTTAATTTATAAATTAAAAAAAAACTAATTAGTAATTTTGTAAGTTAACATGAAGATATAAGTTGGACTCTTAAGAGACGTTTATACTATCGACGATCTCTCAAGAGAAGTTACTCTTTACTGAGTTTTGTGCATCAATTCGTAATTTTCTCTTTACTAAGTTACACTCTTTATTAGTGTTAACTTTCCAATTGACTAACTCAGAGATTCATATTCTCTAACTGTAGTCTTTAGGATCGGTACACACTATTTAAATGTACTCATATACTCTCTCTGTCTCTTTTAATTTCCATTAAAAAGAAAGAGGACATTTTTTTAAGATTGTGGTAATAAATAAAGAGAGAGAATAAATTGTGTTGATGGAATTAAAAAGTAAAAATATATGAATATGATTAAAAAAAGTGATAGGTTATCAACAAAAATAGAAATAATGTAAATTAAGTGGGACGAACTTAAATAGCAAATGCTACAAATTAAATAGAAAATTGCAGATTATTTGTGGACAAAATAAAAAATATTCAAAGCTCAGAAGCGCTCTATATTTCCTCCGAAATGATCAGAGATATGGCGGACCCAACTGCCACAATAGCAAGAAATCATCATTGCTTTGAACAATATTTGCACCAGCCGGGAATCGAACCCGGGTCTGTACCGTGGCAGGGTACTATTCTACCACTAGACCACTGGTGCTTTTTGTTTTTCTTTTTGAAGATGTTTTATTTATTTGTGCGCTGTATTTCTAAACTGTCGAGATGTTTATGCAATTAACACATTGTCAATATTTCTTTTTATTTTCATCCCTTGTCATATAAAGATTGTCACATTTAACTTTAAATGAGTTTTTAAAATCGGTTGTAACTCGAGGTGTTCATTTGGGATGGTTTTTAATTAGATATTCTGAGGTGGATTAAAATTGACATTTATGTTCACATTGACGTTTACATTATGGTAAACTACCTTTGATGTGGGGTTAAAGTCAATTTCGATTGTAGAAGGCTAGATAAATGTCAGGTAAGTCTATTTAGACACCTCCAATTGTGACAATCTACATGAGACAAAAGAAGTATTACACCTTGTTATCAGTATCACGTTATTGGGTGCATTGTTTAATTACCTTAGATATGTTTAGTTATATAATTTAAAGTTATACAAAAATTAATCTTACAAATTATATATTGAAATGCATCAAATAAAATTTCAATTGATTATGTTATTTTTATTACAAGAAAAATAAGATGTGACATAATATTACTGTGACAATAATACTACTCTATTTTTTTATGATAAATTTGGATTAATATGTAACTATAACTATAAATAAGATGATTTGATTTATTCTCTCAAATTTTATTTTGAACTTTAAAATTTAATTATTAGTCAACTCATTTGTATTAATATCATCACATCTTTTAGGCAAATATAAATTTTTGTCTCAATCAAAGCATGCGTTACTTTTTTCAACTTGGATCCTAAACTTGATTCTTGTTATTTCTTTATTTTCCGCAACTTACCATATACTTTAAAAAAGATAATGTCCTATTTTAAGGTTTGACCTATTTGAAAAACATTGTTAGTTAAGCCTTAAAAACGGTATATTAGTTCTTTATCATAAGAGATGTTAATACAAACAATAGGTCGACATCCTATTAAATTACACAAATTCTTCTGAGAGACGGTATCTTTGAGAGACCAACTCTAATTGGGAGACTTGCTGATCAAACTCTAATGGACTGGGCCTGTGAGGCGTCTCTAAAAAAGAAGGTCTTTCAGGAGACTTGCTGATGAAAATATGATCAATTTCAAAAAATAAAACGCCCACCGTGGGGCTCGAACCCACGACCACAAGGTTAAGAGCCTTGCGCTCTACCAACTGAGCTAGACGGGCAATTTGTGTAATTAAAAACTTGATTATTTTTAATTATTTAATATATTTTCTATATCTCTTTGGTTTCTTTTACAAAAGAAAACCGAGAAGTTTTTTTTTAGGTGAAGTCCGTGAAGAAAAAGAAAACTGAGAAGGTTATGAGTATGACATGAGAAGTTCTACTCAGGTTTTTTATACAAACAGATTTATATATATATTTTGAAAGTATAAATTTATATATACTTCTTCCATTTCATATTAGTTGCACTATTTGCTTTTTTACACTCCCCAATATACGAATTCAACCTTTAATATCTCTAATCATCAAAATCGAAAAATTATAAAAACTCAAAATTAATAAATTTTGAATCGAGACGTTTCAAACAAAATCTCATATGACTATGTGTATGTGCCAGCATATTAATACAATTTTAATTTTAATTTTATGCTCTGCTTTATTCATTCATAACTTCATATTATTTTTAAGTCTTTTTACTTCAAACTAATTAAACACCTCAATTTCATTATCAAGTCTATTTTATTTAGAATTTTTCTAACATCTCAATATGCAACCTAGTATTAATATACTCTACATGATGTATTGACGTTTTATAGGAGTACAACATAACTTAAGACCTATCTTGAGCCAAGAAAAACAACCGTCTGAGAGAAGTAAAAGTTAAATGAAAATGAATCCCATCTTAAATGAGAAAAGTGATATTTGCTGTGAAACAAAACCTGATACTTTAAGCACTTAGATAAAGGAAAATAATGAATATCAAAAGTTTTACACCGTTATCTGATCAAACAAAAGCTGATCAAATATCTCTGATCCCACTATTATTTACAAAGTTGTGATACTTTTTCTGTAATCTACAACAAGATTGAAGATCACACTAAAATTTGTGCTAATGTTACTACATTGTACAACCATAGCTAAAACAAATTGCTCCCTAAACCCTCTAAGTTTGCGGTTGAAAATAACGTGTTATGAAAATTATTTTCAGTAGCAAACTCAAAAGGCCAAAAAGAATATTAGTATATGTAAAATCATCAGAAGATGATACTATATTGGTAGGATGCATGATCATCAGAAGATGATCTCCAAGAGCCATTAGGCCAATCTCCTCTTTTCAATTCCTTCCCTTTACTCAACTCAAATTGTATACAATCTCATTCCTACCCTCTTCTGGATGAGTTTGTCAATTTTTCTATTTTAGTTTGTTTCTTCTACTTTAGCGTTTCGTCCTTACTATTTCTTAGATTCTTATTCACACTTTTCCTTCCATCTTCGTCATACTTATGCAATTCTAGTTTGTTGCATCATCAAGAAGACGGGGGAGGATGTGTCTATATCAGAGTCACATGATTCACTAATCTCCTGGCGAATCGTGAATCAAAATAAGCAAAATATGGTCGGTTTTAGGCCATTTTAGGGTGATTATGAGGAAATTTAAAAGGCGAATTAACTGACAAATTATATTACACTAGTCTCTATGAATCATCTCATGGACATCAAAGTACGCACTTTCTTCTCTCTTTCAGCCTTCTTGGCAGCAGGTGTCCTAGCAAGTTTCTTCTGATCTTCCAACCAAATTTCCCTTACCTTTTCTATTGAATTGAGAAGCCTTTTCTGAGGAGTCAGCAAATTGGGTGGCTTATCCTTATTATCACTAATTCGCGGTGTTTTCCATAGATAAGTGGCAGTGAAAGGTTCAGACTTCACAGAAACAGGTAGAGGAGTTGAAGAACCAACCTTTTGCTCAAGTTCAGAAGTCGATGCTACCACTGGTTCTGCGTTGATGTTCTCTTGAGGTGGTGGAGCTTCTTCTGTGGTCTGATTTAGTTCAGCTCTCCTCCTTTCAATGGCCTGTACATCAGAACAAAATAGGTTGTTAGTTTAAGCTACTTCCTTGTATTCAAAACTTATTCTACGCCGGAAAATTACCCATCCTACATCGAAGAATTAAAGAAAAGTTAACTATCATATATATTTGATGGGCTATTTCTCCTAATATCAATTGGCTTTATGATGGAACCTCATCAAATTTATATACAACCAACTCTTTTCTTATATGGGTCTTATAGTGTACAAGCTTGAGTGTTACATACGAAACAAGTGGGGTAGAGGATTGTGTTATGAGATTAAAAGAGATTATGAATTTGTGACTAAAAAAGAAAATGGTGCAAAGTAAATGAGACAACTCAAATAGAAATTTAATGTAAATTATATAGTATATAATAGAGGGAACATGACATAATAGACAAAATTTCATCTTGGACCGTATCTAATTTGTCTTCACTCTTCAGCACAGAGCAGCTGTATACCAAACTAGTTTATCTAAATAGAATAAATGAATCATTTTCTCCCCCTCACTATCAAAGAGAAATTTTCAATATTTTTATGTTTTGTGAGTCAATATTTGCCACCAACTGAATGTACTCTGAGTCTTGACAAATTTGGTATCAGTTATGAATTACTCCAAAATGATACTGCTCAAACGAGCGAATCTCGAGTAGAAAACTTTTGATTGTAGAGACACGTGATTTAATCTAATGTTGCTCGAACGAGCAGCATGCCCTAATTGTTCTATGTTTTCACACCTCTATTTTTAATGCTTTTGATGCTTTTGTAATTTATGCCTCCACTGTATAAGGGGCATATGCTAAGCCTTAGGTATCACATTCAAACCCTTAAACAAAACACATTAATCCTTAGAATTCTCTCTCTCTAAGAGTAATTTTTTAAGGGTTCATACTTGATAGTTTGAAGTTCAAATTCTCTGACTATAATCAATCATTGGGTAAACCTCTAAATCTCGATGTGGTATATTGTATTGTTTTACTTGTTTAAAATTGTTTAAAATTATTATAAATTTTTTTTTTAATTTTCACAAGATATTTAAATTTGTCAATTTTTACTCTGCTTTTGGTTTAGAACTTACTCGTGTTAGGACAACCTAAGTCACATCATATCAGATGAGGATGACTTTCCCAAGCTAAATCATATTATTATCACCATTTCCTATATTTAAAACCAACAACCAAACATGTAAAAGTTTGAACAATCATACTTTATTAGGCCATTAAACAAATCAATCACACCAAACATCAAAACATCTCAAACCATCATCAATTAAAAAGAAAACAAATCACAAAAGGAATATAAAAATCAGGGGCAAAAATCATAATTACCCTCACAATAGCAGTAACGTCCCTTAGAGGAGCTCTTGGATACCAATAAGGCAATGCACCTCTTCCCCTACCTCGTCCACCACCATTCCTAGGAGCTCTGTTTTCCTGACCAGTCACCCATGGCCTCTGATGAATCCATCCTCGCTGTCGTCCTCCTCGAACTCCAACTGTTCTGCGGTGCCCATGTCCAGATAACCCGGCCCAACGAAGTCCAGGAATATCCACAATGAGATCAACTCTTCGTGCAGCTCCTTTGTAAAGACTAGATATATCCACGGGTCTTGGTAACCTATCTCTCGATGGTATTGGCATTTTAAGCCCCTACGATATTTACACTTCCAATCAACTGTTTTTTATGAAATATAAAGACCAAAATCATGTTTTATTATAATCGTAAGATAATTTATACACGCATAGTTCTACTATTTTTGCATCAGAAAATCATGTTTTTACAAAATTTAAAGAAAATCCAGAAGAAACAACCATAATTATAGCATTAAATAATTATTATAAGTCAGATGATTACATTTGATTAGAATATCATCAATTGGTAAAATCAAAAGAGGAGAATCATGGATTAACCGGTGGTTGAGTCCTTCAAGGTTTGATTCTCACCACTTCAGACTGATTCTCCAGCCTAACCCGAATCCAAATTTTTTTTAAAAATAATTAATAAAAATAAAATTAAAAGAGTACAAAATCCATATATACCAAATGACGTTTCAAGAAAAATAGAAAAACCAGAAAAAAAAAAAAAAAGCCATAAATTCAACTAAACTCATGGAAATAAACTAAAATAACAACAAAAAATAAGTTAAAATGAAATTCTGAAGAACAGAGACATACCTAGATGAATTTCTCTGGAAAAAATATACTTCTATATTATGATTATCGGAATTATGAGTAAGAAAGAAAAAGAAAAAGAAAAAGGAGGACTGGTAGAGAGAGAAAGTGGCGAATTTCGAATTAAGAAATCCAGCAGGTTTATGGGTTGAGATTTCATAATTTTAAATTTTTATTGAATTTCAAAAATTTTAACATTTGTTAGAGCGGGATACTAGTAATTTGAATTGATAATAACAGTAGGGTTGGCAAAAATTAACCCGATCTGCTAATTCGATTTGAACCTAACCCAAAATAAATGGATTTGGGTTGAGACTTTTGACCCAATTAATTAAATGAGTCAACCCAACCTGATCTGTTTATTAAATGGGTTAGGTTCAGGTCAAAATATTAAACCTGAAAAAAACCTGTATAACTCATTTAATTAAATGTGTTAATTTCGAGTTAAATCAATAAGTATAAGTTAAACTTAGGAGTCGTTTGGTTGACGTAGGAATTAAATTCCTATGGGAAGTTGTAATTCATTGGAATTTACTTCCTTTGTCAATTTCCTAGGAATTACGTAATATTGTTTGTTTGACAATAGGTATTTTCATTTCTTGGAAGTAATTCATGGGAATTGTTAATGACCAAGGGGGGTACATGGTAATCTAATTCCTATGTCTCATGGGAATTAACTTCCCTTGGATTTTATAATTCCTAGGAATTTTAGATTTTTTGGCAACCAAACAAATTAGCATAATACTATTTCCTAGGAACTTAAAATTCCAATGGTAATAGTGGGTAACCAAACAAGCCCTTAGTTCATTTAATAATTTCTTATTTTTCATTGGGAACCAAAAAAACATAAAGTTAAAATTAAAGCCTAAAAAATTAGATTTAATTAATGTTAAAAACCCTCAAATGAAAACAAAAAAATTTTAAATGGGTTAAGTGGGCTAAAATCAGGTCAACCTGATCTGTTTCAGGTCGGGTCAAGGTTGTGATTTTCGAACCAATTAACTAAATCGGTTGGGTTTGGGTCAAGGGTTTTCTGACCTGTTTATATATGACCCGAACCCGAACCCGACCCAACCTAATCTGTTTGACAAGCCTAGATAATAGTACGTCTTACATTAATTGATCGATATGCTAATTCGATTTGAATTTAGAATTGAGATTTTTTTACCTAATTAGTTAAATGGGTCGAATTGACCTAATTTGTTTATTAACCAAGTTAGATTAAGAAAAGTTTAACTTGAAAAAGATGCGTAAAATCCAATTAATTAAACGAGTTTGTTTCGAGTTAAATTAATAAGTATAACATGAATTTAATTAATTTAATATTTGGCGTACAAAATAAACAAGTTATAAACGAAAAAGGCTCTAAACATGTTAAGTGGACAATATTATGTTGACCTGAAAGGTTGTGGCTCGCTTTTCGAAACAAACTCAAGATTAAAGACCGCCATTCAAGCTGGGTGTAACCCCAAATGAATCATGCCCCATCCTGTGGTGATGAAAATGAATCCATTGATCATCTATTCTTTGCGTGTAGGTTTAGTAAGACATGCCTAGACGAGGTTCTGTCATGGCTTGGGTCCAACGTACGAATATTCTCACTGAACAGATTAGCTGCAAAAAAATGGAGAATGTCCTCAACAAAGAAAAAAGTCTTTTGCACCGCCCTGAGCTGCTTGGTATACCAGATTTGGCAAATCCGAAGTGAAGCAATATGGAAAGAAAAGGGCAAGTCCACGGATGTAGTCTTGAAGAATATCAAGTATGACGTGAAGGCCCGTTCTACTATTATCTGTATCAAAGATGACGATAGGGATACTAGCTGGATGTATAGGACCTTATATGATGTATAGTTTAGGTTTTGTATTCTCCTTTTGGTTCCTTTTATTTTTTGAGACCTTCGATCTAGTTTCTATACACATGAAGAATACGGCCTGGCAAACCCTTTTGAGAAGGTGTGCCTATCTAGCAATCTGATGTAGGTATTAGAAGGCAAAGTGTTGATCTGGGCTTGACTCTTGTACATGTTTTTTATGATTCCTTAATAGAATTATTCTCATTTTCCAAAAAAAAAAGTTGTGATTTTCGACCTAATTAATTAGATAAATTAGTTTTAGGTCAATAAATTTTGAGTTATATGAACTTCAGTTGGATTTAATTTGAACAAATTCTATACCTGAAGTATATAATAAAATGACTACTTTCTTCTTTTCATAATACTTGCTACTGATAGTGGTATTTTCACATACAACATGTCACACTTAGTAGCAAGTATTATGAAACGGATGAATTATTTTATTCTCCGACATTTAGAGTATAATTAAAAAGTTACAGAAGTATTTTGTAAGTAGACAAGATCCGAAAGAATTTTGGTTCATATTCCTATTTTATGGGTCTGATCATTCACATTTGACCCACTTTCTATTTTTCCTGTCAGACAAATGGCATTAATTTGTAACTTTAGTCAACCTTTTTTATTTTTTAAATATATAAATATAAATAAATAGATATAACTAATTTATTAATTATAAATAGATATGTATGAATCATGAATATTCTAAATGTTTCTAACAGTATAGTCATATATCAAGGTCGATTAGGTTATGAGTATCACTATCACTATCACTAATCACTATCACATTAAAATATAGAATATACTCTAAAAGTCTCTATGTTTAGATCGCAAAAATATGATATTCCATCATTGCATGCATTAAAAAACAATAAAGATAATTAAATAGTATGGATAAAATTAAGGATAAATTGTTTGGAATAATTCTATTTATCGTCTATTTGCTATGAATAATCTCTATTATTGATTATTTTTAAATAATTCAATATTTGTATATTATTTGCTGACATCACCCCTTTTCATATTTTAATCGGCTATGTAGGTGCTTACCAACCGTTACACTCGATCACCTTTTTTCCTTTAGGTAGTGTTTGGCAACATAGAATTCATTTGAAAACAGGGAATTTAAATTTAGTTATCAAATTCAAGAATTGTAAATGATACCTAAACACTTAAAATTTGCAAATTTTAATGTTTGACCAGTTTTACATTACTATTGAACTTCTATGTATAATTGGAAATGAATTCCAAGTTGCCAAACATACCATGTTTTTTCATTGTTCTAAATTTACTCCTCTTGGGTGGTAGGTGCCTATAATAGCCGGTAAAAATGTGAACATGAGTGTTGTAAGCAAATAATATACAAAGGTTGGATTATTTAGAAACAATCAATAGTAAGGATTATTCACAATAAATGGACAATATGTGGGATTATTTTAAACAACTTTGCCTAAAATTAAAAGTAAGAAAAAATCAAAAAAATTACTATGTAGATAAATTTTTTTGAAAAGTAATAAGACTATTTACTAAAATAAAAATATAGCAAAATTACGTAAAGAGATGGACTAAATTAAAATGTTGCAATCTCTTAAAACTTAAAAGTAAGAGAATGTCACGTTTGATTAGATTTTTTTTTATAAAAAAGGTTCTTTTTATTCATTATAACTCCTAATATGTTTTCAAGTTGATATTAAATGGATTGTAGATCTAACTTTATTTAACTTTAATTATAGAGCTAAAAGTATCATAGTTTTGAATTGTTTGAGTTACATTTAGCTTTAAAAATATCAGTATTTAGAAATTTACTTTTAATTTGTATTTACTTGTAATTTATAAATGTAAATATAGTCAGGTGAGATTTAATTTAATCATTATATACATGTAAAGATTATTATAATTAATTATATATAATTAATTATGTTTAAAGATGTTAATGATAAATTTATTACATTGATGCATATGCCCAAACAAACGGACAAATTGATAGAATTTGAGGGAGTATATTACGACACACAATTTCTTAAATTATTTATTAGTTATTTTTACGATATATTTATGTGATATCTCGTTAAATTTATTTAATACTCAAATTTAAATATAAAATTTTTATAATATTTTATGATGGATATTTAAAGATATTATGACTCAAAATTTACTTTAAAAACATAAAACATTAAAATGGATATAAAAAAAATATTAAGAGCATCTCGTTTGAAACCGACACCAAGTCCCTTATTAATTGCTGGAATTTTTGTGTGCGCACGCTATGCATTGCAACTCATTATAAATTATTATTTGACCCATGTCCAACAATAAGTGAATTTGAGATACAACTGTTCAATATTAACCCGATTAATTGAAATCAAGTCTGACTCAACTCAATTCGAGTAACATAAATTAAAAATCAAATTTAATTGTCAAAATGTTTACATTTTACATGCGCACAAGAATCATAATTAACCTTATCCGAGATATTATACCTGAAACCTGCGCAAACACTTGAATTAGCACCTCCAATTCAAGTAGTAGTGTTAGAACATTGTAAGAACAGTTAGTCTCCTGAGAGACCGTCTTTCTAAAAAACATCTTTCAGGCCCAACCCATTAAAGCTTAATATCTACCTTTACTCTACATTTTTCTTTATGGGCCAGTTCAATCTCATAAGGACCGTCTCTCACAAGAATTTGTGTTATAAGAAATGACCAAATGAAAGAGTAAAAAGGTTCATGTCTTTCAAATGTACTATAGTGTTCAATGTTCTAAATCTCAAAGTACAGGAACAAAGTATAGTGGAGGATGAACTTTTTTCAACATGGCTCCCCTGGAAAGGAAAATAACAACATGATAATATACAACTAAATGAACACTCAATATCCATTTAGAATGGTGTTGGAATGTAAATAGGAATGGTGGATCTGTCTCGAAATGAGGGACTCTTTGGTTGCACTCTTCTTTATGGGTATGAGTTGTCGTCTTCTTTTCCTCCCTAGACTTTAATCATAGGACTATGTCCGGGATGTACTGGGTAAGATGATAATAATGACTCGTAGCGTTTTTGTTGTTGTGAAGAAGTTCAGGCAACAAATCATATTTAATCACCATTCCGAGAGAGAGGAGATGTCCATTCTTGAAAGCTATGAAGGCTTCCTGTGAAATCTGTAAAGAGGCCATCCACCTTCATTTTGTTTATCCAAAACTCAAATTCTTGATATGGATCTTGATAAAACTCGAAGTGAAGGTATTGATTCTCGTTTCGAAAGGTATAAGGGTGAACCTGGATCAAACAACGATAAGCTTTTGAGCGAAAACTCAGATGGCAAGGACTGTGTCGTGTGAACGACTGTGAAGGTTTATGCATTTGTAGGAAATGAATATACACTAACAAGTCTGTCTCATTACCCAAACGGCGTATTTCGCTTCCATAAGAGGGTTTTGGGGGGTCAGATATATGCAACTTTACCTTTGTGTTATTAATAACAAAGAGGTTGTTTCTGATTGATTCTTGGTAGCAAATAGCCAAATATCCATTGCACTTGATGAAATGAGCCGATTGAACTATAACACTTCCCTTTATATGAGCTCAAGTTAACATTGTTCAAACATCTAGAAGCTTGAGTTCAAAAACAAGGAATGCATGTCCTTGTCACACAGATAGACGGGAAATATCCATTGCACTGTTAATGATAACAAAGAGGTTGTTTTTTATGATGAAATACATAAGCATCGGTCAAAATCTCATATTTCCAGATTAGTCCCATGATTTGGATCAGATCAATGAGCCTATATTCGATAACATTGGGAACAAGAATGTATACGTTCATGCCAAAAGCCACAAGAAATCGGTGTTCAGATAATGATTAAAAGAAGGGTTACACTTACACACCTGAAGATTATGAGCATGTGCCCTGACAACCAGATCTGATGGGGATTGCATATGATTGTTTACTGTTGGAACGACAACATCCTTCCATGGCCCGATACCAACGACATAATTTTTGATGTAATCAAAATAGGTATCGGAAGTGACATCCCAAAGAGTCTACATATCAAAAAAAGAACATTATACAGGATACATCAATGCACATACAAGCAAGTTATACTCTCTCGAGAGTAGAGGTAATCATTTGGGTCATTGGGTGAATTTCGGGTCAGGTGTTTCGGGTCGGTTCAAAATCGAGTCTTGTGTTCAAATTGATTTTTATAATATTTTGAATTCATTTTGAAGTCGGGTTCGGTTTCAAGGTCGGGTACATATTGGGTCTGTTTTGAATATCTCTACTCGAGACAATTCAAGGAAAAATGGGGTAGAAACCTGATTAGTATCTTCAGTTAGCCAAGCTGTGTCACCAATCAACAGAATTTTGGGAAGATCAGTCTTATTTGATAAGTAGACGAGCGATGATGGAGCAAATGATTGAACAAAACAAGGTTGTTTTAGCCAATCTTTTGATAAATACGAACCCCTGTAACCATGCTTGTTGAGGGTATCGATAAAAACATCCTCGAACTTCTTTCCATTAGGCCATTTCACCTGCGGAAATCATATCCGTAAGATGAGGAAGAGATATCCCGTTTGGGGAAGTTTTGGGGGTTTGAAAGTAAGCAATTTTAACCTTGTAATAACAAAAGAGTTTCCGATTAACGCTTGATTGCAAGAAGCATCAACAGTTTCACATAAATAAGAAGCATAGTGAGTTATTTTACTTAAGTCTATCATAATCCGAAACTAAAGAACTATAAATCTTGGGCTCTACCGAAAAATGGACAAAAAAATAGTTCTCATTTTTTCATAACTATTTTCAACACATTATCAAGTGGAAATTACAATGAGGATTAAAGGAGCATGGAATGAGGGCAAGGTATACACCAAATAGAAAATAGAATTACAAAAAATTAATAGAAATATTTTAAATCTTCCTAACTATTCCAGCCTTTGCCCATAACTCCACAGCACTAAAATACTTTCCCCCAACAAACCACTAAACAAAGAAGTGAAAGAACTAAGACAAAGATCCAACCACACAGCACATAGTTCCATAAACGCATTTTGTCGTGATAAATCTAGGCTGGTACACAAGACCTATACAACAGGAGAGTTGACTGCACAGAAACTTGATAAGCGATAAGGTTCCATCCTAAAACCAATTGGTATTAGACAGAGTAGCCCATCAAGTATATATGTTAGTTAACCTCTTTCTAATTCTTCGGTGTGGGATCACAAGTGGGTTATTTCCATCATGTCGCGATAATAATTCTCCTTATACTTCCAAAAGGACCAAAACAAACAAACCAATATGCAGCCATTCTTAACATCTAGCGAAAAACCTCAGGGCTCCTCACAAAGAAAACACTCCCCTCCAAAGGTAACTTGTCCGCACACATACAAGGAAAACGTGTACAAGAATTGGCTATAGGCGTAGAGATTCCTCGTATAGTCGTATCAATAAGTCTTGGATGGTGAGATAAGGAGTTTAAACAAGAAAAAACTTACATGCTTATTGATAAATATGGGATCTTTTATCTCCGGATATATCCCGACAACTCGAGGAGCATCAAGTGCAATGGCAATGTACTCTTCAAACGTAATAATTGGAAATTTTCCTGCGTAGAAGAGAATATATAGATATGTGAACCATAAAGGTAAACAAAAAGAAACAAAGAAAGTACTGGCATTCGGATCAGAAAACCCCGTACACACCATTATACTGTTGATCTCTAAACGAGAATCTTTGCTTAGCTCTCAAAGTTTGAAGTTCCTTCCAAGTAAAATCAACTGCACGAGATAAATATATGTTGAATACATGAGCCAAAATTAATTTAGAAGAAAAAAGGGATATTTAAATTAATGGCAGTGTCAAACCAGTGAAAAACCCAGTAATATTAGATCCTTGGACTTCATAGGTCCTTTTGCGGTCTGCGAACTCCTTATGCTCGGAAATATCGGTAGTGTTATCTAAAATTACATCATGGTGACATATAAGTACACCATCTTTAGACGATAGGATGTCCGTTTCTATGAAGTCTGCACCTTCTTGTATTGACCTCTGCCAAAAAAAAGACAACATTGTCACATAAAAAAATATATAGTCTAAAGTCGCTAAATAAATCTCCAACGTTAACAACTGACTAAAATTTTAGGAAAAATTGCTTCTAAATGGCCAACCTCTAGCCCGTCTGCATATAGAGGGCTAACCCTACGTTTATTCTACAAAGGTCCAACCCTTTATCTGCAGACGGGTTAAAGATTAGTGCAAGTAATTATAAAGGTTCCAAGTTTGATTATCTCGCAATACCAGACTGGCTAAAGATTATCTTATTGAAATGAATTAAAGTATGCGAAAGAAAATTGGTTTCAAGTTCATCCAAAGGCTTGATCCATTAAGACAGAAGCTAAAGACAGCTAATATACTGTAATTTGCCTAGCATAATTAACAGAAATTTCAGAAGACAATGGCAATAAACAATTGCATATGTATGCAGTATGAGAATGATAAATGAAATTTGTTCCTTGTAAAGTTGTAATCATAGATGTCGGACACACCAAATATGCAGCCCCAGTTTCCTCAGGAAATTCTCCATTAGAACCTCGATGTGCAAGGTTGTACGGTCGTGAAGTCTGCAAAGGCCGCTTTGAAGACCTATGGTTTATGCTAGGAAAGAGATATGTACGTCGAGCACTAGAGTGCACAAAAAGTAGTAGTAGAGTAAACACGAAGGTACCTGCAAATGTGGAGAGGAGTGACTCATAGATATTATACTCTTTCGACTTTCATGATGCCACAACAATTAGTCTCTAGTACCAAGAATCCCTTCATCCCAATAAATTTGCCCCGCTGTTGAAAAATATGTGAGATCTTTGTTTGGTGAAAAAGGAAAACTTTAGACTGAGTTGGCTTTATTCTCTTTTCTTTGGCTACATTTTGCAATGGAGTGGGCTTCTTAGTGTGGAACATAGCGTTGTTGGAAAATGATCCAGATGTGATCTCGCATCGAAAAATTAAAGAGAGATTGACTAACATATACACTTAATGAGCTACTCCTAATAAAACCTCATCGGTTTTATGTACAATCAACTCTCTTCTTACACAGGTCTTGTTGTGTACAAGCCCGTTAACAAGTTTATCATTGTATCAGTGCAAAACTGAACTAAAGTACTAAACTTATGAGTGTTGTTACAAGGTAGGCAGAAAATAAAAACTTAGCAAAGCTTGTTGGTTCAAACTTAGTATATAAATGTTGAACTAAACTTATTAGTGCTGAAATGAACAAAACTTATAAGTACTAAACAAAAATTCATGAGAACGGAGAGCCTTAGTTCTAGAATAAGTACTATAAATCTTTAAGGTGCCCACCAAACAATATCAAGGAAGAATCACTATAGAAAAGTGTAAATGAAAAGGAATGCATGATCCCAAAACAAATGTGTATTATCCTAGGGATGGCGGGAATACAACTTTAAAAGACATCTTGATGATCCAATAGACTTCTCACATAGTCACATTAACGGTGAGGAAACTTATACTTCATGCATAGATATAAAGTATAAACTTACGGATAGCTACGATACTTGTTAGAAATATGAAAAGCTATTTTGAATCACTACATCAAACGTGAGATTTACTTGGAGATCGAGCAAGTGTGAACTTCAAACTTAAAAGCTTATATAGCAGCACAATGATGTTGGTTATGTCAAAAACCCTAAGAAGTCCAATATTATAGTCTATAGACACAATATAAATGCCCGTGAAACATTCACAGTAAGGATGCCAATGGCCGGCCCTCCCCCATACCCACACCCACCTAAAATATCCATACCCACCACCACCCTTGGGGGGGGGGGGGGGAAATTTTTATACCCACGCATACCCACATGGGTATGTATTCAAACCCATCCCCACCCACTATGGCCAACTGAGTATACCCATGATTTACCGTGACACAATCTAATTTCGAATCTTAATCGGTGACAATGAGTCATTTCCTTACGGGGTGTTTGGTACTTTAAGATAAGACTTTTAAGTTGAGACTTGGAAGCAAGAGATAAAATCAAAGTCTCAACCCAAATACCACCCCTCCCCCAAGACATTTTTCTTGGGGACTTTCCCCCATTTAAAACAAAGTCTCGTTCTCTCCCTCAAATCCCTCTACCAAACACCCCCTTAAGGAATTTTTTAGAAAAATGGGGGCATTTTACCAAGAACAAATTAAAATGAAACTAATTCGATCAAATTTGATTTGAATCCAATTCGTTATACCACCCATTTACCCTAATTGACAAAATTATTATTTGACATACACTTTGACATAAGGCAGCCACATTCAAACTTCAAAGATTTTACTATTAATCACAAAATTACAGAGAAAAGTTTAAATCTTTCTCAATATGATAAACCCATAATTCTTTCAAAAAAAATAACCCATAAAATAATTAATCACCAGAAATATGAAATCATTAGATAAAGACAAACAAGAAATCTAGAAATGCCATAAATTAACAAACCCAGAATTTCTTTTGGGAATTATCAACTTAATTGTTGTTCATCCTTCAGTTAGATTCAAAATTCAAGCTCACATACTGTTAGCTACTTTAATTTCCTGGGTAATTGATAAAAGTAGATAGAAAATATTTAAGCCAAGAAATTAATTAATCTGATCCAAAATATTGTATAATTAGTAATAATAATTATAATTAGAGCAGAACAAATACTAGAAGAAATGCAAAAGGTGGGAGTTGATACTTACAGTTAGATTGAGAAGCCATGGATAATTTTACAAGGTAATGATGGATTTGATTTGATTAGTCTAAACAGGGTGGTTTCATATTTCCACCTTGTTTGACTCCTTTGGAGAGTTGAATTGTCAATGAAAACAAATAGTTGGAATGATCTCTTGAGTTTGTAAATGTTAGTTTTTGTGCCATGTTCAATTATATTTTATGAATGACAGATTCTTACTTGACACTATCTATACAATAGACGTTTTAAGTTTTGGGCTGACCCAATTTACAAATGAAAAAAAAAACTAATCGGTGATTTTGTAAGTTAAAGACGCAGATATGGGCTGCGCTCTTGAGAGACTTCTGTACTATAGACGGTCTCTCAAGAGAGTACATGTTTATGAATATCATTAATGATACCCTTATGACCCGTTTGATTGGTGGTACTAAATGAAGGTAATAGGAATGATTTATAATATAAAATTTCATTAAAAATTTTATATTATTCCCATGGTAATGAAACTTTGATTACAAAAAAGTTTTTTTGCGTACAAATTTTCATTACTACCTAATACCACCTCTTTCAATGGTCATGCATTAAAATCAATTTTGTGAAGAAAATGAAATGATTGTAGTTGGACAAGCATGACTATCAAGGTAATCAAGAGATTTTTCAACCAAAATTACACTAGTTTTTCATTCTCATTATCACTATTTATTACCATTTACCAAACGAACCGTTAAGTTTTTGCACTTTATCAATGATATTCTTAAGTTTTTTCGATTATTCATGATACTCTTGTGTTATTGAGCGTCTTACAAAGTAACATTTTCTAATTATTTATGTCCAAAATCATCTACAACCATTAACTTTTTTTCTATTCCTTTATTTTTTATATTATGTTTTAAATTGAAAAATAAAAGAAAAAGAAAAAAATTAACGGTTTTGGATGGAAAAAATTAGAAAATACTTATGACAATTGTAAGACGCTCAATAACAAAACTATACGAAATACCATTGATAATCGAAAAAACTTAGAGCTACCATTAATAAAATGCAAAAACTCAGACTACCATCAATAATTTTCCTATATTTTTACTTAGTTAATTTTTTAAAATCTTACAATGAACTGATTATGGACCTATCTTACAATCAGACGGTCTAATATAACATTTGTTGATTGATTTAACTAAACATTTTCCTAGACAATCAATCAAGTGATCAACTTATTAAAAGCCAACAAAAATCTTCCATTAACGTTCCAACAAAACAATTGAAAGCTTAAATATCGAGTCTTATTTTCATTATCAAGTACTACTTTCTGCAGAAGTTTTGAGTTCATTTCCAACTTATCATTCTATTTCTTCGGCCTAAATTGTTACCGAATAATCGCAAAAAAGCTGTTGTTCGAGTGGACGAGAAGAGAAAATCTGATGAGTACGAGCGAGTCGCCGTCACAATCGCCATCACCATCACCGGTGCGGAGAAGAGAAAGTCCATGGGGATTGCCGGAGGGTGATCACCGTCAACCCAAACCCCACCGTTGTAATGATCGTGCGGAAGATGTCATCCAGGTTTTTCCATTTCTAGAACCCTAATTTATTTTAATCCACCTCTTATACTACTATTATCTTCATTACGTCAATGTTGATGAAATTTAATTTGAATTCTTGCATTTCTTTCCATCATATCCTCATAAACATTCAGTTTCTCTACTTTGTGCTAAATTGCCAAGGAATTTCTAGCTTGCTTCGCCTGATGGGGAAATTTTTATTGTTTCATGATTTCAATTTCCAATCTTGATTGATTGATTATTGTATGATTTTATTGTTTCCTTATGATTTGAACAAATTCTCGAATTAGATGGTATCTCTGTTCGTCTCGCTAATGTATAACTTTAAAGTGATCCCCTATAATTGTAAACTAATTATTTTTATAGCCTTAAACTCTTAAAGTGACACAATCTGGCTGGTACAATATCCAGTCCAAACTGAATTCCAGTAGGAACTGATACCCAAGACTTATATAGCAAGACCCATGGAGCAGACAAAGTGTCTTAGGGCAGCGACCTCTAGTCCTATCTACTTTAGCTCTGGGGTTTAAGGGCAATTTGTTTGTAGTTTGGACTAGTTTTTATGGATAATTTAGCATAGATAGTCTTTTTGAGGATAGCATAGATAGTCTTGAAATCAGGAGTAATAGACAAAGTTATTACTTATCAAATCCTTACCATAGCTGCACAGGTTTTTTTTGTTTTAAGATGCTTAGTGGCAATTACTTACTCGGGGACTAAAAGAAGATGATGTATTACTTATGGATAGTTACTGAAAAATATTTATTTTACTTGGAGAATAAAAATAAATATCAAAAATCCAACGCCTCATCTTCACCTACCGTCAGATATGTAACTTAGGAAATGTAAAAGTGACAATAGGAGGAAAAGTGGTATATACATGGCCGGACAATATAGAGGGAATTGTATCATTAACATAGGATGTATGACTTATGAGTTATGAGTCATTTACCATGAGCATAGAAATCCAAATCTCTTATACATGCTCCCCCAACGTAAAGTACCAAATAGCTGGGATAAGTGGATGATTTATGCTATTCTCTACTAGTTAAGAATTGGAATAAAGTACATCCCAGCAACCACTGAATAAAGGAAGGAATTTGATATCCCTATCCCACTGTTATCTTATTATCAAATAAGCTGTTCTTGTCTTATTTATGTTGTCTATCCCTCTTCTCTTGCACCAAAACATAGATTAGCTGAGGATCCGTAGAGAAAAGGTGGATCAACATGTGCATTATTGTGCTAGCTGATAATCATTTGAGAGGAAGAGAGACTCAACATGTGCATTTCTATTCTTGGAGGTACTTGAAGTTTCAGTCATGTCATCATCCGCACACAAGAAAGAACCGTGGATTTTTCTTGATCAATTTGCCTTTACCGCTCTGTTACCCTGAAGGAGCTTGAGATATTCAAATATAGTTGGAGGGTCTATCAATCATATATGTAAAGAGTTCATTAGTGGATTGATTTTGTTTTCAGCATTCCGATTATTTTCTCTATTGAAAGTACAGCTTGTTTGCGACACAGCTTAGTCGTTGCCTGCTATCTACAAGTAGCGCCCTAAGTCTCTAAAATCAATGTAGTTTTTTCTGTTAAGCATTGTGCTTAAGCGAACAAAAAAGGAAGACCACAAGCATATGTATAAAATTATTTTTGAAATCGGTAGAAGATAATAGATATGTATTATTTCTTTGGTTCCTTGGCAATTAGTAAGGAGAAGGTGGGACTCAAAAGTTAGTTTGCAACTTCCTTTTAAATCATTACAATAGTACAATGTTTTGGCTTCTTTAGAAGGAAAGAAGAACGGATTACGACTACCCACTTTTCTTCCCATCCCTCTCTTGATGAGGGAAAGTAGATCCTGTTGGTTGATTGAATTCATTAGATGGAAAGAAGAACGGATTGACCGTTACCCACTTTTCTAAGAGATCTTTTGATTCAGATGCTGGCTAAAGTACTTGCGCTACAGCCCACAGGCTGGAAAGTACAATTCCAATATAGTTGTATGGATTTTTTCCTTGATATTGTTTAACAAGCTGTTTATCTTTATTGCAGGCTTGTTTTGAAGGAAATCCGTTTAACACTGTTCCAGGCCCTTTTAAGCTTTTCTGGCGATGTATGCGCTCAAAACCTGGGTAAGGATTTGATAAAGCTACCTGTTTTTCGGAACTTTCTTAACACTTTTTTCTTGCCATCTGAAATTCAAAATGGAACTGGATTCCTGATGCTTTAATTTTATGCAGGGAGGAGCCGACAGAGCCTTTCTACTACTTGCAACTGGATCCGCCAAGGAGAGAAGTTCAGCTCGAGTGAAGTCATCAATCATTACTCACTTGCTTACATAAAAATGGGCTGTCAGTTGGGTATTGTCAGATAATCAAACTTGAAACCTTTTGAATTATACACTAGTGCTCTCCTAAGCTCCTTGTATTGGAGAAAGATTACTTAATATGATTTTCTTGTTAATTTTTACTCTGAAATTAGAGTTTGGTGCCTTGAGCCTTGTGAACCTTGTTTCCCCTTTCCCCCTTGTATTTATTCTTAAATCAAACTAGCCCCATGGTCAATTGTCGATACTCAATACTATCGATGATTGAGAATTCATGTTGATTCGACTGAATACACAATGAGGAAAGTTCAAAAGAAATAAATGCTAATAATTTATGAAGGAAATGTGAATGAAAGAAGAACTGAATGGGGACTGAAAATTTTCAAAAATTAAAGAGCATTTTGAACAGTTTTGCTATGTTGATACTGAGAACAATGGGTATTGTGTTATATTTAGTTTATACTACACATATATTGCAGTTTCACTGATATTTAGGGTGCTTTATACATAAATATTGTGATTTCGCTGATCAGCTTTGCATCTGGGTGGTTCTGAGTATTTGCAACATGTTTAACTATATGGTCTTAAATATTGAATGACACAAAATATATTTAGTAAGGATTTTAAATATTTTAAATAGGATTTTAAAACACTATATTTAGGATTTTAAATATTGAATGACACAAAATATGTTTAGTAAGGATTTTAAAATAAAACACAAAATATGATTGGAGGATTTTAATAACCGTATAACCTATGACTCATGAACTCGATGTCCATCGATATATTCTTGAAAATATATGTCAATATTTGCTCGGTCTTGCTTAAATTATATATTTGACTCATTATTTTCTCAACTGCCAATGAATTTGCTTCTCTTATACTTCAATTTAATGATTTTTGTGTTATATTGGTCATATGTCATCAGAAAGTTCGCCTTTGTGAGCTTCCTAATTAGCTTTAGGCTTTCATTCTTTCTAATTAGTCATATGTTTAATGAAATACTGAGGCAATCACATTACACTGTATGTGAAAGTCGAAACGAAGCTCGAAAAAAACCAAAAAAAACACCAAAAATTGAAACTAACAATCAAATATTGCGTCTTTATTGATAGAACTTTCGTAAAATAGAACTGTACAAATCGCAGATCGGAAGAACAACATAGAACATTCATGTCGAAACTAATGTTATTTCTTCGTGTACTTATCTTCGATGTCAAAAAAGAATGTGGTAAATCAAATCAATTATAGCCTCTCACAATTTTAGCGATCTTATGCAACAAATATGTTGGATGACCATCGACAACATCAGTTTCGGAGAGAGGAGAGGTCCATTCCTGGAAGTTGTGAAGGCTGCCTGTGAAATCTGTGAATAATCCGTCCACTCCAATCTTGTTTATCCAGTAATCATATTCGATGTAAGGATCTTGATGGAAGTCGAAATGCAAATATTTGTTCTCGTTCCTGTACGTATAGGGATGTACCTGGTGTTATAAAAACAGCTTGTTAGCGTGCTGTCTAAACACGAGGGACGAGGGAATTTCGGAACAAAACTGATCGTCCTTCTCTAAGAGCCTTAACTTCATTCGTAATATAAGTTCATAACGACAACTGTTTTCTGAAAGTTAGAATTTTTAGCATTAAAACAATCAGAATTAATAAATTATACTCCAACTGCTAACATATACCTCCATAGCTACCTTGCACAGAACAAGCCCTAAAAGGGTTGCATGATTTCCACTTTTAAGTACTACCAACATGAGGTTATTGAAGAAAAAGAATAAAACTAGATTGGAAGGGGAAGTACATATACATGTTCATGCTCTACGACTTGTAAGGCCATCAGCGGATCATGAAAACAATAATAACTTCAAAATAAGACAATGCATCGAACCTGTAAGCCACGAGCATGCGCTCTGGACACCAAATCCGTGGGTTCTTGCATACAATTCTTCACTACGGGAACCAATGTATCTTTCCAAGGTCCAATACCAACAACATACTTTTTGATGTAGTCTAAGTAAGCATCTGAAGTGATTTCCGAGTAAGTCTGCATACATTCGACCCACCAATATGAATGACGGAAAGAAATGGCATATACAGTTTTGTAATAATATAGGAAGGACAGAAGGGATTGAACCTGGTGGGTATCTTGAGTTAGCACAGTTACATCATCAATCAAGAAAATTTTTGGCAAATCAGTCTGATTTGATACGTAAACAAGCGAAGTTGGAGCAAATGATTGGATAAAACAAGGCTGTTTTAGCCATTCTTTTGACAAGTATGAACCTTTGTAACCATACTTCTTCAGGATTTCCACAAAAACATCCTCAAACTTTTTGCCATTAGCCCATTTGACCTATAAAACATGTTTGTTAAGACAAATCGACTTCTAAAAACACGATACAAGAAGAAAATTTAACCTTTCTGGGCTTATCCACAAATCGGTAAGGGTTTCGTCTGATGCTTACATGTTTGTTGACAAAGACGGGGCTTTTGATCTCGGGGTATATCCCAACAACTCGGGGAGCATCAAGAGCAATAGATATGTACTCTTCAAAGGTAATAATCGGAAATTTGCCTGAAACGCAAAGAAAACATGCACACTTGTTGATTTTCTAACCATTTCGCTTAATAAGGCGCATCGGAAAGACTAACAAAAGACAGTGCAATAAAAATTGAACGCCCGAAATCATACTTACCATTGTATTGTTGATCCCTGAATGGAAACCTTTGTTTTGTTCTCAAGGTTTGAAGCTCCTTCCATGTAAAATCAACTGCACATAATTGTTTTAGCAAGTCAATAATCACAACAAAGTTGGGATTTAGAAGTCTGCACAACGGTAAAGAGACCATACCAGTGAAAAAGCCAGTGGCATTGGCGCCTTCCACTTCGTAGGTCCTTCTGCGATCAGCAAATTCCTTGTGGTCCGCAACATCGGTGGTATTGTCGAGATAGCAATCATGAAAACATATGAGCACACCGTCCTTAGTCGCTGTGATGTCTGATTCTATGAAATCAGCTCCTTCCTCTATAGCTCTCTGCCAAACAACATTTGTTTCAAACACCAACATATTTTTAATCACCATGTCAATTTGTGCACTAAGAACAAAAACCTAAAACCATTTCTACTTCATACAATATATTCAAGAATCTGAACAATTAAATAAAGAACGTCAAGGAGATACCATCCCAAAACCATATGGCAATAGGCAGAATGGCTTCAATGAATTCATCGATGTGGAACAAACCGTCACATCACTACCCAAGAATTCAAAAACTTCTTTCATTTTTTCGTGTACACAAATTCTTCTAAATCATGTGAGAGCTTTTCGATAGAATTGATATTCATTTAAAACCCCCGAAAATGCATCCAATTTCAATATACGACTCCTACCTAAGAAAGATTTGAGAGTCACATGTACACAACTTCACCCTTCTGATAACAAAAATGTCATATCCCGATTAACTTTTGATAACAAACATGATTTAACGAGTCAATTCTCAAGACAATCATTATTATTTAACCCAAGTACCATTGTCAAATTCATGACATGGGTATTATGACAATTCAACAATTCATTTAGGGCAAACATCAAGAAAAATGTAACAATACCTAATTAAATCAATCAATATCAACATTACATACAAATCAGACGAAAACAGAGATCTAAATCGAAACGCACCCAATAAGCAGCAGCAGTTTCTTCAGGAAATTCTCCATTAGAACCCCGGTGTGCAAGATTATATGGACGTGAAGTTTGTAAGGGTTGCTTTGTACCTCTATGATCTTTGCTTGGAAGCTTATATAACGCTCTAGCACTACTACTACTACTACTACTAAAAAGCAGCACAAGAAGAGTAAACCAAACAACACCTGCAAATGTAATTATGAAATTTAGACTCGAGTATGCCTTAATCACGAATCGAGTTATCTAATTGAAAACTCTATTAATAATTAATTGTGTAACAACAACCAAGATAATTCATGTTAGGTGGTCAAAATGTTACGATTTGGCCTGAACACTAAATTTTGCGTAAAATTGACCGCTTTTCTCTATACATCATCTCGAGGAAGTCAAAGGCCTCTTTAATGATGTGCGAACAGGCCGACCGCCCAAGGCCCAATCATTCTCCGTGTATGAAAAAGTTAATTAAATCAAAAATATGTTAAGTTTATTAATAATATATATAGACGTTGGATCAAATAAAAAGAATTTTAAAATAAGAAACGTGAGAAAGATTTTGTTTGACTTTTTTTTGTTATTATATATAAAAAAAATACTATGTTACAAAAACGAACATTTTAAAATTTATGTCATAACAGTTATTTTTATAGTTGTGTGTTTTTGCCTATAACAGTTATTTTTATAGTTGTGTGTTTTTTACTCAATCGTGACATAAATTTCTTTTCTTTTTTCTTCTAGTGAAATCAAGGACGTAGAATACTTTTTATCCTTCTCATCTTTAACACACTCCTCATTGGATCCCTCCCCTGTATATATAGGAGGGATCCAATAAGAAGGGTATTTGAATGAGAAGGGTAAGAACGATTCTAACCTCTTGATTTCATTAAAAGAATAAAAATTTATAGTCAAAAACACATAAATGTAAAAGTAACTATCTTACACAAACAGATAACGATGTTCTTTTTACTTTGTATACATAGTAACAAAAAAGTCAAACAAAAGTTTAATGATAACCATGTAAATAAAAGATTTGCAAAGGGTCCGAAGGTTCGTCATTATACCCGGTTTTTGAGTGGGATATTAGGTTAATGATAACGATAATTTCACAAAAAATAAGCATTAAATATTTAGCAAAAGTTTAAAATTTTAAGCGTGTAATTGGTAAATTATTTTCAAATATAAAATGATTTTCAAGTTTAAAATGTTTTTCAATAAAATTGAAGACGATCACTTTCAATCAATTAGAGATGATTGGAAGTTAATTGATGAAAAACCCAGAAACGAAATCAGATGAATAATCATCCAAAAGAGTCCCATGATCTGGGAAGATTGGAAAAAAAGGAAACAAACATCTTAATCACGAACAGGTGGCGATTGAGATGAATAAATAAATACAAAAGAAAAATACAGAAAATAATAAGTACCAGTTTTTTCAGATAATTTAAATTTATTTATTGTAATTTATTTTGTAATTAAAAAATAAAAATCAAAAATGAAAAACTTACAGATAGAAGGGTGCATGATTAGTGGGGTGTCTTCTTTCCGTGTGTTTGTAGCGATTTGAATTATAATGGGTAAGGATATATCCGTGGGTATTTATACAGAAAATTAAATAATTGCGTAAAAATAGAAGAGAATTCGTTATTGAAAAATAACTTAAAATTAGGAGTAATGGGTAACCATCGCCCCGAATATCACTCTATCCAGTATCCGAATCCGAATATTCTCTATTGGCTTATCTTTTTCAAGTGTGGACTTTTTCTTTTAAGTTTGAATTATAGGGTACGTTGAGTAATACTCCCTCCGGTCCAGTTTACTAGTCCTATTTGACTGGGCACGGATTTTAAGATAGTAGTGGGGTCCATGTAAAAGGTGTTAGTTGGATATTTTAATTGATTAAATTAATTATAAAGGTGGTAGTTGAGTATTGGGAATTGGAAAAGTGGGGGTATTTAGGTAAAAAATGGATATCCAAAAAAGGAAATGGGACAAGTAAAGAGGAATTGCCAAAAAAGGAAATGGGACTAGTAAACTGGACCGGAGGGAGTAAAAAATATTAATGAGGAAAATTATGTTAATGCAAGTGCCAAAACACTTAATAATGATGATGAATTTAGTCACTTAGTCGAACATGTCTTAGCGTGTACTTTGGAGAACTACGATGAGGATGTGTCGAGTGTAAGTGAATTGAGGTTTGGAACGCTACATGAGGTACGTGAGTTGCTAAATAAAGCAACGTTGGAAGCAAGTCAGCAGGTAGGCTCGAGTGGATGCTCGTTCGAGCGGGTAGCTGCTCGTCCGAGCGATTGGTTCAGAAGCAAACAGTGAGCTGCTGTGATAGGTGCTCGTTCGAGCAGTTGGTAGGCTCGTTCGAGCGTGTCCTTTTGGATTCCCTGGGCAGTTTCTGTTTAACATAATGCATTAAGTGGGTAGCTTAATATCTCGTTTATTGACTTGTTTATTGCTGAGATTATTGTCTTAGTTAATTATAGGAGTTACTTGTGTTTTATGGTGTTTAATGTGAGACTCTAAGAATCACACCCACCTTCATCTATAAAAGGGAGTGTAATTCTTAGAGTTAGAAGCACCACAAACACACATATTGTTGAGAGGGCTATTTCTTTGTAAGAAACTTGAGAGTGTTCTTCATTGAATTAGTATTGTGATATTGAGAGAGTTGTTCTCAAGATAAGGGAAGGTTTATTACTTTATTACATTGTAAGTGTTGAATTCAATCTAATAAACTACATTTGAGGGGGAGGTATCAAAGATACCTCATAAACACTTGTGTTCATCTTTTGCTCTATTTTCATTGTGTTTCCATTGTTGAACCTTCATTGCAGCGTTCTTTTCAAATTATGATAAATTTATAATTCACAAATTTTTGTGGAATCTTTTCCCTGATTATGGCAATTTCAATAATTATTTCCCATGTTACGTAGCAGGAGAAAATAATTCCCACAGTACCATCTACGTAGGACGCCTTTTTTTTAAGTCTGACTACTAACAAACCACTATTTTAAAATGTGGTTTATCATAAAAAGCAAAACCGCTACTTGAAATAGCGGTTTACCATAAAAAATTAGGATATATATATATATATATATATATATATATATATATATATATATATATATATATATATATATATATATATATATATATATATATATATATATATATATATATATATATATATATATATATATATATATATATATATATATATATATATATATATATATATATATATATATATATATATATATATATATATATATATATATATATATATTAGTAATTTAGAAACTACTTTGACATGTGGTGACTTTAGAATGAGAGTTGTCGAATTCCTATGAATCGCCACGTGTTACTTTGCTCAATTATTCCGTAATTAAGTACTGCTTTCTTATTCCTTAATTAAATAATATTTTCTTGTTTGCTCAAATATTCTTTAGTTAAATATTGTTTCCTTATTTTCTCAATTATTATCAATAATAACTATAGAGTGTAAGTGTTATTTCTCTTTTACTTTTTCATTTGCGTAAATATAGTGTACTTCTTATAAAATGTAATGTCTTTATATATATATATATATATATATATATATATATATATATATATATATATATATATATATATGTGTGTGTGTGTGTGTGTGGGATTTGGATCTGGTGAAAACCAATTGTGTTGGTGAAAACTGAAAACCATTAATCTTAGCCGTTGGATCTTTAAGAAAATAAATGAACGTCCGTGATTAACAGGCGTTATTATGGAGTCAAATTTTTCGTTCTCCAATCTGTCATTTGCCTTTTCTTATTTTCTCTCTCTAACTTCTCATCCCTGATTTTTTCAATAAAATTACCCACAAAAATTTCATTGTGCTTTCCTTCTCCTGACCAACGCTAAATTTGTCCATCGTCATTTATGTTAATTAGTTTCTTGCTTCTATCAGCCACAATCCATCCAAAATCTGTATGTTTTTTTTCACTCAATACGATTAATCAGTTTTTTCTTCTCATAATCGATGAACGGTTAGATTGAACATCTTCCAATTTGTTCTTTTGCGTTTGGCTTGATTGTTCCAATTTGTACTTTATTGTTCATCTTGCTTTTGATTTTTCCAATCTGTCGTTTTTCTTGATTCTTATGTGTTCATCTTGTTTTTGATTTTTATTTGTTAATCTTGATTTTGATTTTTCCATCATTCTATTTTTTTATAAATTTAGTGTTTTTTTCTTGAGTCACTTGATTTAGCTATTTCTCACTCAATTTAGGATTTCCTCACTTGATAGTAATGTACATATTTTATATGTTAATCTGGATGTCGACTACTGAATGGAAAACTGGTTGGAGTTTACGATCCGGTGAATTGACTAATTTGTGTGATAAGTGCGGGTAAGTTTCATAGTTTCTATATTCTATTACAATAAATTTTATTTTTGAATTTTAATGTTATGAATGGCTTACTTCTGGGGTTTAAATTTTGTTTTTGTTGATAAGTTATTATCTTCTTAAACGGGAAATTAATGTTTTGCCTATATAAAAAATTAAGAGTATTATTTTTGGTTTTGTCTGGATATAGTATGTTCATTTATGGGGGGTTTCATTTTGTTTCATCTTAAGAATTGCTTATAATAATTGCCTGATTGTTGAGATGATTTCATTCTACCTTATATTTGAATGATTTTTTAAATTATTAGTTGCTACTGAGTAAGGAATTTTGGTTTAATAATCCATTTAATACTCCATTTAAACTTGAAACAACATAAGCAAGTTATATACTTATATTGTCTCTGCAAGTCAGAAATTCCTATATTAATGCAATATTCAAGTTAAGTTGAATGTTAGGTAATCGCAAAGAACAGTTAACCTTCTTTTTTGCTTTTTCTTGGATTAATTTTTCACATGAAATATTTTTTGAAGGTGATCGTATGTTTTGTTGGAAAAGTGTGATGGCTATAATAACTCTTACAACTTGCAAGTTGTAACTCAAGTTTAGTCTAGTGAACCTTAAACATTTGGCATTGATGATATATCTAATTTGCTTCAAATATAATGATTTGTACTTTCAATTTTCAGGTTGCTTCAGTGATGATTGACTATATCGAATTAGCTTTAGTGATAGGCTAACGATGCTGATGATACTTTTATGTAGTTGATGATTGTAACCACTTCGGATTATATTTTTGGGATTGTAAAGGCTAACGACGATGATGAGATGATGATGTAAATGCTAACGATTATAATGTAAAGGCTATAGCTACATTTGGGGTTACACTTTTGTTTAGTTGAAGTCGTTTTTGTATGCCTCGTGCGGTGTTATGAAATTGTTATGTACATATAGTAACTTTAAGGGTACATAATATGATTTTAGTAGTACATAATTTTCTATTAATTATTCTCTGATTATGTTATAATTTATTTATGTGTATTTCTTTTTTCAATTGGATGTTTACTTTTTTTTAGTATTTCTACTTTTGTATTTCTAGCTTTCTATGCCTCGTGCGGTGTTATG